>JBBPCS010000226.1:9628029-9639624 GCA_037974645.1 Hollardia meadi
TTTCTTGCTTTTGTTTACCCCAAGGGTTCTGATTACAAATCATGCATTCATGAATCAAAGTAAAAGCCACTTGGTAAAAAGAAACTCAGACAATTGGGACTGTGTTCCTGCTACACTGACAAAAATAATCAGTTGGTACACTTTGGTATTCATTTTCAATCATTTTAACATAACGTGATAGTTTGCTCTGCATCTCTAATAGTATTATTAGTAAGTGTCCATGGCACATGTCTCCTATTTCTGTAATGGAGTTCCCTCCCCTGATCTGTAAGTCTTGATTTGTGCATGAATATGTACCATCAGGATAAATTTAGCAAATTTGTTTGCCCACATTATGAAGGTAAAGAGGTGGCATCACTCCAGGTATAATGTATATCCTCTAGTAATTGGTGATGTTTAATCCCCTCCTCTGTCTTATTGTATATCAGATGCTGTCTCAGATCCAATGGTACGACAACCTCATTGTTCCAGTGGTGGACTCCTTGAAATACCTCACATCCCTCAACTATGATGTCTTGGCCTGTATCCTACACTGTTCCCTCTTTATTTAGTCAACCAACAACAGCGTGTGTGAGTGTGTTGTTGCTGGCAGTCTGGTGTAGGTGGGGGCGTCCTTTTTAGTTTTCTATGCCGTTCCTCTTAACTCTGTCTTCAGATTGCATCATTGAAGCGCTGGCAAATCCCGAGAAGGAGAAGATGAAGCATGATGACACCACCATCTCCTCATGGCTTCAGAGTATGTGGCTTCACAGATAACTGTTCTGTTACTGTTCAATAGTCATATCATGAATTTGCATGCTTAAGGAGAGAAACTGTTTGACGTTTTAATGTAACTTTAATTTAACATACACCTTTTCCACTTGCCAACCAAGGCCTGGCAAGTCTGTGTGGAGCCGTGTTCAGGAAATACCCAATTGAGCTGGCTGGCCTTCTTCAGTATGTGACCAATCAGCTAAAAGCAGGGAAGAGGTAAGTTGTTTCAAACAACAACAGGGCAACTGGTCTGCAGGATATGCAGTCCAAGCACCAGTAGGGGTTAATTCCCTATTTTTACTGGGTTACCCTCTGGACTTTTGCAAATCAATCCTTCACTCCTTGTGCGTCTGTAAATGTGTCAGAAAATGTGCTTTGTTTTGAACATTCTTCCTCTGCCTGCAGTTTTGACCTGTTGATCCTGAAAGAGGTGGTGCAGAAAATGGCTGGCATTGAGATCACAGATGAGATGACCTCAGAGCAGTTGGAGGCCATGACCGGAGGAGAGCAACTCAAAGCTGAGGTTTGTAGATTCAAGTACAGTTATCATTCCCAAATGCAGTCTCTGGAGCAAGATCTGTGTGACAACCTGGACCAGTGCTGCACCTGAGCTCAGGTCACTCTCGTTATGTATGTGACTATCAATAGGGTGGCTACTTTGGTCAGATCAGGAACACCAAGAAGTCATCACAGCGTCTGAAGGATGTGCTGCTGGACCATGAATTGGCTTTGCCACTGTGTCTACTCATGGCCCAGCAACGAAACGGTGTGGTGTTCTTAGAGGGTGGAGAGAAACACCTGAAACTTGTTGGCCACCTCTATGACCAGGTATAAACCGTCTGTCAATATATTAATCTAATCCAGCTCTTTTTTAGCAGTAAACAATTGAATGTCCCTGAATTTGCATATCTGATATAATAATCTGTATTCCTGCAGTGTCATGACACGTTGGTGCAGTTTGGTGGCTTTCTAGCCTCCAACCTAAGCACAGAGGACTACATCAAGCGGGTTCCCTCCATTGACGTCCTTTGTAACCAGTTCCACACGCCACATGATGCTGCCTTCTTCCTGTCTCGGCCAATGTACGCCCATCAGATTTTGGTGAGTGGACTACTCTGTCAGAGCCTCAGCATGCATTGTGTCGCATTTCTGTTATTGTGAAAGATATTCTAGTCTTTAGAATCAAGACACTGATCAGACATATGTTTTTGGCAGAAATTGAGTACACCATTCTGCCTTTTCCCTTTTCTTTCTCATTTAAAAAATTCATGCTCATGTCAGGTGACTTTGCTCAATTTTGACTTTTGACTCTTTTGAAAAGTTTTTTGACCTAAAATGGTGCACGGTGACTGCCTTTGAACTTGATCCCTGTTGTTGGAACCAAAAATAAAAATTTAAAATTACATTACTAGGTCAGTACTTGGTTGTAGTCACTCTAACTGCATGTTGTCAATTTCCTTTTTGTGCTCTTTGTATAAATGCATTTTATCATCATGACAAAACACTGTGGTATAGAAACTAAAAAAATTTTGATGTGGAGAAAATGAAGCCTATTCTTTCTGCTCTTTACTCACAGTCTAAGTACGATGAGTTGAAGAAAGCAGAGAAAGGCAACAAGCAGCAGCAGAAGGTACACAAATATGTGGCAGCCTGTGAGCAGGTGATGACACCGGTGCATGAGGCTGTGGTGTCCCTCCATCCGGCCAGGGTCTGGGACGACCTCCGCCCTCAGTTCTACGCCACCTTCTGGTCCCTCACCATGTACGACCTGGCCGTTCCACATTCGGCCTACGAGCGTGAGGTCAACAAGCTCAAGGCCCAGATCAAGGCCATCGAGGAGAACGAGGAGATAGTGAGTAGTTGGTCCACAGCTGTTGCCAAACACCAACTGTGGCCGTTTTTACGTTTTACAATTAAGTGAAGCATTTGTGTAGCATGGCTTACAGTAACTGCATCAGTAGTATCCCCGTACATTTAATTTAAAAAAGCAACTAATGCAAAGGAGTGCAAGACTCAGTGATTGTACAAGAACTGTCAGTGTTGTGTGTATCTATAGTGTAAATATTATTGTGGTTTACTTCAATTGCAGCCCTTGAATAAGAAAAAGAAGGAGAAGGAACGCTGCACTGCCCTGCAGGAAAAGCTGCAGGAAGAGGAGAAGAAGCAGCTGGAGCACGTCCAAAGGGTTCTTCACCGCCTCAAACTGGAGAAAGACAACTGGTTGCTGGCCAGTAAGTATCCTGACTCTTCATGCTCTGACACAATTGATGCATCTGCTGAGGGAAGAAAATGGTGCATCCGTTTGAGTGTCATTAAACTTAAAAAATTCCAGCTCATTTAAAGATCAAAACATACGTTCCTCCCAAATGAACATACAGCAACTACAAGAAGGGAAGCTTATAAAAGTATATAACAAAGCATGTGTATGAGATGCAGTATTCATGTATGTTGTATAATTTCATATATAAGACAAATTCACTTTTAACTCAATTTAGACACAATAGAACTATTAATAAAAGCAAACACAAGGACAAATCTGTTCACACGATCAATATCTGAGGTAAATTTAATGTTCATTGCCTATCTGTCTCTTTCACTAACACAACTTTAAATGCTTACTGACAGAATCCACAAAGAACGAGACCATAACAAAGTTCCTGCAGCTTTGTCTATTCCCTCGCTGCATCTTCTCTTCCATCGACGCCGTGTACTGTGCCCGCTTCGTTGAGCTGGTCCACCAGCAGAAGACGCCCAACTTCTGCACCCTGCTGTGCTATGACAGGGTAAGACAATTTTATACAGACATATTCTTATATGTTTGTGATGATGATGATGATTAATTAAGCAACATTTTTACAGCAGTCTTCTTAAAGCTACAAAGTACTTTAGAAGATAAAGAATAAGCATTAATGTGATTAATGAAGGTTCTACTTTAGCCCAGTCAGCAGAAATATCTATTAAAATAACACTAAAGAATAAACGTATAAAGTGCACCATCAAATTAAAGCTTGAAAGGGACGTATAGTAACTGCCAGCCAATTAAGAGCTTTTTGTCAAATTCATTTAGACTCCAAATAAGTGCAGCTCTGAGATATCGAGCATCTTTTTTTTTTATTTTTGTAGCTTTTTCCACACGCAACTCATTTGATGATGATTCTTCCTTATTTAACAAACGCATTATATTGTGTCACTCTGCAGGTGTTCTCTGCTATCATTTACACTGTGGCCAGCTGTACAGAGAATGAGTCTCATCGCTACGGACGCTTCCTCTGCTGCATGCTGGAGACGGTGACCCGTTGGCACAGCGACCGTGCAGTTTATGAGAAGGTGTCCAATTCTACTGAGTCTCTCTCTTAACCCGTCACTTTGATTTATTTGTAGCATTTTCTGACCCAAGATGCTCCGGCAATGACTCTGACTCTTCTTATTGTGTGTTCCTAGGAGTGTGTCAATTACCCTGGCTTCCTGACCATCTTCAGAGCCACAGGTTTCGATGGAGGGAACAAAGCGGATCAGCTAGATTATGAGAACTTCAGGCATGTGGTGCACAAGTGGCACTACATGCTGACTAAAGTGAGCTGTCTTATTTTTTTTTATTTGATGGCAGCCAGAGCTCTGTAGAAGGTGCGTATTTATTAACAATCATGTCCTCCATCTTTGCTCCATCCAGGCTTCAGTTCACTGCTTGGAGACAGGAGATTACACCCACATCCGGAATATTCTCATTGTGCTGACCAAGATCCTGCCCTGCTACCCCAAGGTCCTGAACCTGGGCCAAGCACTGGAGTGCCGTGTCCACAAGATCTGCCTCGAGGAGAAGGACAAGAGGCCAGACCTCTATGCCTTAGCAATGGGGTAACACAGCATTGTGTGCTGTTCAGCTCTCTGTGGAGCATACAGTTAGCATATATTATGTGAATGTGGTGAAAAAATGGGAAGATGGAGTCCTAAAAATGAGTGGTGTAGTGGTCATATAATGGGTGGGCAACATTTTTTTCCAGAGGACCATACTGACTACAGCACATTGGGCAGTTTTTTAACTGACCTTTGTTGTCTGTGCACAGTATGCTAGCCACAGTTCCAGGGCGTTTTCTTCTCTTTGTAGCTAGTTTGTTAGCATGCTTGGTGGAAAAAAGTCTCTTGATGTTGTATTCCTTAAACGCTGCAATACTTTCTGGCATATTAGACATAATGCCTTTGAAACAACACTTGACAAACCTGACAAAACCCCCTAACCCTAAAACTCAATATTCAGAGTGACCTTTTCTCTCTTTTGAAGCATTCATGCTTACTCTTCACAACCGCTAACATAACTTTTCATTTGAGTTAAGGCCTGTAGTCCAATCTAAATGTAAACACCGCCCTCTATTGGAATCAAGTTAAATAGCAATACAGACTCGTAGTCATTCGCCTGTGTGTTCATTAACATAAAGCTGCCTTTTTCTTGATTTTTTCGTGATCATTTTAATTTTTCTTTGAGGAAATTGCAGGCCAGATTGAGATGGTCCACAGGCTGGTTCCAGGTTGTAGTTTGCCCATCTGCCTTATATAATCATTTGAATTTATAGAGGTTTTATTGTGCCTCTGAGCTGGCGACAACCGTAGCCGGAGGCATTATGTTTTCGGGTTGTCCGTACTTTCGTTCCATTCTTGTGAACATGATATCTCACAAACACCTTGAGGAAATTTCTCCAAATTTGGCACAAATGTGGACTTGGACCTAAGGATAAACTGATTTGATTTTTGTGGTCAGAGGTCAAGGTCATGGTGACCTATTAAACAGTTTTGTTTGTCATCACTCCAGAACTCATAGGTGAATTATGATAACATTTCAAACAAATATCTAACAGGATAATGAAGATGAATCTGTGACATTTTATATTCAAAAAGTCAAAGGTCAACTTCACTGTGACATCATAATATTATGCAAAAACACTTTTCTGGCCATTATTCAACTCCATGATTTAGGAACAGAAGGGGAGATTAGATGTGAGATGTGTGTGAGGCATTCGTGTTTTAGAATTTTGAGCTTCTTTGCAGCAACATCCATATTTGAAGCATCGTAGTCCACCACAAGCTCTTTGGTTTTATTGATATTGAGCTTCAGTTGATCGTTTTTGCACCATATGACAAAGCTCTCGATCAGTCACTACATATATTATGAGTCTGGACAGACATGGATGGAAATTGCAACTTGATTGGTGCGCGAAGGCATGCACATGCAAGGCGGTAATTCTAGTTTAAATATCTGTTGAGTGTCAAGTGGTGACTATAACCCACATATTTGAGCTTGGATGGTTGAAGCTGTTAAGGATTTAACTTTTTATTCTGGACTGGACATGGGAGGTGTTTGTTTTTCTTCTGTAAGTGTTAATTGACTTGAATACGAATCCTTTTCTTGGTAAAGTCTGTACATAAATACTGAACACCACTTAGGAGTGCCCATGCTTATGTTGATTCACAGCCAAGTGTGCAGGGGGTTTGGAACTGCAGGGAAATGCTGTGCTGAGCTAAATTGCCAGGGGTTTCCCGTTTTCTGTCTGAAAGATTTTTATTTTTTTTTTAATAGTGTGACACTCTCAAGTTCAACTCAAGTTCTTGTGAAGTTTTTTTGCTGCCTTGTGCAAACCCTTTCTGCATCTTACAGTTATTCAGGTCGGTTGAAAAGCCAGAAGGTGCACATGGTCCCTGAGAATGAGTTTCACCACAAGGAGCAGCCAGCGCGCAGTGCTACCCCCGCCAATCAACAGAACGGCCCTGGCAGCACAAGCAAGCCTGCCGCCAACATGAGCAAGGCAGAGGAGGGGACATCAGAGGATAGCGGTGAGTGTTAGAAACATGGCAAGGCTGTTTTGAATGCAGTACTTGAAAATTATAATAGTTAACAATGGATCCAGGCACATTATGGTGTTGTGTTAGATTTACCTGTAGCTGTACCTACCCTCCAGATCCTAATATGCATGTGAGTAGTATTAATAAATCCTGTGCTAATACAGTTCTTGGTTTGTTTTTATGCAGATCGGGGCAAAGATAAATCTCAGGCGACCACAAAGCCAGTGAACAAAACCAACAGTGCAGCGGCCAAAGTGACCACCAGCAACGGGAACGGTGCTCTCAACAGGTAGGCATCCTGAGAGCTGAGAACGAAGTTTATAAAAATGCTACAAAACTCACCCAGATGCACTGATAATCGTGTCCAACTACACCACTAAGTCAACAATAGCTGAGACTAGTGTAATGTATTAGTAGAATCTTTTATAAAACATTTTAGAATCATGAATTTTGAACTTTTTGCAGCACCAAAGCCATTAAAGAACGGGACGACAAAGAGAGGAGCGGGAAGGAGAAAAAAGAGAAAAAGGAAAAAACACCAGGCAGCACTCCTGAGACCAAGGCGGAGAACCGTAGGGAGAAGCAGAGAGATGAGAGACCAGGGAAGGAGGAGCGGGCGACACGCGAGGGTAAGGAGAAGACCCCCAAGGCAGACAGGGAGAAAGCGAAGGCCGAAGAGAAGAGCAGCAAAGACGACAAGACCAAAGCTGGCAACGGGGAGCCCGTAGAGCCGTCCAGGGAGCGCGATGTCATCAAGGAGTCCAAGAGCAAGGAGAAAGGAGACAGGAGCGCTGTGGCCGGGACCCTCAAGTCACCAGTTCCCAGATCAGAGTCAGCTGAATCTGAGAGGGGTAAGGAGCCTTTTGACTTTGATCAGTTTGACTGCGCTGTCAGACGACAGAGACCGTCAATAAAAGCATTCAATTCCACATGCAACATAAGAAGGAGTTGCTATTTGCTTCATCTTATTCACGGATTTCTTGTACAAACAGTCAGGTAGGGAGGGACTTTTTAAAGAATCCAATAGCGTTAGCGCTGACTGTGTGTTTTGTCCCCCATCATGCAGCTAGATGTCCAACTTCGTCTGGTCGTGTTCACCAGATCCTGAGCCCAGTACAGTTAGCGTTAGCACATTAATCACTGAGTGTTCCGGCAGAGCAGCCGGAGGACATCAAAGCAAAAACCCGAAAATATTTTCTCCATAATTTATGATCCATTGATGATCAAAGTCGGTGAATAAAGTTGTATTTTTGTCCAGTAATCAGTGAGGCCTGCCCCACACACTCCGCTCCGGCTGGGCTGCGACCTTCTGACATGAAGTGTGAAGCTGGCTATCTATCGATTGATCTTGATGATCGATTGATTGATGGGTGGATGTCATGATATTATAGGTTGAAAATGCTTAGTACTAGCTGATGTAAGAAAACTTCCAATTTTTTTTTCCTAGAAGGAAAAAAATGACCAGATTTTGATGGAAAAATACAAAGAAATTTATTTTTTATTTTTTATTTGTTTGGCTTATATAGTCAAATAGGGGCACCATGCGACCGTGAATACATTTTTCATTTCAGCTGAACTGTAAACTTAGCTCTGCTATTCCAAAACATAATTTAATACATGAAAATTCAATAAAGAAAATGCCTACAGAAGGTTTAGAATTTTAGAAGAGAAATCCCCCTCTCCCACTTGCAAATCGTCAGTCAGTAATGGATAAATGGAAAGTTTTCTTAAAAGTTGAGTGGTGCAACTCAAATGTTCCTCTTGTCTTTACAGATCACAAAAGACGAAAGCTCGACAGTCACTCTTCTCCGTCCCACTCCTCGTCTGTTAAGGTTAGTATGGCTTGAGGAAGGCTGTGCCCGTTTCTTCTCTATCTGCCGGAGCGTTCCCTGCCGTTGCACATTCCAGCAGCCCTGAAGATCACCAAGGAGAGTTGTCGTACATGCGCAGGCATGGCATCTGGATATCCCAACCAAATCCATGGGAGCTGGAAAGAATTCCATGGACATCAGCATAATATTTTGCAGAATTGGGAGAAAACCCCTCAAGGACTTAGCCAAGAGAATATTGTATATATCGAGTATTTTCATATTGAAATATTAATCTATTTTCATATTAATGAAAGCAGTCAGTGTGCCTTGGCAGAAAAAGAATTTTTTAAAGCATTTCTATATTCCTCGTGGATTTTTTGCTTTTTGAGAATGTCAGCCTGAAGTAAAATGGCATGTCAAAGCAAGAGCTTTTGCATTTTTCAAGGGCAAAGATTTTTTTTTTTAACACCAAGAGCAGTGTTTCACTACTTGAAATGGTGCCCAAGATTATTTTCCCTGTTTTGGCGAGCTGAGAAGATTCCCTGGTTAAAGTGATGTAAAGTATTTTACTTTCCCCTCGACGTGCCCGGATCCAACGCAGATTCGGATGGTGGCCAGCAAACCCCTCTGCTGTAGGAGCACCCCTCTGCTGCGGCTGAGTCATCGGCCCCCTTCTATCTCCATTCGTTAAAACGACCTGCATGCAGCCTTCACGTCACAAGACACGTGTCCAGTCAGTCCTGCCGGCTCCTACAACGCTATCCCCACAACTACGAGCCATCAGCATCAACAGTTGTACTACCTCCTGGCAAGGATTCGATGGGAAAACGGAGCCACCAGCAACCAGAGAGCAACAGAGAAAGTGAATGTCGCAGTTTTGAATCAGCCAAAAATGCAGAGGAAAATAAGCCTGCCCCTTCAAAGAGAAAGAGGGAGGGAAAGAGTGGGCGACGCCTGAATCGTCTGGAGCGTTGCCCAAACCACTGGAAGCTTGTGATAGGTCTTTATTTTACCCTTCCACCAGAGAAATAGGCTTCCTGTGTCTTATCCATTCCTGAACTGTAAGTGACAGCAACAGTTACTTATGTAGGGATGCAGTCAAGCACATAAGAATTGAGTGATTTGTCCTACACACACAGGCACACACAGCACTTGCACTTTAGATGTATTGAGTACCAGCTATGATGTAGGACTTTTATATTATGCTGCCTGAAATTGCAGACATGTCTGTAGTTATATGACTAGCAGTTATTTCATATATGCTCAGGGTTTCTCTTTCAAGTATTGACATTCCAGATGTTGAGCTTATGAACTCTCCTCTATGTAATAACCTTGTCAAAGCCTTAGCCCTTCAGAGGTCAAGTGAGAAGTATGCTGTTCGTCTGGCCAGCCCCGACTCCCCTACCCCCCCCCCCCCCCCCACTCCTACTTCCAACTCTACTGCTGTCTGACAACCTCCTCCCAAACCCCACCCCCTCCCAGCTCATCTGTCATCTCCATTCATCCCTACAGGACAATAGCAACGAACCCAAGGAGTCCACATCCAAGGTTTGGAATGACTCTGCTTCTCCTACCTTCTCTCAGATTGTCTGTTGTGTTTACAGCCGCTGACAAGAAGCAACTCATTTTGGAGTTCTGTGATTTTTCTCCATCTATTAATTTTTTTTGTAGTAGTGGTGGATTTATTCGTGTGTCACTATTATCAAAGTTGATAGTAAAGCTGCATTAGTTGATCATTTTTGGACACTTGGAGACAGAGGAAGCAGCTAAAAACACTACATCTGACATATCTTTTATGAAGTTGTTATTGTGAACATGTCGCTTGATAATGATACAAATTCATTGCAGACAACAGAAATCATTACATTTAATTTAGACCAAATGAGTTGTTCGTCTCGTCGGTTTTGTTTTTCAGAACATTGAATCACATTGGATGTAATTAGGCTTTTTGACACTGAACAGAAAAAGTGAAATCAATAACCAACTAAGCTAAATTAAGTACAAATGGAAGAAAAATAATTTCATTAGTGTTCTCCCCCTTCAAGCTAATTTTAGTAGAGGCAGCTATTCTGGCCTTTTGTGTTTGTGGATATAATTGTATCATCTGCACCCTGCACTTCTTTCTGTTGAGCACTGTCTGTGTGATCCACTGACGGAAGAAAATAAATTATGAGGTCCTAGAGGTTGGATACTTTGGAAACTGTCGGAGTAGACACTTAAAATGTTTCATTGGAATACTGTCTGTTATTATGAAAAACATCAGTCACTGAATGGCATGCTCAGGACCATGTTCATTCTTAAGCATCCCTTATTCCCACGTCTACACATAAACTGTATTATTATTTTTGTTTTACTATATTGTCATCCATTATCTGATTGTATAGAGACGGAGTGCAACGAATCATACTCTGAAAACCACGCCCACCGGAGGGGAAAACAGTTGGTACCACAATATACAACCAAGGTCTTAAACGTTAACAAAATGCTTTGGAGCAGTTGTGGACTCTCTCTCTCTTGCGTTGTTTGATGAATTAGGCACAACCGTCACTTTTTGACTTCAACCAGCCGTTTATTTTGATAAAAACAGATTCATATTAGAGCCAAATTTGTAGTAAGTTCCATAAGTTGCACAGGGACATGATACAGCATACATGTAAGGAATGCAAAATAACAGAATATCTGATAATAACATATTCCATCAGATCTCTCACAGCCAACTTCGTAGCAATAGGCTCCAGTGCTAAAACACAGAAGAAATGATTCAGCTAACTGTTGGTTCGGAAGTTTATTACAAATAGATTTATACTAAGCTACAAGCCAGCAAAGTCACCATCAGATAATGTGGTGAGTTCAACAAATTACTAGATAAAAACACCTGCAAAAATAACACTTTTAAGAACAAAAACAACTTTATTACAGTATTTTAGCAGAGCTAATTACTAATCAAACGTGTGTTTACTGCACATATAACGACATACTGAGTGTCAGGATCCCTCAGCCTGTATCCATTTTTGCCTTCTCAAAGGCTCAATTTTTCACGTCGGCAGCTTATTAAAAATAGTTGTTAGAGGTTCTTGACCCTGTTGGTAGTGCATCCCACCACCACACAGCATCTTTTAGGCATTTTTCTGTTTTCTGCTAGCAGACAGAAATGACAAGGTGGCACTTTCACAAAATACGAAGTCAATAGAGAGAGATG
>JBBPCS010000226.1:9656308-9673896 GCA_037974645.1 Hollardia meadi
GGCCCCCCCCCCCCCCCCCCCCATAAATAATTTGTATATGAATTATGCAATTTAAGTCGACTCCACTTATGAAATAAATCACACATAAACACAACGCTTCTTGAAGGTGTTGTTTTTGTCTCCCCTATAAAAGTGCCTTGAGCCTTTGTGCGTTGCCCAGAGACGATAAAGGGAAGGCTTAGCACATCTTATTTGTGGAATCCATACACAAACAGAAATGTAGTCTTTATGCTTAGCTAAGATAATCAACTCCCTGCTTCAGATCCATACTTAACACACAACAGTAATCTCAATCTTCCCACAGCAAGACAGTGAATGGATGTTGTCTTTCCAAAATGTCAAATGGATCCTTCAAAGCAACTCTGAATCAGGAACTGCAGTTCATGGCCATGCCCCAGGTCAGAAGTTCAACATGAACATTTCAACACATAGAGGGCAGTGGACGGTTGTCTGTCTGTTGTAATTCAGAGTGGATTTTCCCTACATGCAGCAGAGGTAGTGGGCTTTGTGCCAGCAGCCTGAAGTCTGACAATCTGGCAGCTCAGCAGAAGCAAAATGCAGACCATGTTTGGCATAAATATTAACATAGAGAAGTGACCTCCTCCTCCTCCTCAGTTTGTGCCCCTACCAGCAGGTCACAGCTGGAGTCACAGTCATCGTGGTTTCATTTTTAGTATTGCACCCATGTAAAGTCAATAATGCAGTCAGCAGCTCCTCTATTGTGGAACAATTTTCTGTTTAATATCAGCTGAGGTCTTTTTAGAGGTCATGTCAGGGTGACTACTTGTTCATAAAAGTTGAGTTTAATGTTAATGTAATCATTTGTTTACAGTTCTTGTAGTTTTAGCTTTTATTAGATTTATATTATTGTTTAATATGTTCTATATTATCTTAAAGGTAATATACAGAATATGGTATGCTCTATATTATGGTATTTGTAATATATGTGCTACAGCATATTATGGTAAACCATAAAGCACAAAGAGAAGAGGGTGGAAAAAATGTGTTTTGCAATTTAGGTTTGCATCAGTCCACCTGCACTGTTCAGCATCGTAAATGTAAAGACCAAGTCACATACACAATCATACATAGTATAATTTAGGTGTCAGGTGATTATCTAATTATGTGAATTGTTAACATTTAAATACCCCCTGTTCCTGGGGGTCTTCAAGTGAATATACTTTTAAACCAAACTTCATTTACGGTAGGGCCAACAAAAATATTTCAAACTATAGTTACACCATCACTAAGACTATTTTCTAAATCACTTTGATCTACAGGCACACATGTTATTTAGTCAGTCAGTAACATCATTAACTACCCTGCGATGAAGTGTTTGCCATAGACTTTACCATTTTCCTCCTCCCTTTCCTTCTCTTATTTTACTGTCATTCACTCTTTGAGGAAGTAAAGAATTTCATAAACTGGGTTTTTTATTTGACGTGCAAAATGTGAAGCAGCAGCTTTCTTTTTCAACTTTTCCTACTTGGAACCGGCACTTTTACAAAGCTTGTTTTCACCCTAAAGGGGACATTACGTGATGTATGCCTGGCTCCACAACAGTTCATACCACTAAGCAGAATACATAGGGGGGACATAAACAACACCTTTGAAAAAAATGTTGTGTTTATGTGTGAATTATTATAACTTTTCAGAAGTTGGGGGGACATGTCCCCTCTGTCCCCCCGGAATCTGCGCCCATACGTTTGAGTAATCTGGACACATTTTCTTCATCATTTTGATAACTGTATCCAAACATGTTAAAATCATGCGTGATCAGGCTCTTATTATTGCACGGTCATCTGTTCTAACATGATATTCATCAATCCACATGATATTTAAGCCGAATTCCAACTAATATACTTTGTGTTATTTGTTATTTGACAGTGCAGACCTTTATCTGTAATGCCGCTGTCTTTAACACTTTTGACCTGCTTACTACGAGACTGACGGCTTCACCTCTGTGGCCCAGTCAGCTGCCAGCTGGAGCAGCTACAGACAAGCACAGCACAGCGCTGCTCTGACACTTAGTACGCTGCTAAAAATGGCCAGCGAGAGGCTGATCGCTGGTCACCGGGGAGCCGGAGTACACAGCTGTCTACAATAGAGGGGAGAAATAGAGACGCTGCAGTAAACTGGGCTAACGTGACCTTCTGCTGAGCTCGGTGAGGGACGAAGCGCCTCAGACGGAACTTTGGGTTTAAACTTCGCGACATGTGTTCAAGGGGCTGCTCGTCAGGGTTGTGTTTAGGGCTTGGAAGACAGGTTCATAATCGCTCTGGCAAACAGGAAGCTGAAGTGTGAGCAAACATCTGACATCAGAACCCTACACATTTTTCATTTACAACACAGATTATAGCTGGGATTGGAAATGTAATATTTTTCTGAATGTTATTGTGTATTGCTTTATTTTACCCTGTTACTAACAGGGCACTGTTATATATATTTACTTGTGTATTAATAGTATTTGATATCGAGGAATCAAGTCTACGTGACTGCTTAAATCCAGATTGTATGTTCAGTAGTTGTGTTGGTCAGTCCCACATCCCATCAGGCAGGTGAAAGCAAAGGAAAAACATCAGAGTGAATTGACAAACTATGTCAGTGTACGGCAGTGTTGTGTAAATAATTCACCGGAGATGTAATGGATTGTTGGCTCAGGCTAGTCAGTGAATCATTCTTGACATATGCACAATCTTAGTTCAGCTGAGTGTTTCACATAGACACTCTTAACATGACAATAATAGCCGATGACAGGCCTGACCGTGGTGTGAAAACAGCGATTCTTTTCTGGGTTAGATGAAGATGTGTGCTCGTCAGGTTTTCAGGTTGGTCGCCTGTGTTGATATCTGGTGGAAAACTGCTCAGGCTGTCAGAGTCATAATTCTACAGCAGTCGCAGCTTAACGAAGACAAATTATTTAATAAATTGATTTTAATTCATCCCAATCCACAATCTTTCATATGACAAATCATATCCTCTGGCCAGCAAGGAATTTGTTCTTACTGCCCCTCAATCCATTCTGGAAATAAACTGGTCCAAACCCAAATTCTCTCCACTACCAGTTCATTATTCAGCCGCTGACTGAAGGGCTGAGAGTGATTCATGGTCCTCTGTGTACGTCTGTCACGTTGTCATCCCGCAAACAGAGACGACAGGCCAAGCAAAGCATGTGCAATCTTTCAGCTGTTTTAGTTTTATCTGCATGGAGTTCTTAGTTACACGCTGATGAAGTATGTCATTAAAGCTCATTTAAGTTGACAGTCTTTGAATCTGCAATAATACATTGCAAAATAATTCATATAATGTGTTTAACATAAGGATTCGATGTGGGAGTTTTATTTTAAAATAAAGGTTTTATATTCAGGGAATTATCTTATTTGCTTATTTTGCAGAGAGTTTGAAGAGAAGATCGATACCACTCTCAAGTCTTTCTGTTCACTATGAAGCTAGAGCCAAGAGATGATTATCTGTGCTTAGCATAAACACCAGAAGCAGGGGGAAACAACTAGCCTGACTCTGTCCAAAATCCACCAAATAACACCTCTAAAGCTCACCAATTAACATATTGTATCTTGTTTGTTTTAATCTGGACAAAAATGTTTTGGTTTTAAGGGGAAATAGTTCCTGTACGCAACTCCTTGTGAAACAACATTTTAAAAAGCCTTGCCTTTAAATTTCTGTCCAAACAAAGGACAACACATTAATTAGTGAGTTTTAGAGGTGCTGATATAGGTAGATTTTTTAAAACTCTACTTGTACAGACATGACAGTGGTATTAATGTTTTGAACTTACTCTCAAAAGAGTGAAAAAGTTCAAAACAAAGCATGCTTTAAATTCTGTCTTCTGAAAACCAGAAAAGAATAAAAGTGAAAAAAATTTTGTTTTAAATGACCATGTTAGTTATCATCAACATGTGCATCAAGGTTGCTGTGTGATCAGATTATTTGATGTATAAATCAGCTGACAGGAAATGTCACAACAACATCACGTGACACTTCTGATGAAGACTGCAGAGTGACAGCAGTCAAGGTACGAAAAGTTACACTTGTCTGTATATAAGAAAAAATAACCTGTATATCAAGTGTAGACTAAATGAACCTATTCGGACTATTTGATGCTCCCTCTTTGAAGATCAGTGTAAACGGTATTTACAGCTCTCATTAATCACTGGCTTTGAATCACCAGATTTCAATAAGTGTTGCTCAGAATGGCTCCTCTGCACTGACATTTCCAGTTTGGAGGAAGAAAGGCAGAATATTTGCCAGTCAGGATGAAGTCATTACACGCCTGTCAATTAGCTCCTAAGGAGCACCTTTTGACAAATCACAGCCTGCCAAATACATCATGGATTAGCACATCCGCCGCTACTTATGGAGCTGCTTGTGATGTGATGATTCACCAGGAAGCCTCAAAAATGATCAATTCAATAAATTTGGTGAATTTTTTATTTTTCTTCTTTAAACATCAAACAGACATGTCAAATGATTATGTTCAGGGCGTATACATGTGCCAATCATCTATAATATCTTCTTTGTTTACACTTAATCATCCCTTTTATTTATGTTAATCCAGTGGTTATCAAACTTGTCTGACATGCCCCCCCTTTAGAAGATGAAAAAGCCCCCCCACACACTCGACTATTTTGACTTTTCTTGATAGGGGAAGCAACAAATAAAAAATTAAATAAAGTTCCTAATACAAATCCGATTAATTTAACTTTAACTTAAGTTTCACTCCATATTTTACCACCACTCATCCATACCCCCCCATGCTGTGACTATACCCCCCCCCCCACTATACTCCAAATCATTGCTCGCATTGTTGCTCTTATCAGACAATAAACTCTTTTCATCTTGAAGGCAAACATATGGTATTTAAATAAAGTAAAATTGGCAAACAACAAGACTCCAACAAAGTTTAGTGTCCTGTTTAATATCACATCTGTTCTCTGTTCCTGCAGCCATAATAACAGATTTTATTATTACAAAGTAAAATCAGAGAATCTTTGTCAGCTGTGTGACTCATGGTGTGCTTTATTAAATACATTATTTAATTTTGTCCTATCCTAGATGAAACACTTATCCTCCACGTAGTTTTCATTCAAGCAAGGAATAGAAAAGATATTTGATTTAACTTAACATTACAAAGTAAATTCCCTGTAAGCCTTTGCTTTCACTATGCTATTCACACTGCTACGGGACATGATTTTTAGTGGAAAAATTAAGGCTCGATTTATGGTGCAAAGGAAGCATGTCAGGCATTGCGGAACCAAATTAGGAAGAGGCATATTGGCTTTCACCAGGTAACAGTGGAACAAACGGATTAACTGTGGAATCTCTACCCTGCAAAAGAAAACGAACCCTGTTGATGAAGGCAAAGAAGGAGAGCGATAGAAACCGAGGTAAAACAAGAGTGAACGGGCATTCACTCGATGGAAAGCGCTCCTGTGTTGTGTCAAAATCTGTTCCCCCATTGATATGTGTTTCCCCTTACAGCCGGGACTTGAGAGGGTTCAATACTGAAATTCTTCTACTATCAGTAAATAACAAGACCTGCCGACTTATTAATACAACCTGGTGCTGACTTTCTATGTCCAATTGGACTTCTAATTGAAATTGTTACGGTTGCTTTTCCTTTGAACAGTAGCCAGGCTGCTAGCAGTAACCATGTTGCTGACACTGTCTTTGCGCCAACAATATTATCCAACTTGGAAACGCTAGCGGGAGGAAAGTTGTCTATTTCCACTTTAACTAAATCTACATTTTATAATCTATGTTAAACAGCTCATTGAATTCTACTGCAGTCTCTTCCTGTTTTCAACATGCTGCAGTTTTTTTGGAGTCTCATTCTCTGTGCAAAATGAAATCTTGTCTGAACAGCCACATTTTTCATACGTTTCAGTAATGTTCTAAAGCACTTCGGTGTAGGCGACAGCGAGTTACACGTGGCTTTCTCCACATTGATCACGGTGATTGCTCCTTTTCTAAGCTTTTAGCACAGCACAGCTTGAACACCTTTATACTAAATGAGCTGGGTCACAAAAACATTAAACATGGCTCCACTCGGCCACACCAATTCAAAATCATTCCTCTCCACACACCAATATTTCATCCCAGAGGTAGAAACATCACTGAAATGCTGTTGCGTTCTCTTTTGAGAGCTATGCATGCTTTTATTTGATTATGTTTGGACCGACTTTGTCCTCTTCTGCCGTGTAAAATGGAGCAGATAAACAAACCTAACAGACAGAAACATGCTGCTATGCCCTTACTGTATTTCAACATAATGACACAAGCTGTCTGTAAATTTCCGAAGAGATTGTACAATGTGATTTTATAGCTCCTTATGGACTGAGTCTGAAACCAGGACACTGTGCCTTCCTGTTCCCTCCCAAATCTGATGGAGTCCAGGGTTTGTATTTATCACATGTCTTCGACGCACTCAGAGCAATCACACCCAGAGACCGACTAGGACTAAAAATAGACACAGCTCAGAGACGGACATTGGATGTGAATGACATTTCCATTTCCGAGGAATAGGACGCCGTCTTTGAGATTGCAGTTTTGTGACAGAAGCCCACATATTGGAATTATAATGACATCTTGTAATTCTTCGTGAAAGTTTTTCCTAAAGTTTCAAACGCATTGACAGAAGTAGACTGATAATCAGACATTTCACTTCATTCTCCATGAATCGCTGAACAAATCAGAGGCACGAGAAGGGATTCTCACATCTCTTACTATATCCTCACAATCTGATGCAGAAATTCAAAAATCAATACGTATGTTTCAAACTGATTTACTTACTAAAAAACCTGCAGGATTCACAATGTGTGATCTGTTTTTCTGAACACTAACTGACGTCGAATCATTAGTGGTTTAAAGCCTGCAGCCTTATCTGTTTTATATTATAAGACTTTTATGCACCATGCATCCTTGATGAGAGCGTTTGAGCACTTGCTTTAGCAGCATTTTTGAGTGGTAGAGATAGAAATTAATCTGCATATTAGTGGAGGCGCACTGAGGCTAATAAAGTTTGCTTTATGACTCTACTGATGGTTAGATGAAGGAGCACAATGGTCTCAGTAGCAGAGCAGAGTTATTCCTGTTGCCAGAGAGTGTCAAGTTTAAAAAAAAAAAAAAAAGGCTGATTACAGGCATTCCCTCCTCAGCCTTTATGTGATATATAATATGAACTCACCCAAAGCATAGTCCTCACTTAACAAAACTAATGCTTGCAATTTTCTTTTATCTGTTTACTCCTTCAGTAATAATAAATTCCTTTTTATAAAACACTGTGTGCCACTGTTTTATGATGCACTGAATTAATCACGTGTAGCTGTATTAGTACTTTGGAAGTGCTGTATCAAGGAAAAATTCAAGACATTCTTCTATTATTATTCATTCGATGTGTTAGCTGACAGGTAATAAATCAAAGCCCACAACGAAGCTCCATAGGCTCCCTCCGCTTCTTCCTTTTGGCCAACATTAACTACTGTTAGATCCGCTCTTGTTACACAGTGCAGTGACATCATGGACGACTGCCGGTTGAGACACTCACCCTAAAGAACTCCTTCGTGGAGCCTGAGTCTAACGTCCCATAGGCGATCTCTGTCTGCTTGGCCAGGTCCTCGGCACTCTCGATCGGAGACACCATCCTCTCCACGGTGAGGAAGGCAGCCAGGTTGGCCGTGTAGGAGGAGATGATGATGAGGGTGAAGAACCACCACACTCCTCCGACGATACGCCCCGACAGAGACCTGAGGGGAGCGAACACAGCAGACATGAGAGCAGCATGCTCACATCGACATATAGGATGGGGAAGAAGGATCATTTACTTATTTGGAGAAATTGTCCAGTTAGCTTATTAAGTGATGACAACTGCAATATTATCTGCATGTACGTGGTACACATATTTACATAAATCCATTTAAATTGTATTATTAACTAAATATACTGTAGCTGTGTCCACATTGAGTTTTGGAGCTAATTCAGGTGAGCAACCATCCCTGTCCAACAGCAGCCTAAACCCAGCAGTCTGCACAATCATGCCAGAGCTGTGATGAGCGCCAGATTACTTGGATTAATTCAAAGGACAACACTGACTCAAAGTTGAGCCTGAGTACTACTATATTGTGTATATTGTTGTCTTTGGTGAAACAAAGCAGATCCTGTGTTTTCAACTTGACATTATCAAGCAACTGTGAGCATTCGGGTGCTTCAGGTAGTTTATCAAATGTGGTATGAGTTGGTTTAAAGCTGAAGGCATTGTTTGGTGCAGGACTTGATCTTACTTCATCTGCTGTAAAAAATGTTACACTCTCCACCACAAATTCAGACCAGGCAGGAAAGTCTGAAGGAAAAAGCATCAAGTATGCTGTTGAAGTCAGGGTATGATGAGGCAAACCGCTCCGTCACACGGATACTCCCATCCTGCCTGCTGGTCCTTAACCAATTCTTCACAGTTTTCACATCAGCATGAAGGCTCCGACTTTAAATCTGTGCCTAGCAGTGCAACTCTGGGTTCATACATTTAAATTTTTACTGTTCTCTCTGGTGTCATCCCCAACTTCCACAGTCACACACATATTCTGCTAAATGTGCTGCTCTCAGATGAACTCACATCTCTCATTTTAAACGATCCATTTGCACTGCTTCACTGTGCTGCGGATGTACTCATATTGTTTTCATTGCTTATTTACGTATTGATGCTCAGAGTTGCATTTAATGTCTACAGTAAGTTGTGACTCCATCATTAACGTTTCAGACAGGCTGTTATTTTGGGCACTACAGATTACGGTAGGTGGAAATACATTTCTGTTTCTGGTGACTAGGGTGACCTGGAAACTACTGGTTAATGTCAGGACTTAGTTCAACGACGGAGTCACCACTTTCCATTCAAAAACTGCATGTGCTTTGAAGCCAAATAAGATGATCTATTTGCTTCTTTTTTCTCTTTTTATTTATCATAAACCCACAGCTCCGCAAATTCCAGCTTTCCAGCAGCTGCTTCCTTCATACAGCTGAAGTGAATAAAGTTATGCTCAACTACAGACATGGGTACCTGAGCTTATATTTAGCCTGTACCATTAAAACTGTAAATGTCAAATGTAGCTACTATCTGTCTCGATCGCAAAGGAGACAACTTACCATACTGGCATCCCCTGAGCAGTAGAGAATCCACAGTATAGACAATGAAAAGCTATTAAGATGCACTGATCATTAACTGGCTTTCAATCAGAAACTACACTGTCATCAAACTAAAGCCTTAAACCTTATGTTAAATGTGTAACTGAGGAAATTAAAAGCACTCATTTGTCTTCACTCTTTGGATTTTTTGTAAACATGATGTTACATGATCATGTATTTTTCATGTTACACAATGTGTGCATTATTAGATAACTAGTTTACTTATAGATCAGATATTTACTCTTTGCGAATACCAACAATCAAAGAGTTATTCCCTGTGAAAAGAAAATGAATAAAACATGTCAGAATTGTAAATGTCCCGATATAAAACCCAACATTTATCCGGTGGTACATTATTAATCACTTCATTCACTGCCTAATCCTAATTTCTCTTCAACCAGCTTGTCTACAATCTTCTGAGGTCCAAGAAAAATGGATGACGAGAACCCTTGAAGAAGAGGTCATGGACACCACAACAGTGATGAGTAAAGAGATGGATGCATGGATGAAGAAAAGGGATGGCTGGATGGCCATTGTATTGGGAAAAATGCATAATGCAGTTATGGTGCCGATGATACTTTTTCCGTACAAAATACATTATATGCACCGAGTTGATGACCGTAAAATGGAACATGCAGCAAAAACACGGTAGCCCTCCAAGAGTCGTGAGGAAGTCAAGCAGCTACTTTGAATGAAATGTAATGACCCCTGTGCATTTTACAGCCCTCAGCATGGTGGATATAAGTTATTCTGTCGATGCAAAGCATCACTGCCAGCATGCAGCTTCAAAATAAATGGATGCAAAGTAGGGGGGGAAGAAATGGGGGGAAAGTGCAGTGGAGTGGAGCATGAGGTTAGGTGGACAGCAGCAAAAGCGAAGCTCAAAATAACCTATATGCACCATGGCAGGACGGAGATGTATGTATATGGGACTATAAAATGCAGAGAGATGATGAGGACAACTGAGAGGTGGCGGAGAGTGAACACAACAACCAACCTTGGTGAGATATCGCATCCTTGCTGCATGAAGGCACCCAGGGAGAACCACAGGCTATTAAAAATCCCAAAGTCGTTCGGAGGGTCTGGGGGGCTCTGAGGGTCTTTGACCTCATCATTCTCGTCCAGATGCCACTCATAAGGGCTGAAGCGGCTCACCAGGAAGAGCACCACACTCACGCCAATATAGGCAAAAACTATACACATCCAGATCTCATAGGCCAGTGGGTCCAGAAAGGAAAACACCCCAGGCTTGGACTTCTGAGGCTTCTTAATCATAATGGAGATGCCCAAGCTCATAAAGGGCTTAGAGAAGTCTATCACTTCTTCCCGTACCAACGTTATAGTTAGAGGAGCCACGGCTATGTCAGCTCTCTGTAAAAATGGAAACAGGCACATCGGGAGTTAGTCTTACAGAAAAAAAAAACCATACACAACCAATCAAAGTGTTCAATATTGATTTAGTAAAGAAAATACTGATAAACCCAAAGTCAAACCATGACTACATAGAAGTCACACTGTCTTATAAGCACATATACACGGCCATGGCACTCAGCTTTAAAGTGAATTCACGGACTAAACAGATTGGACACAGTGAAATGCGGCAGCTCAGAATATACTGAATAGCAGACCTGTAATAAAGCCTGCGAGAGGGAGGCTGCCATTTGAAAATGAGTCACTCAGCATTTGTGTTGGGTAACGTCTTTGTCTCAATCCAAATCTCCTCCATGAATCAAGCAAGAGGGTCGGAAGACAGAGGTGGAGGAGCTTATGTAAGCACTCCATGAAATGTGAATCAGCCTTGTTAAATTCACCTCCGTCAGATCCTCTGCGACGCCTGACAGCCTCATCAAATAGTATCTCACTGAGACGCTCTGAGGGGCGAGCGGTGTTGTAACTGAACTTAAAGGTATTCATGTCTTAGATAAAGTTAAGAGGTCTTAATGACAGCACAAATTCAGTGTTATTGCAGAAATATAGCAGAGGCCTTATCATGGCCATTTCAATTACAGGGGTGGGGGTGGGGGGGTATCTCTGTGTTAAGCTATTAATACTGCAGGGGCTGCAGGAGAGCAGCGCAGCCCTATAAAATAGTCATAAGAGCAGAAACTACAGGTGTTAACTTGAGAGCTGCGCCAAAACACTATTTGCATGCAGATTTTCTTACATTTCAGTCTTGCCGTGCGTGAGATTTTCATTCAGCAGCTGTGGTCTCATAAAAGATGCAAATCATCTTGTTAAAGCCCGCTCAAGTGTGAGTGAGCCACGAGATGCATGATAAAAACCAGTCCATTTTTACAGTTGACGAAGGCTCACTTTGACCGGAAGTACAACATGTTTTTGGGTTGTTGTTTTTTCACAAGACTGATTATCAGCATTATTTTTGAATTATCAGGTGTGACACTGCGATAAAATGATGGCAGCAGAGGAGTCTTATATCATTGGCTGCTTCACCAACTGCTGCCATCTTTACTGCTTTCACAGTCGTCCTCTGTTGATCATTGCATGGAGTAATTCACTTTGCTGACGAGAAGGGACTGAGTGAAATTGATTGGTAATATTTGCTATAAACTTGCATCATAATTAAATATCATATCTAGAGGATACTTTGAAACATGCTTTACAATAATCTGAGCAAATGTGAGGATTACATAGCTGGAAATGATTTTAAAAAATGAACAGTTAACCCCCTTCTCCCCTTATGAGCTAAACATGCGGACTGACACTTACCCCATAAACCAGTTCACCCACCATCCCGTTCCACGTCTTGGTCTCTGGATCTCTGGCTCCGTACTTCCCATCCGGAACTATTGACAGCTTATATTTTATCCCCACATGTTTTGCAATTTCAGAAGCTAAATCGACACAGTAGCCTTCATATCTGTCATTCCCATCCATCTGCATATAGTTTTTCTTGTACATCACATACGGAGCTTCCTGTTAATTAGACATAATTTTGAGTTCATTGTCAAGGCAGAAAACATCCACAGAGGCCAGACCTCATGGGTCACACAAGGCCTTGAATGGTACTGTAGCATGCACTCATGCTGGGTTGACGAACAAACAGACAGACGTCGGGGAACACAGAAAGACCAACAGAGCAGAGGCTTAAAGGATCTACACAGCATCAGTTACAGGCACGTTACTGGGGGACTAGACAGACTAAAAAAGCGGGCCGCTGCAGGAGTAAAGAGGCCCACTGGGCCAGCGGGGGGTGTTAAGCATCTAACACATAAGGGAGGCGAAGCAGGATGTTGGGACTCCCTCGTGCTAATCTCATCCACAATCTTAAACTGTGGAAATGGGCGATAGGCAGGGGTTGCATGTGCTCTGCATCAGCGTGGCACAAGGAGGAGGCGAAGCTGAATGGAGCACTTTTCCAGTTCATAAAGTAAATGTCAGCGACAGCAGAGTGATAAAAGACATCAAACGCGTGGTGTTTGATCCAATCGTTAAACAAATGCTAAGCGCAAAGATGTGAGAGTCACATCAGAAGAGTAGTTGTATGATCAAATACTAACATGTCATACTGATTGCATCTTCTTTTCATTTGTTGCCATCATGACAAAAAAATAAACTTCTTGTTGTCTTCTTTACATTTTTTTTTGACTACTCCACATCACCTCTGTGCTTTGGATTTCAATAAATGTAATTCCTCCAAAAGTTAAAACATGTTTGCCAATAAGCATATTTTAGATGACTAATGTCACCTTAGGGATATCAAACAATAGTGATTAACTTTGTTATAAGGCATTAACATGTTTTTCAGAGGTTATTTGACTTACAATAGAAGTCATCTTCAGAGGAAACTGTCACGTAATGCTTTCACAGTATCCAACAGTTTGACTTTGAACTAGTCCTTCTTTGCCTTCTCTTCAAATCTGCAGCCACGTACAATGTTAAGAAAGAGACAATGAAAGACTCACATCCCAATAATACCAGGATGAGCTTTCATTACAAATGATATTAAACATGATATTTTAAAGTTATGAAATGTAACAAAAGCAACATGACTTGAATGACTGTGATGTACTGTATTTCAAATAATAGTTGACTTGATTCAAACCAAAGGCATGTCTGGCAGTGAAAAAAATAATGCAATGACTCTACTCTTCAGTTTTTCCTTCCTCACTCTGAATATTGTTGTATTTCCTGCCTGGTCATGAGGATAAAGTGTTTCTTGACACTGAAATGAGAATGTGTGACTATTACATTCTGAATTTGCCTAAGATGAACACATAATAGGCAAAGTCAGAAGGAACGAAAGGCCATGGTTTTAAATGTAAGATAAGGCGCACCTTATCTTACATTTAAAAATGGCTGATGATGACTAACCTGCGATTACTGTCTGTAACTAGTCTGACTAGCTCTGCGTCTAACCCTGAGCCTGATATACTGAGTGGGAGTTTTAGAAATAGATTACAATTCAGTGCCAAAATTTTAGGCAAGTTTAAGTAGATTTGAACAAAGAGATAAACAGCCAAAGGTTGCAGCCTTCAGCTGTTTATGTCCTCCTTGTGTGCAGATCGTTTCATGTCTCCAGTGAGACACTACTGCTTTACTCCGGCGTCACTGACATTTTACTTAATGAGAGGGGAACATTTTTACTTACGTATACACTCAATGTGAATACAATGGTGTTTATCTATATAGTTATCTTTACCAAAGCCGTTATTGTGACGTCACTACTACAACAGCCCACTAATATAAAAAAAACAAAATGCTTTGGCACCCACACGAATACAGTTGAAACACTCTTTGTGAATCGACTGTTTCAACATGTAGTGAGTGGATGGAAAGCAACTCAAAATAAAATAATTCTACCCTCCCAGGACAGATTGCAACAATGGACACCTTGACCTTGAGTGGCAGAAATCTTAAGGTGAAACACTTAAAACCTGCTTGAGAGTGTACCATAATAGTAGTGACCACAATTGTTCGGTTTTCCACAGAAGAGGACTCGTTGGTGACCTGCTGATCCATAATATATACAAATTTTTCGTACTCATTCCAGTAGCCGATCTGAAAATGACACAAAGGTTCATAGTTAGTACAAGAAGCAGAAAGATGATTTTACAGTAGAGCCCTCCAAGTACGTGTGAGTTGGTCGGCTCTATCTGTACAGCAGAAGTCTGTGTTGGTTTTGCCTGATGTAGGATTTTATTAAAAGCTTGTAGTGGTGCTTCTCACTTCAGCTGGGCTACACTTCAGCGGAGTAGGCGTAAGCTATTCCAGGCTCAGCAAATGTTCTCTTACATAAGAAGGAAGTAGCACCAACAGAGCACTCGAAGACTAATAAAATTAATACCACCAAGACAAACCTAATAGTCTAAATGTGCTGTATCTAGCCAGTGCAGTAGATCCTTCTTCTTTTCTATTAATACTACAGATAGCACACACAGTATAATCTAGCCTGTGTCTACTGAACCTGAGATGATTCCAGTAGCTGCATTATGTTTATTTCTGTTCATCGTGATGTATTCAGCCAAGACGAAGTCAACGTCTGCCACTTCTTGCAGCTATGGTGCACAGTACTCACTCTGACTGTCATTGCAGATTGTCTCACACTCAGTTTGGATGTGCGGGCCGCTGTGATGTGTGTTTCCTTGTGAGCTGAACTATGCCGACAGTATGGGGCCAATTCCTTTTGGTGCCAGCTTTTGTGGGGACCTTGTCAGAGTTCAGGGTCATGGAGCTGGCCAAGCCACAGCATTGTAGGATTATATTGATCGATTATTCAATATAAACTAATGCATAGCATATAAACTAATGGACACTGACAAGTCCTAACTTGTTAAATTATTAAAAAAAAAAAAAAAAATTTCATAAGAAAAAGAAAAGATGCGTCCATTCTTGTGGACAAAATGTACAGACTGTAGGAGGAAGCTAATGTGTGCTGCGGCTCACAGTCCTTAGCTCTTTTCTGTTCATTTAGAAGGCTGATTTGCAGTCAAATATCGTGTAAAAGTGTATCTTTTCGATACTAAAGAGGACAAAGAACATGTAATTTACGAAACAGATCTCTATGCTGTAGCATAAAATAAATTTAAACAATGCAGAGGCAGGTGCAAGTGAATACTGCTAAAGCTGTAAAACCTGCCTTACAAGAGCTGCTAACACTGTAGCAGCTTCATAATAGTTAGGTTTGATTGAGTTTTACTGTGATGGTGGTTTAAAGGCCGTCTCAGAGGATTTCCTTGGAAGAAAATGCTGAAAATTGAACTGAACTATTAAAAGTCACATAAAAATTCACATACACAAAATGTAAATTATTTTTAATATTGCAAAGCAAGCCCGCAAATTACACTTAGAGCAACAACCTGTAGTTAAAATAGCTGTTTATGATGTTCCAGAGTTTTGAGCCATGTCATCTTCTAAATCACCACTCAACAAATGTTTGTAGATTGGTTCATCTTCCATCTGCAGAGCTCGACTGGCTCCCTGTGGATGTTTTCCTGATTAAAATCTCAGAGGCGACGTGAGCTCACATGATTTGGGCTGGCTTTGCAAGACTGGGCTACTGGCAGCTTCTGTCCAAATCAGAATCAACCCTGCTACTCATTTACTGCTAACGTGCCAAGAGAAGGAAAAATCTGCTTTGCTTAGCTGCTTAAAACTGGTCTGTAGTTTTATGTTAGTGGATTCAAAACATGTAGTGCTAATATCTATATCATAGGCTAATCCTGCTTAGAGTATTTCATTACACATTAATTAAATCATGATGTTTCCGAGGCTACACGCTCACTTACCCTCCTGGGGCCTCCAGACTTCATCTCGTACACATCAATTGTGTAATTAGATCGTCTGCCAAATGTGTCAAACTGGATGTTTCCTGTCATACCTTGTACTTGGACCTGCCAGGCACCAAGACAAGAATGATAACAACTGGTCTCAATACACAGCAAGTGAGTAAACCCCACATAACGACACATTTTTAATATGTGGTGTCTAAAGTTCTCTCCAGAGCATTTTGGTTTCCCAGGTGTGTTTGTTAAATACATATTTCCAATAGCAAAAGAGTGTTTGTACTCTCAGTGTATTTTTGCACCAAAAAAAAAGCAGAGCTGTCCTAAGTCCTACCATTTTCAGGGCTCTCTCGATGTCGATGCCTTGGCTCCAGGGCACGGCCGGGTTGGCGAGGCAGTCGCCCGCACTCCCCCTGCGAGACACGTCCACGCGCTGGCGCCGAAGGTACCGGAAGGCTTCCGCAATCACGAGGATGGCATCGTGGGTCAGTGCTGATGTGTACTGAAACAAAGACCACAAGAAACCCCAATGAAGCACCAGTGACATCATGCAGACTGAACACAAACAAAGCAGGGTTGTTATCCCTGCAGCAGTGCTTGGTATACACAGAGAGCAGTGCTGCAGATATAAAAAGCATGAAAATTTAAAGCCTTGCATTGCTTGTGATTGACGTAAAAATTGGGTGAGTGTCAAGGCCGCCTCTCTTCAAGGACGAGCAGGTGACAAGTTATTTGAACAACACCTCACTGAAACGATTAAGGCTGACACATTTTCTGTGGTTTCGCCACAGTTAACTAGCTTAAAACTCGCAGGCGAGTATCTTTGAAGATGTTAAATAAAATGTAACTGCAGCATCGGTAGCTATGCCTCACTGACCTTCAGTGGAGTGTTTTTAGCTTCTGGAAATTCTCTTTCATCCAGGCGCTCCCAGCGCTGGAGGAACTGCTGAACGATGACGCTGTCTGGGCTGATGATCTGGAAGCCTGTGATGTTGGCTCCACCAGAAAAGACCCTGTCCAGGCTCATGTTGGAAAAACCCTGAGCGCAAAGAGCACAAGTGGCTGGTAGTGGAGCAAGAGATCATTAGCAGCATAGAAAAAAAAAACATTTAAAAACTGCTTTAGCTGGCCCATCATTAGCTTCTTTCTTAGTTCTGTGTAATTACTACTCTCAATTGTGAGTCCATCATCAGTACATATTGAGAAGTTTGACATTACTAGAGAGAGTGTTGCATTTCTTAGAACTCCATTTCATCACACTGAGCAGTGCTGTTCCAGTTTTTATTTATCTATTTTTTTTACTGAGTTGTGTTGGACTGTTTCGTGTTGCGAGCTCTCACCAGGTTGGCGAGGATATAGTGGTATCCTCTGCTGTTTTTTCCCGAGGTCACCACCTACAAGTCGCAGGAGGAGACACACAGTGAGTCACATCTCACAGCGCTGAGAACATTTAGAGGGCTGAGATTCAGCAATGACAAAGACCTTCACTTTCATAACACAGAGTAGTTGGTAGAAAGAGAGAGGAGACATTTCAGAGCGACATTTGCAAGGGCAAGAGGGAGCGTGTGAGCACATTTGTACGTGTGTGTGTGTGTGTGTGTGTGTGTGTGTGTGTGTGTGTGTGTGTGTGTGTGTGTGTGTGTGTGTGTGTGT
>JBBPCS010000226.1:9673996-9695078 GCA_037974645.1 Hollardia meadi
TGTGTGTGTGTGTGTGTGTGTGTGTGTGTGTGTGTGTGTGTGTGTGTGTGTGTGTGTGTGTGTATGTGTGTGTGTTTGTATGAGACACAGAGAGAAGGGAGAAACTGTGATGACAGCGCTTGTTCCTTTCCATTAACTTCAACATGTAAAAGAAGGTCAAGGCTCCGGCGAACCTCCCTCTGCCTCTCTTTCTCTCTCCGTTCTCTGCAGCTGCCCATGCTCCACAAGCCTGCCTCTTCCTGCTCCGCCCGTCTCCGTCGCACACTAGACTTAATTAAATCCAAAACGTTGTACAGCACCTGTCTGAGCCAGCAGACACACAGAGCGGCACTTGCTGATTTCTTTAAACTTCTTCACCAGCCAAACCTCTCTCTCCCTCTCTCCCTCTCTCTCTCCTTCACACGCACACACTTTCTCTCTCCATATCAGTTCTGATTTTCCATGGCAGAGGACGAAGCTTCAAAAAGACACTGTGGGGGTGGATAGTTGTTGTTTTTTTCCCCTGTCTTTTCACTCTCTGCTCTCCTACACAGTTTTGATAAGTATACTCAGGCACTGGAATCATCTAAATGTTAAATGTCCAGAGTGATAGTGATATCATGTTGGAGAGATTGAATACAGATAAGAAATGCATCCCTAATGTTTATTCCAAGTACTATTACCATGTTTTTATTTTACAACCCTGATTCCAAAAAAGCTGCGAAACTGTAAAACCTAAATAAAAACAGAATGCAATCATTCACAAATGAACTGTGTTTACTGACAATGGTTTTAGGAAGTGTTTCACAAAGTGGTGACCCTCGCCCCATCCTGTTACCAATGAACCTGCTTACCTGTGTTAGTCCCAAACACGTGTTTGTGGATCATTTCACAACTTTCACAACTTGTTTGAAATATGTTGCTGGCATCAAATTCAGAATAAGGATATATTTACAAAAATCAATTAAGTTGATGAGATAGAACTTTAAATATATCATTCTTGCACTGTTTACAATTGAGTTTATGTCAAAAAGGATTAGAGAATGATCACAATCTGTTTTGTTTAGGTTTTACACAGCGTCCCATTTATGTTGGAATAGGGGTTGAAGTTCTGAAGTACACTGATATAATAATTGTCCAGTTTTTTATTCAGTGGCTCTTCTGCTTGAAGTCACACACCTGTGCAACTACAAAAAACCCTGCTCATGTCTGGTAATTGCCCCTAGAGAGGGAATGTCCTTCATGCTCCAAGCTTGGCCCTCCTATCGGCATACACTCTGAGAAATTTCAACAATGAAATTACCTTCCTGGGAAATGCTAAATGATTTCATTGTGTTTGACATTTTCCACCTCCACCACCGACTCTGAAAGCCCCACATCTTCCATTTTTTCCCTCATAAGCAAACATTCCTGGAAGCTTTTCCTGCTTATTGTCCCCTAAATTGTCTTGAAAAGCTTTCATTTGCTATTCATCCGTGCAAGAGTGACCAAAGTGACCAAAGTGCAAGAACATAGCAGGCACTTAATGAAGCTGCAGTGCCTGGAGAGACTGGCTACAACTCCTATTTGTCACCAGCACAGTCAGGCAGAAAGCACAAGACTTCACACTTCTATATGAGCATCTAAAACTGACACCTCAACTGCTGTTTCTGACTCAAACCTCTTTAGCTGTTAGAAAATAACATTTATTGCTTACTGTAGCTACGAGGCTCACAAAAACAAATAATAGGTTTCTTTTTTTATCTGGTTGTCTGCTGCAAAGTAACAGGAGAGGTGAATGTAATGAATGCAAAGTTCTCTGGAGGCAGTTTATAAACACAGGATATGTTTCTTGGTTTATTAAATTGCAGCTTGTTGTTAAATGCTACAAGCGTATGCACCCATGATTCAAATATTTCAAACATTGTATTTCTGTGATGTAAAGCTATTCCATCTCACAGTCATTCACTGTTGGTTTTATTTACTTTGTGCCAAGTATTTCTTTTCACGACAACCTGAAAATATTTTGACTTGCATGAAATGAAAAAAAAAAAGGAAAATCCCCTGGCAGCTGCATTGGTAGCCGTGGAGTTGGCAGTGAGCACAGAGACGGACAACTATTCTAAAGTTGGTAAATCTGGCTGGTAATTCGGAAAAAGAGATTGTGGGGGGCGGTTCTTGTTTGATGTTGTTTGCATTTACACAATAGATCAGTGAGAGCGAAACACATAAAATGAAATTAATTTCACTGGGAGAAGTTAACACGAAATGTTCAGTTTCCAACCAATATTCTATGCATGATCATATCAATTTCAAACTATATGGTGGCATTATTATTTTCCGTTTCCTAATTTGATCAATACATTCAAGTGTTAGCTGTGAATCAAAATCATTGAAAAAGAAATTGGAAAATTGACTCTTATTGTATTACTTGTAATGGACTGAACATATTGGCAACAAATTATGATCAGAAAACTTTGCATATTGTTGGTAATTTGTTATTGTTAGCAATGATAGCTTTACCGTAACTAGACTTCAAAACTGATTGGTTGACATCCCTCTGAAAATAAATCAATCAGAAAATTCCGATCACTTTTAAATAAACATAAACAGGCTACAAGCCAGGAGAGATTTTATGGAAAGGTCTTCGTACTGTACACGTTCTCGTAAAGGATCATTTCATTTGGTTTGCTGTGGGATTTGCTCCATCCCTCTGTTGGCAGTGCTGCTCTGAAAAGTAGCATCTGGGCATAACAAATATTTTTAGGATCCTGATGCTCCAGTTTCACGGTCCCCTGGGATAATCGCATTTTGTGAGAAACCACCAGGAACCTGGGTGAGGTCAGGCTCTACAGTCACTGAGGCGGTACTATTGTCACAGGACTGATATCAGCCTCTCTGACAAAATCCATTTCTCACAAAACAGCTTCTTCAAACAGCTCGAGGAAAAAGGAGAGCTGTGGCCTGCAAGTGAGAAGGAACCTACAGCACTGATTGTACTGACTGGCTCTTACATTTTTAATGCTCATTGAATGAAAAGGATAGTCTGGGTGCTGTGCCCTGTCACATGTTTTCTACAGTTCTCATCTGGCAACAATCCAACCAAGAAGGCTGAATATTATAAACATCTCATAGAAGTTTGGTGATTTTTATGATGCACAATCAGTGTGACGGAGAAAGGGACAACTGGTATATTTGTTTTGTCAACTTAAAGGTACCCTGTGGAGTATGTGACCACTAGGAGTGCTATGGAGCAATCTGGGTCATGTTTTATTGGTTGTTTCAAACAATGCAGGTTTTAATATATTCAAAATAACAGCTTTTTAAATGTTTTATGAGGAAGGGAATATTTTCAACACCTTTGTTAGCCCTCAAGGAAAAACTGTGCACAACGTGTTTTGGTGAGAAACTCTGAATGAAAACATAACTTACAAGAAAACTTCACCTTTAAAAGTCTTTATGCTAAGCTAAGCTAACTGGCTGCTAGCTGGAGCTGCAGAGGGTTTGAGAGTGGTATCAATCTTCTCATCAGCAAGAAAGCTAATGAGCGCATTTCCCAAAGTGTATAACTATTCCTAACTTTAGACTCCATTGTTGCCCAACCAGAAGCAAGGAACTGGTGTTTCAAAAGGATGCTCCTCTGCCTAATAGGGACTCAATCTTAAACTCACTTCAACACAATCAAATGAATCATAGCTGACAGATAAATGAACCCAGCATACAGCTCATCTAAACATTTGTCTTCGCCTCTTTGTTGAGGATTTAATCAAAAATTGGGGGCATCTCCTTGTGCTGTAACTCCGGAACACAGAAAGGTCAGAGAAAGAGAGAGAGAGCACAGTGGTCTCCAGCCCCAATTATCTTTATATTTGTCCATCCTCAGGGCTCCTCCTGCCCGCCTGTAAGCATGTCTGTGCTGTGCTGTCTGAAGCAGGCCTGAGCTACAGGACGATCAGCCTAAATATTCCCGTGGGAATCGACTCTAATTAAGCAGACTGGAGCCACAGTCCTGTGCAGAGCTGGATGTCTGCCCAAGTGCCTTCAAGAGGATTTGACTCTCTTCCCACTGATGGAGGCTTCTCTTTCTTACTGTGATTTGTCATCTGCTGTACTCAGAACTGGAACGGGCATCCTAAGGTTGATAACTGTCCCTTTTTCACCAGTCAACTAATTATTGTCACGCTACTCGAAACAGGGCAAATGCAAGGAGGGATTTCACTGTCAAAGGAGTACATTAAAGAAATGAAAATATAGCAGAGGAAGGACGTGGCTGTGTATCAGTCAAACTTTACTCCACATGCACTATCGTTAACCAGTCCTCACTACAGCTGAATCTTTGAATGGAAAGTAGTTGTCCCTCATTATAAAACTTATATCTGTCATTTTGTCTCTCTGCACATAACACACCAAATGTTGCATGCCTTTGTCCCATTCTATTTTTTCAGTTCTAGGTATTAATATTTGAATTGCTAACATGAAAAAAACATTACCCTCATCTATTATTGAATACATTTTTTACAATACAAACACATAAATTATCTTTTTTTTTTGCCACTCTTGTTCCCGGGATGGCTGTCTCTTCTGCTTTCAGTAGCCGTCAGCTACACACTGAACTTCACACAGTCCTCTTATTGAATGCCAATTTCAACAAAATAAAAAATGTGTGTGAAGTTGTAATGTCCCCGCTATCCTTGCTGCAGTTGTGCATCTGCCAACTCTTCCGCATGCGTGCATGTGTTTGATGTTGTTTTTCATTTTGGGTTGCTTTTAAGTCAGACTCCTCCAGGGTCTCTTTGGATGCCTGGGCTACAAAGAAGCCTGTATACCTCTTTTACAGTCAACGCTTTTCATTTTTCAGGAGCAATGTTTTCGTCTTTATCACCACAATAAAGAAAAATGAAATTAAGGTACAAGCACAGACAATTGCATGCCTTGTTGAGGTGGTTTATTTGCAGGGCATTAGAGTTTATGCAAATTCTTTCATATCTTCATTTGTAGTTCAAATTGAGGTTTCATACATGCACTCAATGATAAACTAGCAAGGAAAGCGTATAAAAGCCCTTATTTAATTATCCCTAAGTGTAGCCTGAGGTCAACTGATCAGAGCTGTGACTGTTATGTTCCTTTGTCTTCTTGAGTTCACTTCATAGCAATTGTCTCTTGTACACTGTTTCCTTAAACATCATTAGAGGTACACTGTGGAATTGTAATCATTCTTTATATTCAGTGTTCCTCACAAAAATGCACTCTGCATATCTTTAAAGTCTTACAAACAAACTGAATGCACTACCTACCTTTTGTTTTTTAGTGTTTGGAAAACTGCATCGTTTGCATCATTTTCCTTTCTCCTGTTTCACTGATGCATCGCAAGCCTTTATGGCACATTACCACCGCCAAATGACTATGCTCATTCCCGTCCTCAGTAGCCTGCACTAAAGTGCATCATGTCACTCCCCTGTACTCATGATGTGCATGTGCAAATGCACGGTAATGCCGGTAGAACATGAAATACAAACAATAAAAGGACGTCTGCATGAAAACACATTTCTCTCCAGCTGTAAACTGGAGTCAGTTTTGTCACTGTTCAGGCTACAACTTGAAGCCTCATCAGACTGCATCCAGAATACATTAAAACTTGTTTTAAAAAAAAGTCTTAATAACATTCTGAATTACACACATTGTTTTTTTTCCAGAAGAGATGATGGAAGTAGCTAACAAGTCAGCCATCTTGCTACCTTCTTATCTCAGTTAAGAGTTGGACGTGCGCAGTATTGATCGGGTATTGACATGGAGGCCAGTGAGAATGTTGTGGTTAACTTTTAATATCTTATGCTTCAGTCTTCAAACTCATCGCAGACTGGATGATGTTTGAGCGCTGCTTGAGCAGAGATGGATGGAAAACAATTTACATGCTAACTGCCCTTAAATTCAACGCATGTCATAGCATCATGCTGGAAAGAGGCAAAAATGATCGCATGCACCACGGTGTCATGTTTCTGTCTGAGCCGATTTGAGCTGGGGCTGATAAACACCCGTGAGGCATTTGACTGGGCATGGATGTCTATTGTACCCTTTCCAACAGAAGACAAAAAGCAGTGGCTGTTAGTGGTATTTTCTGTCCAGTGTGGAAGGGGTATTGTTTAAATATAGGCTGTATATTTGGAATAAGACGACCAAGTAGCTCACATTTATGGCTAAAGATAATAAAAACAAAAAAAAACACCCTCAGAGAAATATTTATGCTACAGAAACAATTTTTTATGTCGGGCCATTAAAGCCAATACCCGCACAAAGCAACAGACAAAACTACAGTTCACACACAGGATTAAATAACATCCACACAGATGTAATCTAATCCCAATACAGCTTTTACTTTGCTACTTGTGTGTAGTGGAATTCCAGTGCACCTCTGGGTGTTCAGCACTTCTCCTATTTCCCTCCACAGTAGTAGACGGGGAGACTCACACTACATGGCTCAATTCCCACAAGCTCTCTGCCTTTCCAATCTTTTTTCTCTCTCTCTCACTCTCTGACTTTTTTTTTCTGTCTGTCCACTGTGCAGGAGGAGGCTGGAGGTGACTGGTCCTCTGGCAGCGATTATAAATCCACTGTGCTTCTATTATTGATGAAAAGCCCTTAAGATGTTTATCGCTCCGTCTTTACTTTACTGAAGGGAAGAGGAGACTGAGACATTTAAAGGCGGTGAGAGAGTCGGCAGGGGAGCAAACAAACCCACAGTACATTTATCAACAAATAAAGCCCTACTACAAGTGAATCTACCTTAATGAGAAAAACAATTAGCACAAAATGAATGATGGATGTCTGCAAATAAATAGATTTATAATGTTCTTGGAAGAGATAATAGCCTGAATGCAGGGACAAAAATAATTTAATTATTATTTTGATGATTGTAGTGTTTATGAGGTCCAATCCTAAACACTGAATAAAAAATAAATGAGTGATCTCGGTTGTGTTTGCTCACTCCTGCCTTTGTGAGAGATCTTCCCTCAGGCTAGGAGGGTAGGCTATTTATAGTAGGCTCATTGTTGTTGCTGTTATGGGACAGTGTGTCCTACTTACACTGGAAGCTGATATTACATTAAAGGAAGTGTTGATGTCACCGTTCATATAAGGAGTCTGTCTCGAGAGACGCAGGAGTGTCTTGCCACTCTCGAGCATCTGTAGAGAATCATCTGACAGATGCTGCCTGCGAGGCCACCGTTCACATTAAGCCGCCACAGTAAAGAGATTAGGATTGGATTGGCCCGACGTGACACCAACTGACCACCATTATCTGATTGGAGTACTGGAATCTAATAAGGAGGCAATTTAGAAACAATGTAAGAAAATCTCTGTTTCAACGTTGTGGGCAGAGAAAAGCCAATTTTAATTAAAAGAATCTGTGCCGTCACTAAAATATTCCTCGGCCTTAGAGGACATGAGAACAGATCTGCAGTGAAGGTCAGAGTAAAACTCGTAAGGCCGGCAATATTGAAGATCATTATGTAGAGGGCAGGAGCCTTTACACACAGATATCTCAGCAAAGAACAGAAGATTAAGATGGTTCAAATGAGCACACATACAGACAACAGGCTATACTTGTGGGCCTAACAGTTTTTCTAACGCGTTAGTCTGATGTGCAGCTGTTTACAGTAGCTGCAATAAAACCTATTGAAAGGAAACCCACCATGTTGTCACACATTGGTTTGCAGGCTGCCATTTTGAAGCCTCAAGTTCGGTATTACAGCCGTCACCATCTTGGTTTTATGGAGCCATTAAGTAACCGTGTTTGGACACGATGGTGGAGCTGAGGAGGATACTGATTGGATCGGACTGAGAACCAGAGGACACACTGGTAGCAGCTTGTCAATCACACAGTAGTCACGCCCCAAAGGAGACCCTGCTTTAACATCTATTTTACTCTAGACGGGACCATAATTTAAAAAATGAACATGATGCTGTATCGAAGAAGTAGTGAGCGAGACTATAAACGTATTAGTGTTTTAAATGAAGTGAGAAGCAGGGTAATTTACACACAATCAGACTTCTTTATGAAACCAGTGGAGTCGCCCCCTGCTGGCCATTACAAAGAATGCAGGTTTATCAGTAATCAATCAGTGAAGTTCTGGCAAGTGCAGACTCCTGTTTAACTAGTGTTGAGACGCTTTTTAACATACTATGAGGGGACTATAATGTGTAGCTAAAATGGCTACATGGGTGTCAGTACCAGCTTCATTTTAAGGCTGGGAGTAACAACAGGAAGATTTAGCTCAGGAATAGGCTTAGTCAAGTGGGAATGAGATTTTTAAAAAATAATTACTTTTCATTTAATTTCATGCCTTTCAACACGGGCGCTCCAAATGAACACTAATGATCTTCTGAGTAAATAAATTCCCTGTTAACCCCCATTTAATAGCCTGCATTTTTGACATTAAAGGCGTTCTCCACAGTACACACAGCACGCATTAGCAAACACTGAATCTGAATCAAGACTCATGTGGGAAAAACTGTAGCTGAAGATCACCTAGGAAACAAGGACGAGGAGGCTGTTTAATTCCTCCATGTGAATTAAGCCCGGGTGACCTCAAACAACGTGCGCACACACACACACACATACACACAAAAAACAAGGAATAACAAGCCTTAATTGAATGTGCCTGTCTCGCTTGTTTTAACACCGTCTTCTAAATGGGGAATGTTAAAATCTGAGGCAATCACAATGCACTCCAGGTGTTTGCTGTAATGATGAAAAAGAAATGAAAAGCGGGGATCAGAGCAAGCCAGGAGAGCGCCTGATTCACTGAGTTTGTAAATGGAGATGGTGTTCAGTCCTTTAGAGACAAACACGCAGAGCTGGAGGCTGAGTACAGGTATTTAAGGAGATTTTTTCAAGTGTGTATGTTTTCTCAAATAAACTAGCAGTGTGTGTTGGCTCAATACCTGTTCCAGTATGGAGTTGATCCTGTCCACTTCACAGTCAATGAGAAAGCGTTTCTCCTGCCGGCGGTCCATCTCCTCGATGATGCGTCTGTACTCTGTGGGGTCCACGATGTTCCCCACTGAGCGAGCTGTCACCTGCCAGTTATTGGCTACGGCCGACTCCATGATGGCCTGGAGGATGGCAAAGCCTGCAGGAGCAGAAGGAGAAGAGCTCCATCACACAAGTGTTTTTATGTTGTTTCAGAGCACAGCAGCAGGTAAATGTGTAAATATAGCTGTAAAAAAAAGAGCTGCAAGGTAAGGCCAGTCTGGCTTTCAACAATAGTTAATAACGTGGTTAAAAGCTTTTAACCAGCTTTATATTAATATATACTCAAGATGCACTGTTGACGTGTTTATCTGAACAATCAAAATCACCTTGTAAAAATATACTTGCAGCTAAACGCAGACTGAAATTGTCTACACCAGGGAAACAGGATGTTGTACCAAGCAATAAGAAACATGTTCTTGGAGTTAATATCAGAGTAGCCTGACAAAAGATGGTATAAGAAAAATTTAACAGATTAAGGAATAAAGACAAGATGGAACAAGAGTCCGCTGAGAGGTCGATATAGTCACAAAACATTAAGGTAAAGCTGTGGCGCCCTTCAAAAAGATAGAGTGGTCACAGAGCGTAATTAAACAACTGTTAACTGGAAATGGCTGAGTGTCCCATGCTGCCTTAGCAGTGTGTCACAGGAGACCACCTCAGTTATCTCTTTCCTGCCTCACTGAGGACTTGCAAATTTAAGGCTAGAGTTAGCACAAGTAGAGCGCAAAGACACCACAATAAGACGTGTAGCACACACTCAAGCAAATGTAGTGAAATAGAGTGCTAAAGAAGCAGTTCAGTGAGCACAATCGGAGCAACACAATGGTGTGTTTATTTTGCAGAGTTCAATGTGTCATGGGATGAATCAGTAGCCGAGGTATATGAAAGAAAGAAGCTGAGCTAACGGTAAAAAGGCTTGAGCAGCGACACTGAAAAGATACGATAAACCTGCAGGAATCTGGATAATTCCACTGACAGTTTAGCGAAGGGGCTAAGGACACACGGTCAACAGTCATGCAGGTCACAAAAGCAGAATCTAAATCAGTCCAAAAGAGATAACAGGGCCTCTAGCTAAGAACAAACAAAACCGAAAAGCTTTTGTTATATTTGTTTGAGGTGAGGGAAGTCATTTGTGGCTTTTTTTATTTTTATATTCCCTTTGGAAAAACAAACAAGAGGTTTGGCAAGAAAATGAACAAGAACAATTTCCCTTCAGAAACAATGTCATGCACTGCTCGTTCATAAAGTTTTGTTTCCGCTGAGCTCATTGTTTTAAGTAAGAACCCTTGTTTTATCAATTAATCTGACGCTGATGCTAAAATCAGTGGTGATATTAGCAGCTGCTGGGTGGCCTGGGTGAATTTGGATATAGAGTCAGTGCAGTTTAAAGGAAGTGAAGGTGAACTGTCTTGTGATTACTGGGATTGTTCCAAGAAGCCAGCAAACCTCCTGCTGAGCTACTGGAAGGTTTCATTCAAGGTTTCATGGAGCAGATTCAACAAAACTCACTGGATAAATTAGTTCTGTTTATGTGCGTTTATTCTTGTGGGTAATAGGTACAATATTACTAAGCATAGTGTTTGGCTGATTGACTTGTAGTGACAGTAAATGGGTCAGTGCCACAGGCATGAGGCTATGTGGCTTTTTAAAGTGATCAATCTCTTGATGAGCATCAATCCGTCTCTATGCTGAAACAGTAGACGCCAAACTGGCTTTGCTTAGGTTTTTGTACTTCAATTAGATTTTTACGTGAGTTAAGTGAGCTGACTTTTCCACACGGGATGATTTTGTAGATATTCGTTTCATAAAGTAGTATATTCAACGACAAACTGTATCTTGCAGAGTAGGGTTGTCTATTTTTTGCGATATCTTGAAATCTTGAAATCTTGAAAAATGAGATTAAAATGCTTGTTTTTAAAGTAAGAAATAAGCTTCTATTTCAAACTCGTCCAGAATCTAAGTGACTTACTTACTTCCAGTTCATTGTGTATTTATTGAGACTGTGAAACAAAACGTATTTACTGAGATGAACTCATTAAAAATAAAAATTTAAAAAACAAACATTAAAAAACGCATCATGTAAGAAAACCAACGACCCTTATAAAGGTGACATCTTATCGAGTAGAAAATAAAGTCATAACACTAAAACCGCAGAATAAATAACAGCTCCCAAGACAGATAATAACAGCCTACTTTAGAAATTTGCATATTTCCATTATGGGAAGAAGAGTGCACAGAATAAAAAAGAGTGGTGGTGAAAATGCACGGTAGCAGGAGCTCATTGGGTCATAACTAACTGACAAAAAGAACACAGCTAACATGCTACGGCTGACGGGACTAAATGAGCGAAAACCAGCATCACATGCAGCGTTACCCCTTTTCTCTCAGAGCAGGAATAAAAGTGCTGAGCCCATAAAATAATGCATATCATTGTGGGTGCTGAATAAGCTGGTGTAAAATGTGTTTATGTAAATACAAGTCAGCTATGGAGCCTCTCTGCTGGCATCGCACAGGCTAAATGAACACTGGTTCTCACTCTGTATCACAGTCAAGTGATGCATCACATCCCTGCAGTGCAGAGCAGACTTGACTTTCTTGTCATGGCTACTGAAGCAGTTACATCACCTCCTGAATGTATGTTTTTTTTAAGGTTATACAGAAATGTAAAGTGCTCATTTATACTTTAAACTGAGTTTGGGTGGGTTACACAGTTATTCATGCATTATTTGTAAAGGTATGGGTATCATAAAGCCTCGTTGAGTTCTTTTTTTCTTGAATTATTAAACTGTTATTGGTATTAGACCTGAATTTTAAAGTCCACCCCCGCCTCAAAAATGTGTTTTTGCTTATCGTTAATTCACTTTGATGTTTGACTTTCACTGTGCAGAATGATGTGCATGTAGTTCAGAACTAGAAGACTGTTTTTTTCACGTTCACCTGCTGGAGGGGGAAAGTTTCTGTGCTCAAAGTTCGATGTGGAAACATCAACACACACATACTGAGAATTGAAGTTTGTGTGAAGCAGTGAAGCAGGAGACATCTTGTTAGACCAAAGAGGAGAGAGGTTAGATTTGTACTTGGATTTTTGATCAATAAGTCATAACCAAAGAATACCAAGGCACACTTTTTTGAAAAAATTATGCGAATAATGAGACACTGCATCCTTTTGAATCAGTAAACATCTCAATGGGACCAGCTGTATGACACATATTACTTTTAAAACTGTTAAACCAAATGCAGACAAGTCCAATCAAACTAAAGAAAAGGATGTGGAGTTTTGACTGGTCTTGTAGATTCTGAGGGGAGCGTATCTCAGATTAGCTGTTGACATTAATCTTACCATCAGTTTTACTCTGCACCAATGATCTTTTCTCACAGCTAAAATTCCTAAACTCCTTTTTTAGCTTCATTTAACTTTATATGGTTGTAGAATATCTTATTCCACGATTTTAGCATGGCACTCCTATAACATTGTTGCACTCACAATAGATAGCATTTTTTTAAAATGATAAAAATCAATTAAGGCTACAACTATTAATTATTTTCATTACAGATTAAAAGGACAATTATTTCAATGACTAAATTATTATTTAGTCTGAAAATGTCAGAAAATTGTGAAAAATGCTCATTACAATTTCCCAGAGCCCAAAGTGGCATCTTCAAATTGCTTCTTTTGTCCAACCAACAGTCCAAAACCCCAAAACTCCTCAATTACCGTCATAAATGACAAAGAAAAGCAGCATTTTTTAAAAATCCATTCATTCTTCTTCTTTGTCAAAAACGTGGCAAATGCCTTACCCACAATGCAACTCAACCACCAACAGTTCATGTCAGAGATTCAGGTATGTTTAGGTGTGGTTATGCTATTAGTGGCTAATAAGGCCTTGAGCTGCTAGCCTCAAGCAGAAATGAGGAGTGGGCCACAGAGGTCTGGTAAGCTCACAACCCCAGCTTTACCAGCACAACTTCCGCTGCAGAGACAAAAGGCTTTATAGACCAGATTATACTTAGCAAAACATCACATCTGTGCTTAGTGTGATAGAAAACTTAGTCTAAAGATTGCAATGCAATTTGACAAGTGATTACTATTACACACGTTTGTATGCAATCATTATTTTGCAACCTTATGAACCTGAGTGTTCAAAGTAAATAAATATAAATTAAATTAAAGTTGGTCAGTCAGGCATCATGTCCCTTCAGTATTCCCCCGTCACTGACCCAACACTGTGGCAAGACATTGCTTCTCCAGACGTTACATATATTTAATTGAATCATCAGGCACCATGAGGCTATGAAGTGTTGTCTGTAAATAACCTGTTAATAATCAACTTAGGCTAGTCTGACATTGAGTCGGAGATGACAATGTTTTTTTTAAAAGTTATCTTTTGGGGCTTTTTTTTGTGCCTTTATTCAATAGGGACAGTTGAAGAGAGACAGGGAAGGGGGGAGTGACATGCAGCAAAGGGCCCAGGCTGGAATCGAACCTGGACCGCTGCAGTAAGGACTCAGCCTTGGTACATGGGGCGCCCCCTCTACCAGGTGAGCTACTGGGCACCCCAACAATGACAATGTTTACTGATGCTGCTATACCGTACTGTATGACTCCAGCAGCCTCCCACTCAAGCTTGCTATCCATCAGTAGTATCTGTCACCAGCATCATTTAGCTATTTACCTCACAGTGAATATTCATGTGTCTAATGTGCCTCGAATCTCAGTTTGAAAGCTAGTTATCAATATGGTCCTTTCTAGTTTCTTCTTTTTTTTTGGAAATTTGCCCATTTTATTCATAATTACCTAACATCGATCCTAAGGTAGATGTAACATATAGCATGGTCTTTTTGGGTCCACTAGGAGGGCTTTTAGACTTCCCTTTAGCATTCATGTGCAAATAATCATCAATAAACATGACATTTCCCGAGCCAGGCAGCGCTGTCCTGTGCTTCTAACTAATGTGCATCATTTCATCAGAAATGTTTAAAAAAACACTGGCGACAGGTGACCGTTGGTAATGGACATGAGAGCTGACATGTTCCCAATAGAGCTCCTAAGTATTCAGAGCACAGTGGCTCAGCTGACATGTCCGCCCTCCATTCCCCTGTTGGTGACCTTCACAGTTCAAATGCTCGGCAGACGGCACTCAGATCAGGTATGGCCTTTAAAGACAAGTGGCTCTCGCTGGGCAACCCCCACATTACCCACTCAGGAGTCCAAAGAGGCAGATGTGATGTGTGTCCACATGTCTGCTACCCAGGGAGGTTAAGGAATTCAAAGGGGGTATTAGCGCGACTGTCCTGTCTGAGTGCATTGTGAATAGTCTGATTGGAGATATGAAGCTACTGAGCTGACCTGACACTGGAACCAGCTCTGTCATCATCCAGACTTTATCTGGTCAAATAGGCAGAAACATGTTTTGGGGGTTGTTTTTTTTTAGCTTGAAGATATCAAAACAAGAATCCAGCACAGTCTATCTCTGGTGGCAGAGGGAAAATGAAAAGGCAGAAGCTGAGTGTCAGCTTTCCTCCCAGTATTCTCTCATACACGTAGTACTGAACACCATAAGCTGGGATATAACATGACATTTTGAGACATGTTAGTCGCTGCTTAAGAAAAAGGATTTGGGGGGATTTACAAACGATTGCCTTGAGAGTTTTATTTTGGTTTCTTTTCTGTCCCTAAACTAAGCAGGATATTTTGGATTCAAGCATTTGTGTGAGCTTGTCGATGTTAAGCTATTTAGCATGCTTACTATTAAAGAGATGTTGACATTAAAGCTAAAATAGAAAGACCTGAACTGAAGGAATTATGTGAATGTGACATTTAGTGTACTGTAACTTCAATAACCACAATGCAAATGTGAAATTTGAATGTTAAAGGACATCCAAAGTCTCTTGGTGAATATTAACACGGGTGTGATTTATCAAGCCGGTGCACAAATGACAATGTCTCTTGGTCCCAGAGTTTTGGTTGACTTTGTAAACAGATGGTATGTTTTATAACAGCCAGCAGGCAGGACAACCGTCAAGGGCGTTTTAAAAAGTCAATTATTCAGCACCGTCCTGGAAAATAATACATATTCAAAATCAGAAGCAGATTGTCACAAGGCTATATATGGACACAGAGAAAAAATATTTAATTTCTCACACAAATAAAAGGTTTCACAAAAACAGCCTCAATGTCAAAACACTCTATCACTTAAGTGTTGCGTAACGGTGCTAAATGTCAGATTTTAAGCACAATTTCACACAAATAATGACAGAAATTATAATCTCAACAAAAGACATCCACTGAAGGTAAAAATGTGTGTCATGATTCAAAGTACAAGATATTCTCTTTGATCTTCTTTTAGCTCAGTGTTTTTGTGTCTTAGCCTGCACCTGTACTACGCATTTCAGTCTCCAGCAGCAGGGGTTAGCAACCACGCTAGCTAGTAAGGAAACTTAAACATCTAGCAAACTGAATATCCAAGTATTTTCCTCTCAGAAGCCGATGGAGACTAAATGTTACGTTGTTATGTTGAATATGAAAATCGGAAACAGTTTGCTTCATATTTTTGACAATTTAGTGTGTCAGTGTAGCCGCCAGCTTGTTCCGAAGCTCTTTTGTCGCCAGTGGAGATAAATTAAAGTTACTTTATAGAGGCAATAATGTTTTTGTATTAACAATTGATCACATGATATGTAAAAGGGGTCGCCATAGTACTGTACACAGAGAATTACCATTCGACCTAGCTCTACGAACATCTTTCAAGCTGCTGTTTCAGCTAGCAGCAACTATTTGTTTGGTTCACTCTCTCAGCTTTCATCAGTGTCGGTTTTGACAACAGGCAGCTGCTGTGACCAACTGTACACACGACCAGCACACAGACACAGTTAGCAACTCACAAACAAACAAGCAGATCATTTAAAGAGTTAGTGGACACCAAAAACCCAACTAAAAGGCAAAGGCAGAAACATTACTATAAATATAACTAACCAAGAAAACATGGTAATGTTGTTCAGTAGCTGCTAGATGTGTAAGTAGGCAATTGTTTGCTTGGCCACATCAACTCAAAAGTCAACATGTATTTAGAGCTTGTTTCCGCTGCCCTCAAGTAGCCAAAAATCAATTAGGCCTATTGCAGGTTTAACTAAGTGAGAATTCTCGCTGTAAATACTGAAAATCAGGACTAACTTTGATAAACAAAGACATACTGTATTTACATAGTCTGCAAATCTTATGTAATGTTTTTTTCACATTTAATAAAGTGATGCAGTCACCTTGAAGGCAGACGTAGACAGAAAGACACACACGCACAGAGTATCCGTACGTGAAGAACAAAAAGGAAGAAAAAGCTTTGAGTTATTGCAACATCAGATTCCGCTGCGGTTCATTCTGCACCAGCACTCAACTAGACAGCTTGCCCTTTCATCAACTCATGACTGAAAACGGTTTTGGTGGCGGCTTCTCAAAGACAAAGAACAGAGGACAACTCTTCTCCTGAACAGATAAGTGCTGAAATGGACCAGACCTGCGACATGCTGACAATAGTTAGTGTTTTAATATCATGCAATAGTTTCAAGCGCAAGAACAGTCAGGGGGGGGGGGATAAGCACAGATGTGAGTTTATGTTCTATGCTCTAGTGATGCTCAAGTCTGCAAACACACACAAAGAAAATGTTAAACACATTTGCCATTGAAGTTTGTCCACAAAAGACAAAAAGAAGTGCCTAAAGATGACTACAATTGTTAGACAAAACACAAAGCAGAGTTGGGCTGCATGTGGGATTCTCTTGAATCTGTGAGCTTAGCAGCCCACACAGCACTGCCCAGGAGATCAGTATGTACTCCTCTGATATGGTGTTTGCAGCTCAGAGAACTGCTTTTATAGAGTTTGACACTATTTGGCTGTTGGGTTCAACTGTGAGCAAAATAACATTGTAAGTTACTCACAGTCGTGCATACCACGCAGGAATAAAGTATCTTCTAATGCCATTCCCATGTTTCTTTTCAACAAATGACTTGACTTCATTATCTGTGTGCTAAGGCCTATATTTTTCAATCCCGGAGGAAAAATATCGATCAAATGTAAAATAAGACAGTTATCAAGGGATTTAATTTCTCTGTGGCAGACAGAGTTGGAAGACAGAGACGGACTGAGGCTCTGCTGGCACCTGGCCGTCTGTTTCTTCTCGTCTGTCTTGGGCAGCGGTTCACATGAGGGCCGAGCGTGGTGTGCAGTCTCAACTGTGACTCAGTCGTCCCTCCCCCTCTCTGGAGAAGGTGACCTCTTTTAAATTCTCTCGCAGGCGTCTGAACTGCGCCGTTGTCATGGGACGCCTTAAGCTGTGCGCGACACCAAAGGGAACTCAGAGGAAGCCAGTGAACCTACTTCAGAGAAATCGCCAGAAATCTCAACGCTTTATATGTGTCTCCACAAAGAAGACTGTTTTCAGTGCCTAGTGCTAGCAGAGCCAGTGAAATAAAAAGGATTAAAGCTGCCGAATGACAGTAAAAGGACACTTTTGAGTACAATTAGCCTAACAACGCCTACTCCCAATGTAGACCAATGCAGATAACAGCTCCCTCTTCCAAATTAGCTGAACTGCAAAGAGCCCTGCTCCCCCATACCACCCACTCCTGCCAAATTCATGATTAGAGCTAATCAAACAGATTATTTCTTATTTAATGACAGCAGGAAAGTTGCAAACAGATTGTGGAGCAGTTTCCTCCCGTCTCTTTTAACCTCGTAGGCAAGTTTTATTCAAAGTCCATTAAGTAATTCATTAAATTTTGCACTTGATGAGATGAGTCAGATTCGGAAGTCGTAAACACATTCATGCATATAGAAAAATAGAGTCATTTCTTTTTACAAAGAAATGGAGCAGGCTGCTTCTTGCCCATCAGTGAGAGCTGCACTAACTGCCTGTTCCTTTTCAGCCCATCTTTAAAAAAAACAAAAAAAAACCCACCCTTCCGTGTCTTAAGAAAATAAAAATGTTGTTTTCTCTTGGGCAAACAGGGAAGCGCACATCACATCAATCTCTTTCATAATGCGAAAAGACTACTGTTGTAATAGCCTTGTGTTATCCTGACAGCAAGTGTCCTGAAATAGATAAGAGACATTTGAGCAACGCAGGGACGAGAGTCGAGGCATAAATAGAGCAGTGCCTCTAAAGCAGAGGGATGCTCTATTAGTCACCTGGTTTATTATTCGGCCATGTAAAGTGGTAAGGTTAGAGGGGATTAGATATGATAAGCTGGATCTTACAGAGGGAGGAGGGGAGGGGGCTCCGCATTCATGAAGTAAAAACATTTGGTGCATCTGACAGCATGTCTGACCGTGCTTGGCCCTCTGTGCCTTTCGCTGTTTTATGACGCAAGAGAGGCACAAAGGCTTTGCTGACTCCTCTGTTCCTTCCCTCACTCCTCGTCTCTGTACGGGTTCATTTTCTCCTTTGTTCATTTGAAGATTTTGGCTGTTTCTGTATCTGTGAGCAGCTGAGAGGACGATGCTGAGCTGAGGGAAAATCTTTACTTTAGCCAGAATAAATCTCCTGCTCCTCGACTGTTCACCCCGGTGTCACCCGACAGGAGTGAACAGACGCTGACAGTAAGAGCAGGACAAGTGGAATCCCACACAGTGGTTAAAGATCATGATTCTATCGTTAATGATTAAAATCACCCTTGTGTACTCATTTTTCTAAGTGGTAGCGTGATGAATAGAGAGGAAAGGGGGGACAGTGTGAGTATTGATTGTATATTGTTAAGAGTAACAGATATGGCAAATATGATTGATCAAGCGCCATGCTGCTTATTGAAAAGATTTCAATTTAAACCACCCTAACAAGCACAAGTGAGAGCATTAGTAAAATGAAAGGTTGTTCCTCCAAATGCTCAGCGAAGCTGCAGCTGGTCGGCCCAGGCTGCTTTGATAAACACAGCAAAGGCTAAACTTTTATTGCCTACAACTATTGTCACACATTGTCATACAGCCACAATCAGATATCACTTTCTGTCTGTCCTCTAGAGGTCATCAATTGGTGAAGCAACATCTCAGTGACTTAAACCAATGGTTACTCATGGCAACCACAAATGTCTAAAAAAAACCCAAAACAAACATTTAAAAAAAAACTCGGGCAAACATTAAGAGATGTTTGATATTAGGCTACAGCTCATCATACTGACACCTAATGACCATATTAAGATGATTGAGGTAAAGCTGCTTCGTGCTATGATGTACAGATAACAAATTAAAATTAAATAAAGTGTCTATGTAAGTAGAGTTGGATGATACCACGTATATTCTGTGAGATGATATGCGCTTGTCCACCACTTATAGAAGATGATAAACTCGAACAGCTTTTACACCTAATTTAACTGTGTGGCCATTTGCTATAACTAGTCGGTTATTTGACACACGGGTGTTTCTGTTCCAAATAACAATGTGTCAGTTGATTTTCCACCTTTAGATGTTTGGCCACAATGAGCCACTGTCTCTGGAGCTACTACTGCATACTGGAAGGAGGGACACCATTCTTCCAAAAGATAGTCCTGTCATGGTTGCAGTTTTAGTGTGTTACTTCCTGTCTTTATTCTTTTCCCTCCACTGTGATTGTCTGCCCCGCCCTGATTAGTTTCACCTGTGTCATGTTAACCTTCTCTTCCTTGTGTATATAAGTCCGTGTGTTCCCCTCATGTGTCTTCGTCCTCACGTTTTCCTTGTGTTCTTCCAAGTGTTTTTTGGACTGTTTTTGGGCTGATACCTGGTTTTGACCCTCGCCTGCCTTCTACCTGTAAGTTGGACTTTAATAAATAATTACTGCCTGCGGTGCCAACCCTGTTCCTAGTATGTCCCTTTATTGATATTCTGATGATGGTGTGTAGAAAGCTGTTTAACACAATGCTCCAAAGCCTCCCCTGGATGTTCAGTTGGGTTGACATCTGGAGACTTCAAAGGCAATGGCACATGATTCACGTAATTATCATACTCATCAAACTGTCTGTTCAGAGGCCCCTCATGCCAAGCATCTGCCTTTTGTTATGTTTCTCCACTCATTTATTCAACTTTGTCCTTTAATTAATCACTCGACTGTATGTGTACTCTAAAACAGTATTAAAATACAGCGTGAATGGAAGAATACATGGTGGATGGTTTAAAAATAAATGAGATACAGCTCATAGTGCTGAACACAAAGTGAGCTGTAAGAACTGTCCAAGGTCCTGAAACAATGATCTCTGCAATGAGACAAATGCCTTTTTATGCAAAAATAGTCAACAAACTACTTAAAAGTTGTGCCTGAAACTATCTAAATGCACATTTTCTGTCCTTTCTTGCCAGTTTCACACTGTGTGCATCCTAGGTTGGCAACAGTGATGACTTTGTCCATATACACTGAGCTGGTTACACAGAGACGCTCAGAGTACAGACTATCTGTAATGAGGCCAAGCGTTGCAGCTCCCTCTTTCAAGCGCAGAACAAAGATTTACAAAGTGATGCAACTGTTTAAAATTATGTAATGCCTTACTGAAGGTTGCTGTAGCTACAGTAGTGTGTTACACTCTCTGCAATGCAAGCCTGTCGGCAATTCTGTTCCAGGGGGTGTCTCTATGTTTGAAAGCAAGAATGTCCCTAACAAGAGCCTGTGATGATTTGAGTCTACAATTCACAAATTATCCAAGCATATTTAATAAATTCCTAATGTGGAAAACTGCAGGAAATGTTTGGTATTCATCATTAATAATTCACATGCATGATTTTGTAGACATAATAGGCCCGGTGTTGCGGTGTGGAGCAGAAGGTCTGCAGCTTACACGTTGTTTGATGTTGTTTTCAAGCTGCACTGCCTCTGCATGCGTGGATGTGCATGGATCAGTTGGCGCCATTTTGGGCGTCTGGCAGAGTGGAGTGAGCACCGGATAACAGAGGAAGTTTGGTTCATGCAGAAAAACTCAGAGACAGCTAACGGCTCAGCTGTATCTTCTCACTGAATGCACACCGCCCTTTGAGGTCTTTTCAATGACGTCATCGCACAGCACACACAGCACACACACACACACACACACACACACACACACACACACACACACACACACACACACACACACACACACAC
>JBBPCS010000226.1:9695178-9710748 GCA_037974645.1 Hollardia meadi
ACACACACACACACACACACACACACACACACACACACACACACACACACGCAGCATTGCCTTTCCAAACACACTCCATTCCCAGCTGTAAAACTAAAGGCAATCTGATCCCCACTGAGAATCTCACATTAATTCACCTCCGAATCAGTGAGGATTCTCAAAGACATGGAGGCAAATAAATGTGTTTTCTGGAAGAACACATATGAAAATTTTAAGTTTGACATGGTCCTGTCCAACCTTGGAGATTTTTTTTTTTTAAAATTGGCAGTGTTGTGCTTTTTCATCTCTCCATCTCTGTGTTTTTCAGAATCCTTTGAAACAGAAAAGCACCTTTGAGTCACTACTTGGCTATTCTGTTACAAGGGTATCCTATTTACGCTCTCCTTTGCTCTTTCTATGTTCTCTATGAGGCATAATAGAGTCATTGAACAGAGAGGAAAACAGCTCTCTTGAAGCAGAAGAGCTTGATTGATAAATCCCTGCGTCAGTCCATATATTAGAGCCTGGGAGGAAAACAGTGTTTACCCACAGAGGGGTGGGGGTCAAGGCTTATTGATATGTGTCCATCAGGGAGTGAAGGTGCAGTGAGGTGTTCACAGAGTGGAACAGCTGCTTTGTGCCACTCGCTCTTTCTCTCTCCCACTCTTCGTTAATACGCCTGTGTGCCTGACTGCTGAGTGCAGCTCTTTACCAGCGCGCAATTAATCAGACGTTTCCTTGCGGAGATGAAACCAACTAGACACTCAGCAGCAGGGCAGTGTGATTGCACGCTGAATGCAAATTCTCCGCCAAGGCGACCATCCCCATTTGTCAGAAGGGCAGGAGAAAGCAGGGAAAGCTGCAGTAAAGGTTGTTAGATTGCACTCCTTCATTCTGATGGCGACAAAAAGAAATTAAAGATCTTGTTTGCATCACGTAGACGTCATGAATCAGGAGGGCTGCACAAGACAGTGAGGATGAGATTATACAGTAAGGGCTCACACAAGAGTTAGGGTTAGGCAAATACTGTACTTAAATACAGTTTTGAGGTATTTGTACTTAATTTATATAGTAGGATTAGTTAGTTTACAAATTAAGATTTTACATACAAAACATATGAGCTCACATAATATCACACATTAATGTGCTTAAGGCTGTCACTAACAATTATTTTTTCATTATTGTATAATCTGCCGATTATTTTCACAATTAATCAATTAATTATTAATCTATGAAATGTCAAAAAAGGAAAAAAAATTCTCATCACAATTTCCCAGAGCCCAAAGCGACGTCTTTAATTTGCTTCTTTTGTCCACAAAACCCAAATACTTTTCATTTACTATCATAAATGACCAAGAAAAGCAGCAAATGTTTGACATTTTTACTTTAAAAATGACTGAAACTATTAATTGATTATCAAAATAGTTGGCAACTAATTTTCTTTCGATCAACTAATCAATTAATCGACTAATCGTGGCAGCTCTAAATGTCTTTTAGGCTATAGACAGACTACACTATGTAGGTTTAGCTGTACACACAAGCAGGGCACAAGCAAAAATTATGGGACAATTATTGTACAGTAAATGCTAAAACATATCCATCTAAATTTAGCTAACATTAGCCACCATAAGTTAATGGTCATACCAGACCGAGCAAGTCCTGGGTGGGTGGAATTGTGCATTTTACTGTGAACTCAAGAGGAAAATTGTGGTTTTGTCTTCTAGAAATCACACAGTCTCAGTTTAAACTGCCCAACACCGTATAAAACCTATAAACGTGGGTAAAATGTGCTCCACCTCTACGCGCTCCAACATGAGAAAGCTGCATACATGGATGCATAATGTATGAATAACAATAATCCAATAATGCCCATTTTACATAATGCACTGTACATAATGTACTGTTTCATACTTTTTAATGCAGGACTAATTGTTATAGATACATTTTTACATTGTAGGCTCTAAGTAATTCATCCACCACTGATCTCAATACATTAAATGCTAACTGATAAATAACCTGGAATTCCTGCCTTAGAATATCTAACGGTCGTTGTAGAGGAGATGATGAGGACAGAGATACAAACTGTAATGCAATACCACAGTCTCTCTAAATATAAAATGGAGAACATGCTGTGCTTCTCTTAATACCTATTTCATTAAAAAGTGGTTCTCAAATTCCACAAGCCACAAGTTAGAAGAAGTGAATTTATCTAGTCTTGTAAAAATATTTTACGATTTTATATTTCAAGACAGAAGTGTCTCTTGACATCAACGCATCTTTGTTCATTCTTTCCTCTTTAGTGGAAATAGATGGTAAGTTCAACAATTGGCCTTAATGGTTTCAATTATGTGTAAAGCAGCTTAAGTATTACAATTACCAAAACCCACTTAATACACAGCGTATTTTACACAACAGATTTTTGGTCAAATAAATATGCTGTGTTAATGACTAAAACACTGAGTGGTTGAATTCTGTTATAGGATTTGTGAATTATTGGGATTATCTTGTAAGCTGTCACCACTTTGACGAGGATGATTGTACCATAAAGTCTCTACAATGGGCATTAATGGTATAACTGACATGACCTTTGTTAAATACGTAATCATTATGTGTACATTGTAGTTACTTAGGTAAATATGAAAAAAAAAATCTGGTGTGTTCCTCCTCTCAGTAGCCAGCTGGTAATGCCCAGATGTTTCTCGGTTCAAGAGGTCTTTGCTGCCAGCAGTCTATTAGCCAGTTTAATGAGGACATTTCATAGCCTGTACATCCAGGATGAATAGGTGATGTTGATCTTTAATGATCCATGTGTGTGAAAGCATGTTTTTCCTTGTTGTGCCTCTCTTGGATCTGCGTGGCTTCTTCAGGTTTCCCATTCGTATCTGTATTTGTCGGAACAAACAATTCTTCTAATGACAATTGGGCTGCATGAAACGCTAACAGACTACCGTTCTGTAAAAAGCAGCTGTGCAGAACAAACTCTGCTGTTTATTTAATACTCATTAGGAATATGTCAGTTAAAACAGCTGAAAAATCTGTACAATAGTGCTGTCAGAGGAAGCATCCTCAACATGAAAGAAAGAAAAGCTGCAACTATTTGATGCCAATACCATTTCCAATTTGAAATACACATTGAAAATTAAAAGTGCAGTTCATGCACGGGTAAGTGATATCTTTTGGCTTTTTATTTTCTATTACAGTCAAAAATCCCATCATACAGATGCAGTTTTTATGGTAGTTATGCCTTTGGGCTATGATTAAAAAAAAATCCTCTTATGGTGTGTGATGAAAGGGAAGACAGAGTTCACTACCCCAAGATGTACAGCAGGGGATTGGATGTTTCATTATAATGATTTTTCCAATTTCAAGCTGACTGCGAGAGGCCTTTGTTCTGATAAAAAAAATGCTCTGCTCAGATGTGGAAACTGTCTAGTTAAGGGACAGCCATTACACGTGTCTCTGTAAAATGCCTCGGCAACATAGTAATGTCATATTTTCCCACAAACAGAGCCCCCCGCAAGTCCCTCTACAGACATAAATAGAGCCCTCTTCTTATAATGAAGATTGAAGTGACATTTGGATGAGTGTTGGCTATATTGCTCCAGAGCCTTGACGGGGAGGAGCGGGCTGGGACTGGCAGCCAAAATAGGACGGCTAACTATCCTCTCAGCAAACACAAGCTGTGCAGCATGTGGGACTCCATCCTAAACTACAGTGTTTACACTGTGTCAGGCCGTGGAAATGGGCAGAGTATTACAGATGGTGGGCAGTCAGCCTCGACGCAGCAGGTGAAAGAGGCCAGCAAAGTAAAGCAGAGTTCTAAGGGCCACATCAGGGGGCACTTCTGAAAAGATTGTTTGTGCCGTGGAGAGGCTATAAGCCCCTTAATCATTTTTCTCATCAGCTTCTGCAGTCTGCCATCAAACACAGAGACATATCGGCGAGATCAATGAAGCCCAATCCTCCCCAATTTGAGAGCCTCCTTAAAGATGTCAAAGATGGCTCTACATCACAATTAAGGAAGTGTAGCTGGTGTCTTTTTTTGTTATAATGGTTTCAAGAATCTCTTTGTGCCAGACATATACACATTTGTTAAAACAAAACTGCCAAAAAAAAAAGTTGATGATTTTGAATAATGCACAAAATGGCTCTGTGAGACTTAGTTTCATGAGTGAGCGGTAGCTTCTACACCCACCTGAACTGGAGATATATAAAGTGAGGCGGGGGAAGTGAAAAAGGAGTGCACTTGTCCTAGAAATGCTCTATGTCAGTTTAAAAATACTTGGAATGCACAGTTCTGAACAATTTGGCACATTTAACAGCAGAGGCTGCACTCAGAAAACCTCTACATCTACCGATTGCATTTTATACACAAGTAACATGACTTAAAACACAAATGGAAATGGCATCATACAGTAAATCTTTGCTGGCTAGCCTATAGTCCAGTCTACACAGGCAGATTGTTGTGCAGCCTCTCCAGATGCTGACCCCTTGGAGGACGACAAAGACCCAAATCTGTAAATAGTTGGCCTACATGAGGGGAGCGGGAGGCCATGAAGCACACGCAGAAGTTACGGTATGTTGTGTTTCTGCCTTCATATAATCCAATTAGAGCTAAATGATAATCAGAGAGTGCCAAGGATTAGAGGCTCAGGCGGCTGGAGTCGCACTATGGCAGCGGATCAGCAGCACCTGTGAATGACTCATTCCCTGGAAGCAAGGAGCTATTGACTGCCTCTGTGAGCCACATTCAGCCACATAGTGAAGCAATTTAGGATCATTACTGGCATAGATTAAAATGTATCAGACCACTTAGAATGAGGATTGGGGATAAGGGATCATATACACTGTATAATAACACATTTGCCTGAGCAGGGCTTGGTGTGCCAATTACTTCTTCCACTTTCTCTAGCAATCAGATATTCTGCACTACTCATCTGTCTCTTGCTGAAAGCTTGCAGTGTCTCCATGGGCGCAGTGTGTGTGTGTGTGCGTGCGTGCGTGTGTGTGTGTGTGTGTGTGTGTGCGTGTGCGTGTGTGTGTGCGTGTGTGTGTGTGTGTGTGTGTGTGTGTGTGTGTGTGTGTTTAACTTTCCCAGAGGGCTGCTCTTACCTCTGTCAGTGTCATAAAGGTAGACAAACTTCTCCCACTTGTAATGGGCCAGCAGACTGAGAACAGCTCCCCGCAAACTGGGCCTCATCTGGATGACAAACTGCACGTCAGCGTCGATGGGGAAGCTGGGGGTAATGAAGGAGGTGTGCAGCGCCCCGCAGAAGGAGGTCAGCGTGTTCATGGACTTCCTGTCGTAGAAGCCGAAAATGGCGTAAACTCCTCGGGAGAACTGCGAGCAGACTGGTGACAGGGACAGAGAGCAGGATTAGGTCAGGGACAAGCATAGAGTCATTCATGATCAGCTGTTCTTTCAGTCTGGAGCGATGCCAACTAACAGCACAAGCTGGCCTTTCAAACAAAGTTAAGGTCCAAATTTCCTAATATATTGAGAGTTGAAATTGGCGAGTCCACTAACGACCAATTTAGGGGTAAAAACTTTAATGTAAGATTAAGATGCGAGCGAATCCATGATGGCATTAATCTTCCGAGTGAAGCAGTGGCTATCTGAATAAATGGGTGTCATGTGGGATGTGTGCTCCCCATGGCCATGCTCTGCTGCCCGGTGCCCTTCACTTCTCCTTGGTCTAAATGCAACTGCTTGGGTAATCAACTATAAATAATAGGGAAATCAGTGCACTGGCCACAGCTCTTAATGGACAAATACCCTGAAACATGAGCATGCAAATGTGCAAGCGCCGCGCTGTGCTGCCATATTAAAGATTTATAACAAGCCCTATCTGCTGCCATCTGTGGGCCCATGGAATTGAGCTTCGGCCATAAACACTCAGTGCATCAGACACTTGGTCTTATAAGGTTCCAACTATTTTTATTTGATTTTTTCATGATAAATAGTTTTAATAACACCAAGCAGGACTGAATCAGGGATATGAGTATCTATCTATCTATATATATACAGCAGCATGTATATATATAAAATACTGTAAAATCAGTAAATAATTAAGTAATTTAATGCTTATCAATGAATGTTATGACTGTTAATTCACCCCAATGTTTTTTTTTTCCTGATTAACTTGTGTCTCCTCAAGAAACGTAAGCTGCGAGTGATTAATTACTGCACTTTTACTAAAATAATGTATTCTCTAATAATAAGTTTGTCCTTAGTTTGTCATTACTTAACACATGAGATCATCACTACTGGTTGATTTATGTCCCCTTACGCAAAGTCCCATTCTGATACTAAATTGCAAATTATTTACTCTACTCTTGTTCACTAAAAGTGTATTTGCTTATTATGAGTTCATCATTACTTTTGCAAGTTAAGTTTCTCCGCTGTATATATACAGTATGAATATGCAAATATTTTTTCATTTCCAAAATTTCCTATATAAGTTTTCCTATTGATCACAAGACAGAAATCCATTCACATTGTTTGCACACTGGAGGCTTCAAGTTTCCACATCACACTTGTGTATGCTGAATATTGGACCGGAATTGGCTTCCAAACTTTGTGATGTCACAAATCATGCTGGTAGGCCCTGCCTCTTAAAATCAGAGTTTCAGTGAGCACAGAGAAAATGAACTCTTTCAGCCTTATAGTGTCAGACTCTGCGCATACATCATTCTACACAGTGAAGCTCAAACACTCAACTGGAGGAACAAGAAGAAAAACACAATTCTGACTGGAGGCTGACTTTAAGATTAATTCATAATCTGTTCAATAATTGGAGTTCCCTTGAACAACAAAAGCACTCAACTGTCATCCAAATAAAACATTTAAATCAAGCATACTTTATTGCAAAAAACCAGCCAGTGGCCTATTCCATTTATCAAAAACCAAAAAACCATCCATATGCATTAGGTCAGCATGTGTATTGCAGCCTTATTAGAACGTGTAACCACATTTCTAGCTGAAATTTGGGAAACACATTTTTGGGACAAATTGCCTGCCAATGCCGTAAAATAACTTCACAGTTGTGTGACTTCTGTTCAGCTTTCCATTAAGACTCCACTCAAACACGCTCACATCCTTGATGGCTTGGTTCAATCATCTTTCCCTTGGTCATTTTATGTTTCCTCAAAAACTTCGTCTCAGCCTTCAACTTAACTCAGCACACACATTAGATCTGGTGATGTGTGTTAAAAGGCCGGAGTGACAACTGGTTTAAATGTTAAACAGCCACAGAAATGAAAGCTGCACCTGTTAGGTGTTAACGGTAAAAGATGATGCTGTGATCAAGTAGAAAAATCTCCCAGAGGCTGCTTCACCAATGTGTTACATCTGAAGGACAACACTTTTGGAAACACTGAAATAAATCTCCTCCTTTATAAACAGAAAACCGCCAGAACAGATGATCTTCTATTCACCTTCGGATTCAGCATGCTTCACAGGAGCTCTTTCAGTGGATAACATTATTCAACACAGCACAGATCCTTCTCAAATTACAGATTCACAATTTCATCTGCAACACATAATATTCTGCCCATGTTAGCCAAGAAGAATAGAGGGCAGCCATTAAATTAACACTTGTCAGCTCATCTAATATCATCCAATTCTATGCTCAAAACGGCAGCATAGTCTTTTGTTTATCAAGGTTAAATAGACAGCCTCTTCTCCAAAAGGACTAATGACATCATATATTTGGGCTCATGATGCAGTAAACACTAGTCAACTACAGTAAATTCCCCTGATCGTGGTCAGCCAGAAAGAAACACATCATTTACTTTATTACAAATGAGAGGGTTTTTTTTGGCATTTCTGTTCAGAATACCAACGCAGACTTTATATGCATGGCTATTATCTAACTAAAAAAAATCACCTCTCTTTGCTTTCTGTCCACTTTCATCTTATTTCCTCTACTGCCTAACAAACACCCACATCTGCCTGTTGTTACTGTCATCACTGTTGCTTCTCTCTGCCTCGCCTCGGCTCTCGCCACCTCGTCAAGCTTAACAGGGAGATGCAGGAGCTCCGGTGGGAACGAGGTGGGGTGGGGGGGCTTTTTTTTTTTAGTCTTTCATAAAACTTGCTGATGTAGGGATGTACCTGCAGCTTATATATGTGCACAGAAAGGCAAAGCCTACAAAGTGAATTCTTAAAGCTCTATGAGGGGGGAATAGAGGGGGGCTGCTGTGCTTGCCCAAAAAGGGAGTGAGAAAGCTGAACTTGATGCATATAAGAAAATAAGAATGCGGGAAAAGATTGAGGACTCACATTGAGATGAGGAGTTCAGCATTCCTGGATTGAATCACCAGTGAGAGCCCTGAGGTTTGGGGGAATTGGATACTGCACTTGGACAAAGTGACAACAATGACTTTACTTTTTGTGACAAATAACTTGTTTCTGCGTGTGCTGCCTGGTGGTAAATTATTTTTCTACGGCTGTCTAAGAGAAGCGCCTGCAGCCATACTAGCGGAGGAGAAAACAGCAGGACTTCAGTTTGTTTTTCTGAGAGGGAGGGAGGCTGTGAGGCCCCCGGGGACAGGAATACCTGTCCTGTCTGGGGTCACATGTTCAGTAAGGGAAGAAGGCAGAGGACACATCACAAATAGCTGCTGTCACAAAATTACCAACTTATAAAGGATGGGGATCAAAACAGATCTAGAAACACTGAAAATATTCAACTGGTTTATTATAATATCAATAAATGATGCAGAACATGCACTGGCCAAGCAGACAGTTAAATGAGCTAGAGTGAAGCCTGTTTCTCTGAAGATAATTCTGCTTTTAAGACTAATGAAGACCATTCACGTCTATTCAAGGTCCGGCACAGTAAATATCCCACTATATACACTATACTGTCAACGTGTGGGCTTATGTAACCTCTGCATGACGTACAACTGTGGGAAGAGCTATGAACTGTAAATCAAGGTGGTGCATTATCCCATTATGAGAACCTCAGTTCACTAGAACACTTACTGTATGTCTCATTCTTGCCAAACAAAAAACATTGATAAACTGTATTTAAAGATTACATTAAAAAGGATAGAAAATGTTGAGTCACATAAACTTGGAGGAAACAAATCAATTGCCGTGAACTCGAGATCTCTTTGCACTCAGGACACATTCCATTTCCAAGCATTATCACAGTTGTAGTCATGTTAACAGCAAGCTCATTTTCACCCTAAATAATTCAGCTGCTGCTTTTACCTAGCCATGGAAGATCTCAAGTCCTCCCAGCGGTCAATGAGACACTGAAGACGTTGGATAAACACGCATATCATCACCTACTTACTATGTTCTGTAGGTTCTAGGTTCTGATCTGCATGTTGGACTGTGAGAGGCAAACCCATCCAATAACAGTGCTCTTCTTACATCTCATGAAGCAAGAAATCCTAAATAATTTACATCCATGATAAATATCTCATATCTTATCCCATTAAAACTCTGAGGCTGACTTTCCAATGACTTTCCAGCAGAAAGACATGAAACGGTGAAAAGTTGGCAATTCAATTTTCCCAGTTTTGATCGGCAAGGATAAAGCAGGCAAGGTTTTGAATAAGCATGAGTGCAGGCATGTCAAATAAAAGGGTAAGTTTGAAAAGAATACGTATTTAAGGTCACAGAAACCTAAACTCTAAAAGTAGTATCTTTTATACTCTACTAAACAAGTCATTGGCTGTGTTTGAATGTAACTGTCATGAAAATTTATAATACATTTTTTAAAATGTTGCAAATGTCTGTTTCCAAAACTTGTTGGTTAGATTTCTCCTGTAACTTTCACATAAATCTATTACAGTGTTTGACCTTTCATTGATTTTTCATTTAAAATCTTTCTCCTTCGAGCCTTTTTTAGCTAGTTGGAACATGTAAGTTATGATGTAAGTATCAGTAATTTTATTTTCATTTCAGCGTTTGAAGATGCATCACGATTGTCAAAATCAAAATGGAAATTTCACTGACAGGCATGCATAATTCACAACGTAGCCTAAGCATCATTCTGCTGTACTTCAACCTGCAGTGCAGAACTTTTGTCTCTCCCTTCTGGCATTGAAAGTAATTACACAAACACTGTTGATGTGCTTTTGACGCCAAAGGCGCCGTCATACTCCTCTTTGCTTTAGCCTGCTCCCCTGCTACGGTTGCACCCTCCCACAGCTCAGGCAAACCATCCTTTCCCGGTTAACATAAAACGCATCACTACCAGTGCCCCAGCTTGGGAAAGTCACCACAGACTACACATTTAAAAACTCTACTGCAAAATACAGAGAGATTTATCTGGCAGCTTAATCAGCACTGTGTGAGCTCATTTGTTAAGGTCTTGAAGGTAACAGACGTTCATTTATGTGTAAAAGTCCTGAAGTTGAGGTTTAAAATAAAAATCATAGTGAAATGGATTTGGCCATTTATTTTCAGATTGTATTCATTGTGCTACATCAATTTAAACAGGGCTATGTGATTTGAAATTTTCATTTTCATTTGAATAATAGTAGATTGACGTTAGGTCAATTTATGTACTGGGGTTGGACTCAAAAAAAAAAAAGAAAACCCAAGGAGGCCAGAGCAACACATAGTTACTGCAAGGCTATTGTGTAATACAGATGCTTTTATTGGGTCTACCCCTTGTATATTTAGGTGTTTATTCCTCCTTTTCATTTACATTGGCCTTGAGAGAAAATTAACACACAGTACTTTAAACATCTGATGTAAAAACTGTTTTATGTACAAGTTAAAGACAAAGAGTCTACAGCCACACTAGTGGCTCTGTGAAGTTGACACAGCCGTGCTTAAAGCTAAACCATCATTTATTAATTAGCACTAAATACAAAGAAAGCCAAGGCAGATGGTAATGCAATTTGCAACCAAATTTCACAGCAATCCATTAACCAGTTGTTCAGATATTTTGGTCAAAATGTAAACCAGCAGGTGACACTGGTGGAAACGTTAGGCGATCACCAATATCACAAGGATTCATCCCTTCGAGGACCATGAATGTCTGCACAAAATTTCATGGCAATCCATCCAGTAGATGTTGAGATGCTTCAGTGTGGACTAAAGTGGTAGACTGATTGACAGACAGGCCGACATTGCCATCATAGATCCACATGGTGACACGGATAATAAAAAAACGATACCAAATACATAATGTACGTTTTTGAAATTGTGCATAAGATTCTGAATAGTGACTCTTCACAGCATCTCATCTGGTTTGAGTTTAATACGATGCATTCATTCTACTGACAGGCCAGTTCAATTTCACTGTTTGGATAAAAATCTGACTGAAGGCAAAGTGCACACCGTTTAAATGAACCCTGTGTTATGACATGTAAGTGTTTCATATTTGTATCCGCATTACAGTCCGCATTGTTGTGCAATTCTTCTCAGTTGACCAACCCCCGAGAAAGCAGAGGGCATATAGGGACTGAAGCTTGAGTAGGTGTTTCTCCTCAGGCAGTGTAGTTGCATGTTGGTTGGAATCTCCCCTTTTCTCTGCACATTACAGCTTTGTTAAAGCACACATTTACTTCCAGTGGGCTACCCCAGGCCGATAGTCATTAAACGCAAAAAAAACCAAAAAAAAAAAAAAAACCAGGGCAACACTGGTTGGATTAGCCCTAATCTGAGAAATACAACTGGATTCAGCCCACATGCTAAAACAACATGACAGAAGGAAATCTACAGCAACGATACAGAGGCAGGGCCTGTGGCTACTGGAGTCTTGTATGGAAGAATACACTTTAATATTTCACTGCAGCGCAGTAAAAGCTCTGCTAACACTACACCTACACATGCTTTGCATATACTGCAAACATCAGGACCACTATTACAAGAGCCAGAGGAATACAGCGCACTCAATTTAAAAAGGTTGTAGAAGACACTGGTACATGGACTGGCAATAAAAATACATCAAGAACATGCAGTAAAGTGGAAGATTTGATGACTCTGTGTGCAAAGTAGTTTCAATTAACTAAATGAAATATAACTTCTTCATTTTAATCTACAAAAACGATTCATTTTATGGATTAAAATTGATTTTGAAATACAACTCTTAGCCTTTCACAATTTATAAACTCTTATTACCGGTTCTGGTGCTCAGTATTGTAAAATAACATGACACAAATGTCTCACTATGGACAGAAAATAGACCTCATATAAATGGCGTATCAAAGTGGTACCAAACATGAGTAATAAACTAATGAGGTGTCAAATGTTTCTTGTTTTTAAGAAAATTATAAACTACAAAACATGATGTGAATCTGTAAAGCGACTCCTTTACATTCAACAACTCAGACAACTTTTCCCAATCTATGAAAGCAGCTCCTCTAAATTATTCACTGCCCTGATGGCATCTTTGGTTTTCTTATATGCATTCTTCTGTGTAGCTCACAGGTTGTTGTCCTTGGATAATCTCAGGTATAGCGTTTATTTAATTTTTTTTTAAAAGCATAGCTTTTTAGAGGCAGCCTCGCTGAAGGACGTTGTGCAAACTGCAACAAACTGCTGCAGCATCACTGCAGCTTGTCAGTAGTGATCACTGTCGCGCCGTTACAGCGCTGACATGTAAGCACATTCTGATGCACAGGATGAAACACTAACTGCACATCTCCAGTGGCTTGCCCCTGAACCTATTCAGCACTATTCCGCCATTTTACAGCATTACGACCAGCCACGGTTGAGCAACTCAGTGAGAGAAAAACATGAAATAAGATTCTCTCTCAGCTGTGAGCCGATTTGGCCAAATACACTTTGCACTTGTCAGCCAATTTTTAAAAGCCTTTGTTGTAGTCATGGTTATTACTTTGACATCAGTACTCTCTTGTTCGAAGAAAGCTGATGCTTTTATGCTGCGTGATGAACCATATTTGTATTCTTGCCCCACAGCAATACACCCTGAAAGCTCTTGTTAAACTAAGGGTCAAACCAAGTGCTCATGTCGGTCAAAGTGTCAGTTAGAAAACAGCAGTGCCTGCAAGGGAAACGACTCCTTAGTTAGATAAAAATGAATATGAAGACATTCTGAAAGTGTTTATGTTTTTATTGTGCTTCCCTGTGAGAACGGCATGACAAATCTGAGGATGAGTACTTGTCAACTTGGGGCAGGTCATCCAAACTGACAGGACTCTGGCTGCAGTAGCAGTAACACAGATATTTTTATCAGTTCATCGTGGTAAAAGGACATGCTTTTGGGTAAGTGTCTCTTTCTGTTCAAGGGCCCCCAAAGCGAGAGGATCCATTTAAAGCTTTCAAATGAAACACACACATACAAGATTGTCCAAATATCTGAGTGAATGTGGCGAATATGGCTGGACAAGTATTGACAATTGAATCTAGGCATGCGGTGTAGTGTGGACTTCTTCTATCAGTGACCTCACTGACTCTGGTACTGCCATCTAAAATTATATATAACCATTTGTTGTAGGGAAACATGTTTATGACTCTGGCCAAACTGTGTGGATTAAGATAGAGACCATCATACAGCATGCGCTCCCTTAGGCCAAACAATTTGACAACCTTGTCTGTTGTGCTCATGCATCATTCATGACTTGTCGCTTTAAATGAGTTCTCAGAGTCATGATGGATCCAAGGTTGCTATATTTTATTTGGTTACATTTCCACATGTTTGTTTTGCTGCACTAACTACAGCACAAATGATGCAGAGCATTGTCCAATTGACATTTACCTTTAGATTAGATTACAATATTAATAACAGGTCTCACAGCTGTAATGATCCAACTGCTGAAACGTCCTCTTTTCTCACAGCTTCTGAAATGATGGCTGTGGGTGAGTTGTTGTGCTACTAAAGGAAGTAGTTAAGACATTTTGTGAAATATGTTTATTTTCTTTCTTGCTGAGAATTAGATGAGAAGATCTGTATAGTAAATGTATACCAACAGCAAGCAGCCTGTTAGCCTAGCTTAGCACAAAGACTGGAGACAAAGGTAAACAGCTAGCACAGGGGTATTCAACTAAAATTGCAAGAGGTCCAGTAAGTCAACCCTCCTCCCTTGCTGAGGTCTGAACAATTATGTAGATACCTACAAATATGTTCAACATTTTTATTGTTAACAAAGTATAATGTTCTGAGTTTAGCAGTAGCATGTTTTTGGCATGATATTCTTTACAAAAGGAGAATAATCCTTAACAAAATGTATCTGATTTTCCTCCCGGTTGCTTTGGGAAAGCTTTTGGTAAAATACAAAATCGTTAAAGACCCCCTCCACTCAAAAATGTGCTTTTCTTATGTTAACATCCCCTAAAATATCTGACCTGGCCTATATTGACGAGTATTGATCCAAAGTTTGTCACTAGAAAAGTGTTTTCACATTCCTGTCTGTGCACTCCCTTAAAATATGAGATTCAAAAGTGCACCGGCCGAGCTAGATTTGGTCACAAATACGAAAGCCAAACGCTGTCTAATTAGCAAATACTAATATTGCCAATGAGCCAGTTCCCAGGCAAACTTGGTTGGCTATCAAGATGTGAACACACTGTAACATCGTAGCAGATATTATTGTACGTTTCACAACCACTAACGCTCACACGGCACACACTCTGATTTCAAATCAAACAAACAAGATACCACGTTAATTTCCCTGAGTTTCAAACTATTCCTTCAAATGACGTACTGTTAGACTGTACTGTTACTCTACACTATTAGAGAATATAATCCAGGATACACAGCCAACTATGAACAATATGACTTTCACATCAGACAAAGCTGATTTTCTGCTTCACTTAAAACACATATTACAAGTTGTTATTGACTATATAGACTGTATTACATATTGGTATTTGAATGTGCAGATGTGTGCTGCTGTTCCCCTGCCTGCGCTGTCTATGCAGGTAACAAAGCAAAAAAATTAATGGGATATTAGCTCAAATCATCAATGTTGTAAGCATATTTTTTAACATGCTACATTTGCAAATGGGCATTGCTGCACAGCATTGGACACAGCTTATGAGTTATTGTAGTCACTACTGTCTTAATGATGCAAAAGAAGAAGAAGGAAAGGAGGAGGTGGAGGTGGAGGAGGAGAACTGGCTGCATAAACTGGTCTATGCTGCATTAGTAGGACTGTCCCTTGCCTACACACTGAAGTGCTCTAACATTAGCCTCTGTCTGAGCAGCATCACACTGGTTGAGTCATAGCAGAGGGAGGATAGGTTGCTATAATAGCTATAATAAACACTGTAATAAGAAACATACTGCCATATTGACATTTGATTAAATAAAACTGAATAAATAAAAGTTCATCTCTGGACAAATTCCGATCTGAGCATAGCCATGCTGCTGCCACTTTTGACAAGAGAAGTAAAAGTCTAAAAATGCATGATACGGCTTTTTAGGGTTTGTTTGTTTTTTCACATGACATAGTGCTACAACAGATTGAAACATGTACTGTAAAAGTTAGGGATGCACCGAAATGAAAATTCTTGGCCGAAACCAAAACCGAAAAGAATGAAACACTTGGCCGAAGGCTGAATACCGAACACAGTTTGTTTGTTTTTTCGCAGTTTTTCATTTATTTTGCCAATTTTTTCACCATTGCATAAATTAAATAGCCTAAATGTGCTTTTTA
>JBBPCS010000226.1:9710848-9736640 GCA_037974645.1 Hollardia meadi
TATATAAAGAGAGAGAGAGAGAGACTGTATGTGTGTGTTGAAGTGGTTGAAATCATCAGTTCCCTATTTAGACTGCTGCAACAGCAGAACAGCCTACAGAGTCTGTGCATATCGATCTGGATGTGATTGAATGCTTGGCACACAACTCTAATCTTTCACAGAACACAGAGGGTAGAGAACAAATGCACTACAATTAAGTGCAATTTCATGAAGGGAAACACTGTCTGGACGGTTTGACCTTTTCGAAAAGACATGCAGCACTGTTAGTATGTCGTTTCTAGACATCAGCTCACTGACACTTGAGAAATGATCCAATTAGTTTCAGTCCACTTGAACATAGATTGTTTAAATTAAATTCTTGCAAAGTGTGCATATACAAGAGGTGTTGGTATATCAACAACTGGTAAATGCAAAAGCATAGCCGAAAGTGCAGCAAGCAATAAACCAGTGTTTAGGGACTGTACGGAAAGTATTGATTGTGGTTAGGGGGGCTAATGCTTATGTTTCACTTTGTATAAAACAAAAGGCCTACACAGGTATATTAGTCTTTCTTTTAAAAGCCTCCTCTTAGAAGAAAACACCTTACAACATGTCAAAATAAAAATTGGTACAACTCGCTAAATCGCAACCGGCAATTTAAACCTAAATATCTGAATATCTATGGAACCCTGATACAGAACTGAGACAGAACTGCTGTCCTCTGCACATGGCAGATTGCATCTACAATAACTTTCATACAGTCCCTGCTGTGTGACACAAGGACATTTCTCAGCAGGGATAAGCTTCTGTGTCAAGTGACGTGAAGAGAGAGACTTGAAGTAGAAGGAAGATGGCATATTTGCCATTTTTATCATTCTTTTCCTCTTAGTGAGTTGGTTAGATTGTGCAATTTATGCCAGTGTGACTTTAACAGCTGCACACTGATTCTCTGGTTTCTATAGTGAAAACAGTGATTTTCAGGATAACACCGTTTCCCTCAGTGAGATGTTCCCCAGCAGATATCTGACAGCATTGGAATAAGCATTAGAACTCTTAAGGACAGCATTGCATGCTACCATTGCGCTGCCTCTTCAGCACACCTTGGGCATGTTTCCCACTTCCCACTGTGGCAAATGAGATCTGCTCAGGGAGTCTCTCGCTCTCTGTCTGATGCAGAACCTCTTTAGCAAGATTCACTTGAGTGTAAATGTCAGCAGGTCTTTTCCAGAACTTCCTATGGAGTTTAAGTAAAAATGGCATTTATGAAGTGTGGACCATATGGTGGGTGGAATTAATAGCATCGTGTTGACCTGGCATTTCTCCAAGAGGCTAATATGAGCAGTATGATGATAAGCCACAAACCCCCCGCTAGTTGGTGAGATACAGTGCAGACAAACATGTTTTAAGGGATTGTAGGTTGGCTTTAAAATTGACTACTGCAACGTAGAACCAACCGCAGATATCACAAAACATGTTTGATCACTTGTCAATACCAATCTATTGAAGTCTGTGAACTTAAGCTTGTTTTATTATAGCAATTGCTTGTTATAACCCACAGAATTATGCACACAAGTTGTAAGCCCGAGGGAGTAGAGTGGCCTAAATACGGGCATATCCGGAGTTACACAGAGCACTGGTAACAGAGCATACAGTTACAATCAGACACATCAGCCATGCACTTTAATTAAGTCATCAAAAAGGCAACAGATTTTTACTCAACTGTAAGCATTCTTTAAAATTCAGTGTCATTATTTGTCAAACATATAACAGATGTTAACATCTGATGATCAGAATCACACTGTGTAAGTGTCACTACATTTCATAAAAAGCTCAGCTCATTTTAGCAGAGCTAGGTATGTGTTTTGTTTACCATTTAACAGTTCATTTACATAACAAATGCTTTGAGGATTGGAACTTCACTTGCTTATTTAGTCAAAGTCTTTCTTTTGGTGTCATTACGCAGTGCTGGATGTTGAGCCACATGCGTTTCACATTTAAGACGACATTAGGGCCAGAGCCTGCTGGGAGAATTGAAAAGTGCACAGCAGAAGTGCTTTGATGCACACACGCCCTCATTTTCCTTGGGCAGATAACGTAAATGAGGGTTGGTGCTGGATAATTAAAGATGATAAATTCAGTTGTAAACAATTTTCGTCAAAACCAAACCATTATTTATTTTTGGTCAGGGATCAAGAGGTAGCAAATACAATCTAAATAAGTGTGATAACGTGTTGATCTCCTGGATGCTCAGCAGGTCAGACTGCAGAGGACATTGTTTTAATATAGCTTTCATTCAGTCAGTGCCATACACAGAGAGAAAACCTGAGGGAATAGTGTGCAGTGGATTAACTAAGATTAATAATACATGCGCCAAAACTAAAACCACAGACAATAGCATGCCTGCCCGCCTGGCAAAGGGGCTCCGAAGAGGGGTTTCACATGTAACTAAACAATAAAAGTAATGCCTGTAAAATTGAGATGAAATGATGATCTTGTACTTTGTGTTATGGTTCCCAAGGTCAGGGCTGCAATAAGTGGTCCCAAGCGCCCCAGAAAGGTCGGAAGATAAAAAATTTAAAAAAAGAGCATGCTGAGTGCTATAAAACTCCACGATAAAACCTTTCATGTTTCATCTTCTGAAGGCTTCCTGCAAAATGCCTGTATTTATGGCTCAACGTAGAGTTTCAGCTCAGTCAGTGCTCTGCATCAGCATCACAACAGGCCACATCTTACAACACAAGCTGTCGTTTTATTTCTCTTCTCTTAGAGATTGTCCAGTTCATCTCCAGCATCCTAATTCTTATTTAATGATCTGTTTTACTTTTGTAGGCTAATCCTTACAGGCAGTTCTGCTATAGGTTTAAGTTTCAGCCCAAAACAAATGTGCCAGTGATTTTATCAGTATGACAGTTTCAATCAGGAGAGACTAATAAGAAAATGAAAATGAGAGAATTTTAAAGATTAAATTTATTGTGCACAGGAAAGTAGACTTTGGCGCTTAGACCCCGGCAGGAAGCAGGTCACCACTCGAAGCGGTCCGACGATTAGGAGCTTCCAGTCTTCCAAGGGGTGGCGGTGGGTTGCAAAATGTTTTGCGGTGCTGAAATGAAAGCTGAATGACAGCAGAGAGAGAGAGCGCACTTTTAAAGTTTGACAGCTTACGAGTGATTGGTTAGAGAAGACTGTGGCAGGTTGTGATTGGATGAAGAGGAAAATTAGCTTGTGGAGCCTAGAGAAGGCGGAAACCTTCTTGTGACTTAGAGGGCATGCGCGAGGACATAGTCTTCCTGACTGAACTTTTGCTAAGCTCCATTTGTTAGTGTTGGAAACACAGGTTGCTGTGCTTCAGTGGTGGCAGAGGAATGGCAACATATTCCTTTGGAGCAGCGGAGTGGGCAAAAGCCAAGCAGGGTGCAGATGTGTAGTACCATGACAGGGTTTAGCTGACAGCTCAGAGTAATCACTCCGCTACAGTGGGTGCACAGCAGAGGATGTCTCTCTGTTTGACCTACAGGTGATAACTACAGAACCTTTTGAAAGATTTCATGGTAATTATGCAATCAGCATCCAATAGTTGTTGGCATATTTCACTCAAATGTGAACATCATGGTGATGCTAGAGCAAAAGTTACAACAAACAGAATAAATAAAAACAGACTGACACTAGACCATAGAGAAATGCAGTTAGCACAGAGAGACACATGGGGAATACATTTAAAGGTTAAATATAAGTCATTAACTGCAACTAAATAACCAACATCTCAGGCCAAAACAAATGCGCACATCAATCACTCAATAGTTGGAGGGAAAAGCTCTTGAAACCCGGATCAAACTGTAAACCTAGGCAGTGCTGATCGAATAAGGATCAAGATTATGTTACTAAGTAGCCTATTTCTCGTTTGAAATGTTATCAGGACTGTATTTTAGCCTGTTTAGTCATAATATAAAAAGGTTTGTCACCAGACGGCCGCCATTTTGTGTTTCGTTTTCAAAACAGAGCTGACCAAACTTAGATCAAACTGTCAAACAAGGCGGTGCTGACCAAATTTGAATTCAGATTCTGTTACTGCATAGCCTATTTCTCATGCATGTTTACAGAAATTGATTTTAGTATCATGTTTAGCTACAATCTGAGAAAGTTTCTTACCAGGCCGCCATGTTGAAAATGGACGGGGAGGACGGAGAGGGATTCACATGCATGCGTGGCCAGTCCAGCTACAGGACCAAGAACAGACGAAATCAACTTGCTCCACTATATCTTTACAAAGCAAATAGTTGTTATTATTGTTCAAAATATCATATATTTAACCTTTAATGTATCCATCTGTCCAATGGAAACATTCAGAGCACTTACATTTTGTGCCTCAGTCATTTATTCAGTTCATGATAGTGCATTTTATTCCTGCAGCAAATAGTTGATTGAGTAAAGAGACAAGGGGAAAAAAGGCAGCATAATTTACTAAATACTGGACACAGTGTTGTGTTTATGAAGAGCCTAAAGGGTGTAGTATGCCACCTGGCAAGTCTACTGCATAGATAATTACCAAGCTGTGTGCACTACTGCTCAATGCCTGGTACGTTAAATACAGTAAATGATTTGTATATGCCTTGATAAAGTATTCATAGGTTTTACAGCCTAAATTCAAACTGTAAATCTGTATTAATATATATACTGGACATACATTCAGGGGAATACTGGTTTGCACTCTCCCTTGCAGGGTTTTAAAATCAATTTGAAATGTGCTGGGAGAATGGCTAACGGCTTTAACGGGACAAATATGAGTCTAAGTGCATGGAAACTTTGCTTGGAGTCCGGCGGCAGAATTCCAAACCAACTGAGGAAGATTTAAGTATGACTATGTAATGCAAGTAGAAAGTGCATCACAATAATCACAATAAGGATGTGACAAAGGCATGAGCAAGAATGAGAAAATCCTTGAATAACCCAGCTAATCCTCTGGTACGACCTCTACAGAAAAGCCAGGATGACTAAAGAGAGACCTTAGCTGATATCACAGTCACTCCACATCCATCTTCACTTAGCTTGAGCAGATCTACAACAAATTACAGGGCATAATCCCAACCTTTAAACGCACCAAAAAGATACACTCAAAACTGCACTCAGCAGCTCGTGTTGCATAGAAAAGGTCGTCAGAGCTGAATCTCTTTCAATCAGCTATACTGTGTTTCTGTATTTTCAATAAGGCTGCCCAAAACTGCTAATTATCAGCTCACTTTGCATGCTGTGCAGATGGCTGACAAAAAAATAAATAAATACAATTTTAAAAATTAAATCGATGGAGTTTGAATTTGGGCTGCAAAAATCACTAGAATTCTAGAATGGCAATGCTTTGATGAACCAGTAAAAAGATAACAACCTGTCTCTTCATTGTGGACTCAATTGTGGACTTCAGGTCAAAGGCCGACCACTCCCCACTGTACATCAGTGGCTCCCCAGTGGAGAGGGTCAGCAGCACAAAATTAATTGGTGTTCACATCACCGAGGTTTCTCTCCTGGACTCTGAACACCACATACCCACCCACCCCCCACCGCCCATCTGCATTGTGAAAGACCCCTCTCATGGACTGTTTGAGCTCCTGCCGTCTGACAGGAGATATCGCTCATCAAATCAAAAACAACCAGAATGTGCAACAGTTTTGTTTTTTTTCCCCACAGGCAATAAGACTGTTAAACACTTAATACTCTGCAACTTACACATTCACACAACAAGCTATCCTTTTAAACCATTCATACTATTTATTATAATTATTCCAATATCTCTTATTTTACCTCAGACACTTGTTTGCATCTTTTAGCATAGCACTTGTCTCTTTTTTAACTGCTGCTTGTTATTGTCTTTTAATCTTTTTTATTTGTTCCCTATTTTTGCACACCGGTCCTGAGAAACGGAATTTCCGTTCCACTGTATATGTATTTTATATATAGATATGACTGGAATGACAAATAAACTTGAACTTAAACCTGAAGTGCCCAGTCGTTAAGCTGTCAGAGGCTGGTGTAGAGTGTTGGACATGCTCGCCCATTCAGTGGGGATTTTGCAACCAGTGATGCCACTAATGCTAATTTACATTATCAATTGATCTGATGATTATTTTCCTGAATTGTCCATTGATTGTTTTATCTATAAACTGAGAGAAAATTGCCTGATATAATTTCCCAAAGCCCAAGGTGACCCCTTCAAATGTCTTTTTTTGTGAAACCAACAGTCAAAAACTCAAAAGCACCAAATCATCACAGTTGAGTAGAGTTTATCATCCACCTTATATGTCCTAATACCGGCTCAAGCATTAGTTGAAAGAAGGGAAGCTCGAGGCAATGTGTTAATGTAGAGGAATGAATCACACTGCTCTGTAATCATTAGGCTCGTTTCTTTAGGTCAAAAACTGAAAGGTATTTATTGTTCGCAGATGGCAGAATTGCTTCAGAGTACCAGTATTTCTTTTCTTCTTGACATGATGAAAAACTGTGATAACATATAATTGGAAAGAGTCTATTCCACTGGGGGAAAATGATCTTGTCCATTACTAAACTGAGCATGTAATTAAACTATCACATGGCAATCTTCTCAAACAGAGTGCCTTTAAAAGAAAGAGTGGCAAGTGAATCAAAATTATACTTTGTAGAACAGATTGCTCACAAATGGAGAAAATTATGATAAAATAGAAGTCTACAAATCTGGTAATTAGGAAGTCTCATTGAACAGCATGTTGGTAACCAGAGGGAGCTAAGGTGCAGCAGCACAGATGAATATTAATGGAAATTTGATTAAACATTCCCACGTCTTTAACTGAATGTCCCACAGGCAAAGTGCTTACAGAACAAAACAAATTAGCCTTGCAATTTTAATTATTGATGTTCTGTTTTCTTTCATTCCTTGTCTCTGTCTGCCCGATGAGATCTCAACAACAGATGTTTTAGAGGACAGAGCTAACATTAGACTTTCTGCCCTTTGGCTGACTTTCCAGCGATATTCTCCATAGTTCACATTGCCTCTAAAACTGTGGAGAAAATTTTATTTCCACACAGCTCTGCGGGATATTCTATGTGCGATTTAAGTGTTATGTCAAATATCTAAATAGAATTTCCGGAAAACAAATTGTGAATATGACTAAAAAAGTGCTGCGTTTTGTTTTTGTTTTGTTTTGTTTTGTTTTTTACCCCATTCTGCTTATGCAAGTGATCCCAGTGGAAGCTGATCCCAGTCTAAATTGCTTGCAATCTCATCCAACAGCAAAGCACCTTTTGAATGCAATGTTACTGCCAACATTCCACAATGATACAAACACAAAGAAACTGGGGGCTGTTTTCTAAAATGCATATTAGATGCTCAGTGAGGTTTGCAATTTATGTACAAGCACATTAAATGCTAAAACTGAGATGGTGAACAGGAGGCATAGACTGATTGCCAAACTTAGCAATCTGGGCTCCAGTACCACTCTCTGCAATTGGACTTCCTCACAATTAGACCCCAGACAGTTCAGATTGGCGGTCACACCGCCTCCACTCTAGTGCTCAACACCAGAGGCCCCCCAGGGCTGTGTGCTCATCCCCCTCCCATTCAGGCTGTACACCCATGACTGCAAATTCAGAAATGGAGAGAACTCTGGAGAGAAGGTAAGCTATGCCGACGACGCCACCGTCATCAGCCGGATTTAAAACAACAATGAAAATTCATATCAGGAGGAAATCTTGCAGGGAGGTGCACAGAGGACAACCTACTGCTCAACAAAACCAAAGAGCTGATTTGTTGATTTTAGAAAAAAAAAAGAAAAGAAAAAAAAGAGGTAAAGACACACACCCCTGTCTACACCAGTGGAGCTGAGGTAGAGCAGGTAAACAGTTTTAGGTTCCTGGGAATCACATCAGAATCTGTTATGGACACCACACATCTCAATCCTGGCAAAGAAAGCTCAGATACATCTTTTTAAGGACACTTAAGAAGCCGATACTCCAGTGTTTGTTAACTTTAACACAGGAGCAATAAAAATCCTCATAACCTAAAACATCACAAACTCGCACTGTTCATGCACATCCCAAGACAGGAAGGCTCTGCAGCGGTTGATTAAAACCGGCCAGAACATCATCAGTACCCATCTACCGAGCATCAGTGAGGTGAGGTGTCTGTTTTGTCTTTGTGTGTAGAGTAAAGAAACTATCATTTACAATCCTGTTTTGTATAATGATAAATAAACGGAATCTGTGACACAGATATTAAGATACAAGTGCCTGATGAATTATTGGCAAAATATGATGCTGGTTGCACGGATACAAATAACGTTTAAATTTAGACAGAGGGATTCACATTATTTTTCTCATAAGATCTTCCAAAATAGGTAGACGGCAAGTGTACGAGGGACAAACAGGTAACATTTTTGAAGTTTTTTAATATGAGCAGAATCTTGTGGTTCATTTAAAAACTGTAGCATTTGTAAAAAAAAATAAAAAATAAAAAATGGCATAACAAATACAGTAATTCTCACATTTGTTGACCAAATAAGTTAATATGTTTCAAAAGCAATGACCTGCATAACTTTTGACATATGTTTATGGCACCCATAGTGACGTGGCATATAACTACTCTGCTCATTCCAACTAAGTCGCTTCACACAATTATTTTAATAAAGTAATTCCACCCAGCAAAAGTACTAAACATGATTTTAGTAAAGTGAGTCCACCTCCTTTGCCTGATTCACATGTCTATATTACAGTTTTTAGAGCAGGTAAAACAGCTAAAACGCCTTCTTGTTTGTTGCAGTGTGGTAATACAAAGGTGACAAGTCTCCTTTACAAGATGTGTTGATTCATTCATGCATCTAGTAAACACAGAAGGGAAACTGCAATTACAGCTCCAAACAAGGTGACTGATTGGCACAGGTGGAGACTTCATCATGCATGGATGACTACATGTTTACTGTTGCTGTTTTGAGAATAAAAAACAGATCTGGCTTTTAGCATTTTTTATTGAAATATTATATGTTATGTTATATTGAAATGTTAAAATAAATTGAATTGTGTGTGAAAACTCATAAGGAACTGTATTGTACTGTATAACAGCTGTACACATCAGAAAGATAGATCTTCTTATACTTAAATTGCCCCCATATGTCGTCTGACTTATCTAAATAGCTGATGATCTCACTCATATAATAAAATTCCACCTCATCTTCACCTACCAGAGGAAAGCGTAAAGCGTTGCTGTGGTTTGAAGACTGGACAGTTCAGTCCACCGCAAGCCCCCAAACAAAGCCCCACATTGCCTGCATCTATATCAGGTAACTTGGCTGACTTTCCTCACACTGCTCCTCCATTGGCTGCTGCTCTGCCCTGTAGCATGGCCTGCCACAGCAGTGCACAACCATCCACCAGGCTCTGATGCAGCATGCAGGGCTGGTGGTCGACACCCCTGACTTACTGGATCACATCAACCCCACGCACCACTTCAAGTTTCAAGCTCTGACCTCCGGCCTGCTAGAACCTAGTAAAGATGTAGCCGAGGCCACGCAAGCTTAGGCATCTTGTTTGACACGTTGGTTTTGTTTAGAATCTAAAATGTTATCTTCAGCCAGTGATTTAAGATGTGATGGTTTTTTGTAGCTTGTAATAAATGTGAGGAGTTAGTTTTCTGGAGTGCACATTTTTAGAAAATAAATTATTAAATATCAGGGGCAGCAAATAAAAAGGCAGAAAACTGAGATAACATGTTGAAGAACAGTAATAATGTCCTTGAGAGAATAAACAGTGGTAAAAATTTAGCGGGAAGGGATTTTTCTAGCATATTCCAGTCTCTGGCTACAGCAAACTTGAATGAGGACTGGCCCCAAGAGGGCTTGACTTTGGGGACAAGTGTGACAGAAAGATTCAGAGGCAGCGAACAAACTTTTTATAACTTTTCAGACATGTGAAGCTTGACTTTGGCTATGGCCAGTTAGCAGTTCGGAAAACACAGATTGCAGAGTGAAGAGCACAAGTCGAACACCTGACAGCAAAGAGTAAACTAGCAATAGCAAGCTGGTCATCTGGATGGAGAGGCTTTGCAAAAAGCCCCCTGACCTAATGTGGTATACAATATCACAGCACTGTTTTTTTGTTTTTTGTTTTTTTTTCAAATCCCACCGTATTTGCAAGAATTGGTTTCAATGTGTTTTGTCATAAATATTTGATACAAGGTTTAGCAATAATAAGGCCATGAATCATTTCTTGAAAACAAACCGATACCACCGAGCTAAATGGTAAAGTTCATTCCACAACATCCAAACAGGAAAGAAACATGCAGGTTTGGGCATTTCGTTTATACCAGAAAAAGAAGTATGAGACTGAGCCTTGATGCAGACACCTGATGACAGGCCGATGACAGCAGATGTTCTGATTTGACACGCTGCGCTATGACAGCACAGCCTCAAAACCAGAGGGGGGAGGGTTCATACACAAGCACATAAAATTACTTTGCAATCTATCGATAAAAAAAACAGTGGGTGTCAGTGACACCTGGTTTAAGGTCGGTGCTTATATTACAACAAACATAAAAGAAAATGAATGGTACTAGATGTAATGTATATTTAAAAAAATAAGAAATTTAGCTCCAGTGCTGCTTGAAGTCAGATATGTAAAACCACAGTTGGTTAGCACTCACTTGTTTGTTTGAACCGCTAATTTTGCATGCCATTAATTCTGAATTGTTAATATAAATCTGTTGGGAGCGTATTGATTGGGTTTTATCACCTCATTTATTTCACATCTTGTCTGGATTGCAATGCTCTGATAAATGATTCATCAGTTAACCAATGTTGTCTGGCTGCTTTGCAATTCTCTCCACATTGCCGAGGCAATGGAGATGGAATTGAGCGAAATAAAGAAACAAAGATTATTTTTCACTACATGCGCACATATCCACCCTCTCTCACTGGGCTTTTTGAAGCTGCAGGTATAAAACACCTGTATAACTGTATTACTGCCTTCAGTAATCTCACAATTGAGGACCTTCCCTTTACAAAGTACACTGTGGAGTATGTGCTGCTCTCACCTTTGACAACATCGCCCTCTGCTGGTTTTGAATTGCACATGATAAACACATTATTTGGTTTTAATTCTGTTTGTGGCAGTAAGCCTACTTGAACATTTGCGATCATACAATTATTAATATTACAGAGATTTTCATATGACACTGCTTCTGCCATAAATGTATCATGTGTTTTAAAGTACATCGCACAAAACAGCCCTATGGTCAAAGATGACAAATTTAATTTGGTAGCACATTCCTTTAAAATTACTTATCATGCATTTACGTTAAGACAATACACAATTACTGTGCAATCAATGACATTGATTTTTGTGTTATATTGTATTCATGTCTTGCGCTCTGTTTTGCAAACTCTAAAACACTCTATATAAGCAAGAACATTGCTGAAATCCAATATTATTATTTTTAAAAGATTTTAATTTGATACATTCATCCTCTGCTTGCTATGATAAATTGCCTCTCCTGCTATGAGTGTGTCCCTGCAATTTATTTTTGATCTCCAATAATAAAGTCCAGCCTTTATTAGTATTTCCACTCAGCTCTCCCTCTCCTTCTCCATGAGATGTTTACCTAGAGGCTTGAAACTTCCAACTATTGCAAAATTTATTATTAGCACTCATGACAACATGACAAATAGCACAATTATCTGGTTCATTGCAACGTTTATCATCATCCATCCTATAATCGTAACGTCAATTCAAAATTGACCTCTATAAAAGGAACTTCAAATAGAAAATATTGACTTTTTCAATATGAAATCATATAGGTCTTCCCAATTGTTACCATGTAATGTGAAGATAAACAGGGCTGATGCACCAATCATATTAAATCAGAGTTAATCATTCATCAATTCAACATTCTCAGACTCCTTTGTACTTTTATTTTATTATTTAGATTTTTTATGCCAAAATCACATTTTATTAAAAAAAAACTCTTGTCTTTTTAAAAAACAGATATGTTAGTTGCTCTTCTATTTGTGGGTTTTGATTTAACTGCTGATAATTAGCAGTGATCACATTTGAGATTCCTATCAAATCATGAATTGCGTCATCAATATATCCCAAAATAATGCCACAGAATTGTAATGTAAAAAATACTTTATTAGGTCGCACTGAAAATGAAGACACACATCTATGCGTAACAAAGAATTGGACCATCACATAAACTTGTAGGCTCAAAGTCAAAAGAACAGACTTCGATTCACATAAGCAGGCAGAGGACTATGCCAGCTGTATTTTTATTATCTGGCAGGATTCTCTTTGCCATCTGATATAAAGCTCACTGACAAATCTAGTGACATATTTGCATTTGTTGAAGTCATGACCATCTGTTCAGTTATTTTCAATAAACATAAATTACTTTATTTTATCTGTAGTAAAAAAAAACATAAATAGTTCCTTGTGTGAATGCATGCTTAGACTGCCACTTTGGTTGTGGAGGGCTTGAGTAGATTTCACAAATATTTGTACAGAAAGATGTTTTGAAAGAACATAAATCTAAGCACACCGTGTCTGCACTAGATAGCTTTATACATCCACTACTGTAGGAATGTGAAGCAAACAAATGCTTGGTTTTCTGATGTTTGGCTTCAATTAATTCTTTCCACTGGCTGTATTTTTTTGGCACCTAAAGCACCAACACCTCCCACCTTCTGTACAAATTAAATTTGTGCACACTGGCTCCAGTGAATCATCGTCAGGTATCAGGTGTGGACTGCCTGTGGATGCTCCCGCGCTGTCATTCTGTCCTCCTCTTCCTCCTCTGCAGAGTCCTCAGAGCTGTTTACCACTGCGGCACTGAGAGAATGGAGCTCCTCCAGAACAGACAGGAGTCTCTCTGACAGAATACAGACATGTCATTGGTCAGTTTAGCCATGCCTGTGTAAACGTTGGGACTTAAAACAAGCGTCTGACGCATGAGGAGTTAAGACACTACTTACCGTGTGCAGGTAGTTGGACTTTTGCTCCCACATGGCGACTCCTCTCTGAAGGCTTTTCTTGAGAAGCAGCACAGTTTTGTAGAGCTGCTGTGTGCACTCTTGTGTACTCACTCGTAGGCCCTCCCTCAGCAACAGTGGCCTGGAACAGATTGAGGTTATAGGACGCCATTAAGAGAAATAAAGACAGAAACAACATTTTTCACAACTGTCTTTTGCTTTAAAAAAAAAAAAAGTCTTACCAGCAGTAGGTTTTTGTCTCTCTCCATTTCTTTTAGTTGTTTATCCTGAACTTCACTCTTTGTGTGTTCATGCCCCAAATGTTCTCTCATCTCATCCTGTTTCCTTGCTGCCTCCCTCTCAAACTGCCGCAAAGTCATAACTGCAAGAGACAATACAGACACATCGAAAGCCACGGGGAAATGTTGGGATATACTGTGTAAACAATTCCAATCATATTAGATGACAGACTGCATTAAAGGTCTAACTTCAGCCCCCTGCGTTAATCTGCCGTGGGCTGAGGTAGCATGTTGCTAATCCTGCTACCTGCTTTGGTGTGCTCTCTCTTGGCAGTATTGACTTGAATCTCCATCTCTCTCAGCTTCTCAGCACAGCGGTCCTCAATCTCAGACACTCTCTCCTGCAGGGCTGAGGGGGAACAAAGAAATACACCACTCCTCAATAACGTATCTCACCCTCATACTGAGAAACACAGTCTAATGCTATACTTGTACCACAGGAGTTAAATTGGATTTTATTGCATCTGTAAGCCAATTTTCATAAACAGCAAGGCCACAAACAAGAGGGCCGATTAAATCAATTTGATCAATAAAGATATAACCACAGTAGTCACACATTAAGGTGTTGTAGCCTGTAGGTCAGAAGAAAACACTGTTCATTGATCATGAGGAAGCAAAACATTGTTTAACTTTTGTTTCAGTAAAAGCAGAGGAGTGTGCAGAGAAGCAATGTGGACCTGGCATTTAAAGGAAACTAAATTCAACAGTGCGAATGATAGAAATATGAAAGGAGTCGCTCATTGTGACGAACCTGCAGAGAAAACTATCACCTGACTCATACATTCCCCTCAGCTTTGCAGAGTTTTATAGCAACTTTCAGATGATTGTTTTTGGGTTTCTTATCGGCCCGCAACTTTGCTGCTGTAGTTGACTCTCAAAGTGTCATTTTTGGCCGCAGCACCAAATGGCAGACAGACACAGTTAGCGAGTCGCTGGGGGAAAATATTGGAGCATTTAGAAATTCAGGATTCAAATATTTCCCTCAGGAGTAGGTGGGAAACAAAATAAAGTTAAATGATTATAGCAAGGAAAAAATGTGGCCCTATCCTTTAATGCAGGTTTGAAGCGAAGACGTTTCCTAAGTGTCTAGGTTGAATCCCTGAAACAACTGGGAAAAGAAAAACATATTACTCAGTAACTCTCCCTGAACAACTACAGCCAAGGTGCTCTTGAGCACTTAATCTCCTACTGCTCCAGTGAAGCTACCAAGCATATAGGAGTGGTCAGGTGTGAATGTGTGGAGACATTGACATTATGAAGGGCATTTCTGAAAAAGAGCAGAAGTCTGCTTTCCCTGGATAAGTCAAGGTTGAAAAACAGTCATGCCACAGCCGCTGCCTCACCACGCTCGCTGTGTTCCTGCTGGCTGAGCAGCTCAGAGGAGAGTTCCTCCCGGTTCACTTTGCTCTCCTCCAGCTGGGCCTGGGCCTCCTCTCTGCCAGCCACAGCCCGCCGGACCTCCACCCAGCTCTGCTCCAGCTCCTGCTGCTGCTGCCTCAGTTTGCTCTCATCTGAGGAGGACATACAAAGGTAAACTGAGACATATACATTGCCAAACATGGATACCCAACAGATAAACAGGTAATGTTTTATAATAAGGTGTTGTAAATTGTAAGGGTGCTCACACTGTTCTTTCAGATCAGTCAGAGATTTCTCGATGAGCTCTGGGGTTCTTTTGAGCTCCTGTGTGAGCTTGTCTCTCTCCTCACACACCAAACTGAGCTCTGTCTGGAGGTTTGTGATGCTGCAGGGCAACACAGACAAGGTGGCAGAGCAAATAAAGGAGGAGAGAGGTAGAGAAGCAACTGCGCAGTGCATAACAAAGCGAGCCAAACTCTTAACAAGACAAAAAACAGCTGTTTTTATATGGAGACTAATAACCCTGGACAAGACAAGATTTTGTATACAGTTGTCTTATTATGATAGATTGACACCGTATATCATAAAATAATCTTAATAATTTCACAATATTGCTTCCAACCACATTATCCAGCCCTATATCCAAAATGAACAAAGCTGCATTTATGCTTTTAAGCAGCTTTTGTAAAGCAATATACCCTTTCAAACATTAAGCCCCCTTATAGTTCTTCGAATTAGGCTGCTAATTCTCTGATTTAGTGCTGAAATGGTTGTCGGATTAAATTAATACTTAAGGGACGTTCATCCCCAAATCAAAATCACATGTGTTCCCTCGGGCTTGTCGTGCCATTTATTCATCTAGATTGTTTTGATGTAAGTTGCTCAGTTTTGGAGACATCGACTGTAGAGATTTCTGCCTTTTTCCACATATAATAGAACTAGATTGCACTTGTCTTGTGGTGCTCAAAGCACCAATAAAATACTTTTTAAAAACTCATCAGCAATGTCTCTTTCCAGAAATCATGATTGCTTCCCCAAGATAATCCACAGACCTTGTTATAAGCAGTTTCATGTAGGAAACTGAGACCCCAAAAAGAAGGCTTTCTTCTACCCATATTGAGTAACAATTGTTTAGGTGCGTTCATCATGATGTGTGAATGTGAACCCTCATACCTGTCTGCGACCTGCTCTGCCTGTTTACTGGCCTGCTGAACTTTCTGCAGAGCAACTTTCCTCATGATCAACCCTGAAAAACAAAAACATTGAGATGCACTTGCTTTACAAGACATATGCAATTCAAACTGAAGCACTGCAATCGGCACATTAAGCTCCACTATAATCACACCTTGGATTGTCTCCACTCGTCCTTTAGCGAACGTGAGCCTCTGGGTTAAAGTGTTGAGCCTTGTTTGAGCTGCATCCACTTCTGCCACCTTGCTTTCAAATGCCAGACTGAACCTGAGGCACAACCAACGTGTGAAAATACAGCATTAACTGTAATGAAACTAATGAAACATTGAACATGAACAATCATTTTGCTTTTTGCTTCCATTTTTATAATTTACTAATCCTCTAATTTTTTAATCCAGATAAATTACCTATGTACTGCTTCTATACGGGTTTTAAGTTCAGCTTCTGCTTTTTGATTCTGTGATTTCAGCTGTGAGTTTTCCTTGTGAGCCTGGACCAAGTCCTGTTTCAATGTCTGTGGAGAAAAACAAACATCCATATAATAAAGTACACAGATCTACTGTGATCATCAGTTTTGAGAATGTCTGCGTGCCCAGCTGCTGTTATTAAAATCACAACTGCTACTGTAACCTGGCAAAGCTTTAATATAGTCAGCATTCCATGTAGTGGTACAAATATATGAGGGTCTATCGCTTTCCTAAGCAGCCCCAAAATTATTGTGCATCATCAACTTCTCAGACAACAACGTAAATCACATCATTTGCCCCGGTACTAACCTCCTTTTCCACTCTCTCCAGGTCCAGCTCAGCTATCCTGTCATCTAAACTGTGTTGGAGCACACTAGCCCGGTGCTGCTCCTGCTGGAGCTGTTGCTCTATGGATCTGACCTAAAACACAGACCCACATTCTAAAACACGATGAGCATGATTGTATTGTGGTATACTAACAAATGATCGTTTTCATACTTTTGAAAGAAGTTTATCCTTCTCTTCTCTTAGTTCAATGTCTTTTGAGCGAAGCTGGACACATAACTTGAACACTTTCTCTCTCCAGAGCTGAAGCACTTGAAGGCCTTCAGATCGATTCTTCACAAGTGGATCTGTCGAGGTCTATTGAAATACACATATATGTTAAATAAAAAACACACACACAACACTTTAGCTAATTCTTCATCTGAGCGTAGGTAGTTCTTGCTTAGAAATTAGACTTCTTCTAAAGCATGCTAAAACTTTTGAGTGCCCTTTCCTTTCATCTTACAGCTATATTAACACACCATTAGTTTTTAAAACTCCTTTTTAAAACTTCTTAAAACTCTGTGTAATCTCCACCAGAAACTAAAGAATACAAGTTGTTTATTGTGACCATTACAGATCTCAAGCAACTTTCTGCAAGTTCACTTTTACTCCAAACTAACCAAAATGAACTTTAAAAGTAAGAAAAATGCTCTGATACCTGCAGTCATACTTTATAAACACAACATTTTGATAGACCAACTCAGATCAATTGTACAGTCAACCGAATTACTCCTGCAGGGCTTTGCCATCCTGTCAAGAGCTGTTCCATCATCATTCTTAAATGCTATGCTCTGCATAAGTGGCTTCAAGATCCATGAAGTGCATCCAAACATTCAACAATTTTTTTCAGACTTTTGACCTAAAACTGCGCTTGAAAAGTTAAAAACCTAAAAACAACACACAATGATAGGTAGATGCTTAGTCTACATAGAAAAGCAGTGGCTCGGCCTGCAAGCAGCAGTGCTACGGCTGATACTGTGTTAACTGCACAGGCTTGTATCACGCATTACTACGTGAAGAAACACTCACCTTCTTCACCATTTTCTCTTCTTGAAGGGCGAGTATCTCATTCACAGAGTTAAGTCTGACAGTCAAAAGCTCTGTGGTCATCCGAAGAGCTGCCTTCTCTTTGTTCAGTCTCTACAGTAATATTAGAACAAGAAGTACACATACAGTAATGGAATGGATTATTATAACATCCATGTTTATTCATAGATTTAACATTCAATTGATTCCCAAATCTTTTTTAACCTGCTATAAAGACCAACATTTCCAGTTTTTCCCCCATGCAATTACTTTACAGTAGGCTGATTGCAATCAATAGTGTTTGTATTGCCTTCACCTCAACAGTGTCATTTAATCGCTCCTTCTCTCCTTTCTCTGGGGCAAGCTGGCCGATGTAATTTCTGAGGCTGTGCAGTGTTGCTGATTGTGTCTCAAAAGCTTGTCCCATTTGGCTGAAAAATAAACAACATGCCCCCCGCCCAAAAAAAACATAAAAAATAAAACAAATCAGTGAATCTGACTACAAAGTGCCATAGCTAAGCTATATGGCTCTCTTCATTTTTAGATTGAATGTGGCACCTTAAATGTTCTTTCAGCCCATCTCTCTCAGTAGATACCGCCTTCAGAGTGCTTTTTAGCTGCAGCATTTCTGAGGTCAATGATTGAAGTCTGTCCTGTAGTTCACTGTTTGTTTTCCTTGCTGCACCCAACTCTGCATGGTGGGAAGCATTCAATAGTTGCAGCTGGAAGTGAAGAGAGAGGAAAACAATGGAAATTATCAGACATATACAAAAAATGATGCAATAGCTCATTGATCCCCAATTAGAAGTTCTCCTTTCACATTCTTCCCTCCTGAGGAAGGTCAAAGTGAAGGGTCAGTTATAGAAAAGCACTGTGCTACATGCTCAGTTTTCTGCTTAGGGATACTTAAGCAGAGCACATGCCTGCTGACATCAGTTCTTGGACACAGGGCCATGAGTCACTCAAATCAGTATGTACAAAGTTTATGCACCACAAATGTTGCAATTTCATTGCAGAGATTGTGCCACACACCTCCACCTCCTGCTTCTTGTGCATTTCTCCCAGTTGTTCAGACAGTCTCAGGGTCTGCTGTTTGGCCTCCTCCTCAGCCTGTAATCTGCACATTTCAGCCTTCAGAGCACACTCCCGTGCCTCCTCCTTGCTCCTCTCTACATCTCTCCTCAGCTTTGTATTTTCCTCAGCAGACTCTCCTCTTAGTCTTTCAAGCTGATAGAAACAAAAATGTTAAACACAGAGCAGTGTTTATGAAACTAATGACACTGAAACTTGCTAAATTAAAACTGTCAGCTGAATGTAAGCTATTATTAAGACTACAACTAAAAACACCAGACTGCAAACTGTAAAAAATAATTTACAAGATGTCGGCAATTCTCAGGTGATCTTCATCAACACTGGTGTTGATATGAAATGTTTTGTCAGTAAATGGCATTACCTGTGAGCTTATTTTCTCCTTCTGTGCACTGTTATGAACGAGCTCTTCTCTGATTTGGCTGAGTTCCGTCTTAGCTTTACATAGCTCCTCACGCATTGCTTCCAACTCCTGGCTCTGTCTGTCAATACAAAGGTCATGCCATGTTGAGCTTGTTCGAAATGATTCATTGATACTCACTGAAGTATCTAGTTAGTACATGTCAGACCAAATCATACAATGACTCGATTGAATAACAACATAAGCATATCTCCTACCTGTTCACAGTGCTGTCTCTATCTCTAATCTCTTCCCTGTGTCTCTCTGCAGTGTCCTTCAGGGCCTCCACCTGCCTCTTCAACCTCTCAGTTTCTGCCTTGTGCTTCTCTGCGTCTAGACGCCACTCTGACTCCCATCTGGACCACTGCTCATTTCCCTCTTCACATCTGTGTTTGAGAAAGAGGGACTACTCGTGTTCCCAATATGCCAACCAACTGACAGACAATAATGGCATTCTTCACATTTAAAAAAAACATATTTTGGATACCTTGCCCTAAGGTCTGATGGGGAATGTACGGGGATCCGTCCTCTTATGTTGTCTTTTTGTAACATCACGATCCTCTGATTTTCCTTCCTCAGCTCCAAGATTTCCTGTTGGGCCTGACTGATGGCCAGCCACGGATTGGGACAACTCGGATCCCCTGATGTTACGCCTGGGTTTATCCAGGAGATGGGTGGCGTTGTCCCTGGGATTTGAACGACTCTGTGTGGTCCTGCAAACTGGGCACTCGATGCGAAATGCGATGGGGGTACAAGGTCTTTCTGGTTATTCCCTAAATAACATAAAATAATGATTATGTGTGCACCTTCGTTGGCTAACGTTGATCTAGTCACGTATAGCACTGTACCAATGTTACGTTAATGTTCTGATGTTTCCTACGCAACGTTAGAGCCTTTTCACACTGAGCTTTGGACAAAGTTGCCAAGATAAATATGACAGATTCTCTTCCCTTAACAACCTCTTCTTGTCGTTTATTAATAGTTAACAATAGAGCTGACAAATGCAAACTAGCTATATTGGTGTGTAACAGCAACTAATGTAGGCTAACGTTAGCTAGCATTATCTTGAAGTCAACATTTGCTTGAATTTACGAGTAAATATTACCCAAACATGCGGCTAGAATAATAAACTTACTTGAAACCGCTGGGGAGGTAAAATCATTGGGTGCTATGAGCCTTTCTTTCCCCAGGTTATGTCGCTCCATGTTCAGCCAATATCGCTACAACACCGTAACGTTAAACTCCACAGGAAAATAATCAATAATAAAAAGTGTTTGGATTCTCGTTTATTCTCCCGCGAGTCACTTCATTCGTCGTTGCCTTAGTTACAGGTTACAACCAGCGGAAGTCTATAGAGCTCTCCGCTTGGGCTCTTTTTGTTAGCGAACTTTTAATATTCAAACTACTAGCCTGTTAAATTAGAACTGCCGACAAACTCCCGGGAAATATACTACTCTTATGAACTTGTACTAAACCAAATGATTTATCAAATATGTACGCCACCCATTACGCGCAATGCATCACGGGAAAGTGAAAGGAACCTGATATACAGCGGGAGTCATTTTCCCTGACCATTGCCTTTCAGGGTGTTTTTCCTCTCAGGTTGCTTTTAAATCTCATCACAAGCATTGCATTGGCCTTTATCATATGTAATGGTTGGTTGGAGTTTACCAAGCGGCGGTTTGAGCCCAGTACACAAGCTGAGTCTTCGCTTTCCTGATAGACCAAATTCAGGAGTCAAAGGTCCATGAACACAGAATTTTGTTGCGCAACAGACACACGATCTGTTAAAGTCTAATCAGGTAATCGAAATAGGCTATCCCACAGGGCAGGAGAAATTATAAAGCATTTATTGTTGTTAGATATTGACAAGTAACAATAGAGATTGGGCGATAACAAAATATGGCTACCACGTGAAAATAATTAATTTTAGTATTTTTGTTCTGCCTCCCTGTCCTCTAGGGTAGGAAACTCAAGTGATATGATAAATAAGAGCATTCACATGGGCAATATTTATATGTGAAATTAATTATGGATAATGTACCACTTTATTCTTCCTAAGGAGCTTTCATGAGGCATTTCTATTCAGATATTATATTGAGAGATATTATTGTGATGTGTGAGTGTAGTGTAAATGCACCCAATGACGTGAAAACCTGAAATTATTCGTTCTTTTCTTGGGACTCCCTCACTCCGAGATCCAGGGGTGTCTGCCAACCAGACCAATCCTGCATGATTTCTCCAGTCCTGCACAAAAGGGAGCACCAATCATGTCTTTTGGGACAGCCAATAAGTGCAGGTTTGAATGGTAATTGGTAATAATGTGGTTATGTAACTAAATACTAGGTTTGAGGTGCACCCAACTGTAAAATTATCAGTATGTGAATAACTTAAATTAAGCATTTGCATATTTTGACAGGTTTCTGCATGTTTACTTTCCTCTCTCTTCAGTGATGCACATTTTGCACACATTGCATTTGTGCTGTAAATCTATGAAATGTAATCGTGCCTACCAAATGAAGGACTGTGTCTATTGCTTGTAGAAAGCAGTACATTTACTATTAAGCAGGCTATAATCACTATAACCAGCATATTTTCATATATCTTGTGTTGTTTTCGTCTGGTGTCTTCAGCAGCCATATTTTGTTTGCTCTTACCTACAGTATATCCTCTTCTCTACTGCTGCCATGACCCACTTTCCCCCTGGGGTTCATTAAAGTTTCATCTAATCTAATCTATTTATGGTGTATTCAAGGAACAAAGTGACATTTAGGTTGATTAATTTACATAAATTATCACATATATTGATAGAACATGACAATACACTAACATAAAAGAAATAAATGATAGAGGAGATGGCTACATACAGTATCGTTATCTCAACAAATGACAAAAATGTATACAATATACAGGTAGATTGCCAAGAAAGACAAGGAATGCCAGTACAACATTAGGATGGACCTTGTAAAATATACTTAATGCGGTGCAAGTGGTTGTTTGAGGAGAACAGTAGGAGTGCTGTGCATTATTTGGGCATGTTAGTATCGTATCCTCTCAGCACTTGGCAGACACTGCAGTGGGTCCTGAAGAACAAAGCAGATGAAAAGAGGGATCGGAAGGGGCCACTGGGAATCCAGGAAACAAAGACAATACTGACCCCTTTTAGAAAGAGGGCAGCATTAAGATGCAGCTCCATGTCTTTGAAGGATACTTAATCCCTAATAAAGGCGGACTCTTATTGAACATAGTATTTGAAACAATGGCTACAAAATTTTTTGAAAAAGACAGACAGCTGATTGAGACACGTTCATAAACTGGCATCACAAATGTTGAATGTGGCAAATTGATCTGGATCCAGGTTGCCGCAACTGCAGCAAGGTATAGCACAGACACCCCTCTCCTCAGCCACATCCTCCAGCTCCTCCTGGAGGATTCTGAGGAGATCCAAGGTCACATGGGATAGGCAATACCTTCATTGTGTTCCAGGTTTGCCTCAGGGTCTGCTTCCAGTTGGATGTACCTGGAAACCATCCTTAGATGCCCAAACCACTTAAACTGGTTCCTTTCAGTATGTGGGAGAAGCAGTTCTACTCTCAGCACCTTTCAAATGTCTCCTCAGCCAGAGAAATCTTGTTGTCAGTCAGTATCCAGAGCTTGTAACCACATAGGCCAAGTCACATGGGTTCATAAGTTCTCCTTCCATAACTGGACTGTAGTGAGGTCAGCATTTATCTACATCTGCCTTCTGAACCATCTGGCAGTTTTCTATAACCTCTTTGATGACAAATGAGAATCCTTTCCCATGGCCTCACTGAACTCCTTTCACACCTGCCCACCCCCAAAAATCCTGTCTTCAAGCAAGACCAACCATGGGACATAGTCGGGCTCTCCTTAACCAGACAACATTGGGTCATATGCTCCTACAAGGACCGAATCAAAGATTCAATGCAGTGATAGTCAGGCTGGTAGACGAAGGTGGGAGCTCTGGCAGATTGATCCCTGGCTACACACACTGGCTGTAGACATGGACTGGGGCAAATGCATATGCAGAAATTAAATATATGGTGTTTGTCAGAATCACTTGAATTCACTTGAAATGTCTTTTGAAGCAACAGTCCTTTTGAGAACAACAGCAAGACATGCTCAACCCATGTCAGTTCAACGCTACATGAACCTCTTCATTATTAAAGAGAATAAAAATATTTCTCATATTGTCACTTGAGGACAATGGATATCCTGGCACCCCCATGGCCATGGAAGCTTCTTTATCTTTGTTCCTAATCAAGCTGATTCAGCCCACACTTAGGGCTCAAAACTGTGCATGACTGCAAATATCTGGACTGGAAATTGTATCTTCAATTAAAATGCCTTCCTTTCAAAATGTACTTGTAGAACTCTTTGCATGCCACAAGGATAATTTTAATAAGGCCTATAAGGTGACCTGAAAAGCATTATTCTATAAATCTAAAACGTTTGCAGGAAGGTAACAGTCTCCATGCATTTACCCATAATCTGTATATTATAAATGTTTTTAGAAAGTCACTATATATGTATCAAAGAAGGATTGTTCCCTGCACGAGCATCAACTGACAATAGATAAGGATTTTTTTACGAAAAGCTTTCCTTGCTTTGGTACCCAAGCTTGAAACAAACAGGAGATATCAAGGCAGCATCTCTCCTAATGTACGGTGGCCGAGAGAGCTCAACACGCTGCAACTTAAGAAAACACATGCAAATAGACAAAACACAACCAAGTTAAGAAACCATCATCAATTTGACAACACATGCGCTGCAAACACAACACAACCAAAGAGAGAAACACGCTGCAATTAGCACAGATGACAACGGATATTGATGTTTCTAGGGGACACTAAAAAATGATGGGCAGGCTAATAATAAGCAAAATGCAAAGGCTAGGTTAACAACATCTAGGTTATCTGCCACCGGGTAATATCTGACTCATGCCATCACGATATTTAAATAAAGAGAAAAAACTTGCATTTTAGTAAGACATGTCCATCACTTTTTTTAGTGTCCCCTAGAAACATCCATATCTGTTGTCATCTGTGGTACTTGCAGTGCTTTTCTCTATTTAATTGTGTTGTGAATTTTTGTATTTGCATCATGATTCTGTTTGGTTGTGTTGTGAGTGTTTGCAGCGCACGTGTTGTCAAATTGATGAAGATGTTTTCTTAATTTGCTAGTGTTTTATCTATTTGCATGTGTTTTAAGTTGCAGTGTGTTGACCTCTCTCGGCCACCGTACTAATGGCTGTGAAGACTATCTCTCAGCTCTACACAACTCACAGCATTACAGTTATTGCCACTGGGCATTAAAAAAAAAGACATGTGGGGGAAAATGTTTGCTCTGTCAGCAACTGTCTGTAACCTGCCAGAAAGCTACTGGAAGGAGTGCAAGAAGCAACAACAACAACAACAACAACACAATCATTCTAGATTAGATAGAGAGAGAAGCAACTTTTCTGTCCTGGATTTATTTCCTCCCACCTGTTGTCATTTTATAGCAGTTTACTCTTTTGGCTGGATAAAATCTAATACAATCACTGCATTGCCCATCCAATCTACTTGTTAAATAAGTGTGGGCCTAATGTTTCCAAGCTGTCATTGCAGGGCTTTTCTAGACACAATTCCCCCATAGGGATTAGACAGGCGTTTGATGAGTAAATTCATATTGTTTACGCTTTGCTACATGATGTTAAGTTGATTAGAAATCTAATTTGAAATGTAGGCCTATTACAAAGCCAATGGGGAAAAAATATTGGAGGACGGTTTTACAGTTTTCGCCATGCTTGTCACAATTTACTAAAAGGCTTATGCCAATTAAATGTAATGTATTCGAAATGCACATCTTCTCAGCATGCCGGTCCGCACACTCCTTGTAAACACTTGGTTAAATGTAGTAGATGGGCTTTGGCCGAGCACAAAGCGCCTGAGTAGGTGAGTGCTGTCCGGGGTTAAGGTGGTTACTTAATGGTTTCTAAATTAGGATTTTGTCGGTTGTTGGAGGGTGAATTTAATGCACTGGCGTATCCCGGTGGTTGCCTAGTAACGCGCTGGCAGTGAGATCTCTATGGTGGGCGCTCCATTAAAACCGTTGGCGCTCCTGACCTTGGCGTCGTGAATGCGCAAAGCACACAGTCTGTGCAAAGCAGGAGATAAGAGTAGTAAAGATCCGTGCGTTTGATACCGAAACCGGGGGAAATATTTCCAACACAGCCTTATAGCGCAAACTGGTGGGGGGGCATGGTATGGAGGAAATCTCGACATGGAGCGGGTGTCAGCTTCTGTAAAAGCAGGTGAGTTAACCTAATGATTCTGTTTGGGGTTTTTTCTTTTCTTCTCAGTGAGACGAATCTTTGTTCAGATTGATCAGTGGCATCGGGCGAATTGTCTCATTTAAAGCGAATGCTGAGCGGTAGAGACGGTGGAGCATATTTGTTGGCTCGCTATTTTTATTCTCCATTTTATTCAATGTAACACCATCCTAGACCCAGATTAAACAAGCTTCTCAGTCACAACGTGTGGCAACACACACACACACACACACACACACACACACACACACACACACACACACACACACACACACACACACAACAGCTCTCTTGTAGACACAAACCACCAAACAAAAACCAACACAACACACAGAAACAGAAACAAA
>JBBPCS010000226.1:9737432-9758586 GCA_037974645.1 Hollardia meadi
AAGCGTTAGGGTCCCAGGAAACCTAAGCTTTATTCCCCCCCCCCCCCCCCAAACCACCACTGTGATGCACAAACATCTGGTGCAAAATAGTCTATAGAATAACATGTAACAGCTGTAAAACATTTTGACTTTTGAACTCAGTTACTGTATTTCACCCATGATAAAATTCCCTTCCTGTTCTAAATAGCCCAAAAACTTGCAGTGATATCAAACCTGACTGAGCGATGGCTCACTTTTATTGCATGGTCCATTTGGTGGAAGCTACAATGCTTTTATTCGCATTTGTCCCATCTCAGAGTTGTAGAAAGAACACTCAGGCGAGAAACTGCAGTCCTAAAAAAAAACAAAAAAACCTACTGTAGCTTCGTTCCAGTGATTTGAATTGAAATTTTAATTTGATCTCAAATAGCAAAAAAAAGATGCAGATGTAGTGAGACTGATATCGTGGATTCATGTGTAATTTAAAAGGCCACTCTTTTTAAGAAGTCATATTATCCCTTTGATCTACAGCAGCCCCAGCATGTGTCTTTTTTCTTTTCTTTTTTTTTGCTCTTCCATCCTACCAAGTCTGATTGGTAAGACCCACTATGAAGCCCCTAACTGCTAATTTGATAATAAGGTTGACAATTTTGCAGTGTGTTCAGTGAACAGAGATGATTTTTTTTTCTTTTTTTTTTACCTCCAAATGATTTATTATCAGTGTCGGTTTCAAACCAGAAGATGTGCCCTGATCTCCAAAAAAAAAAAAAAAATCTGGTTCTCTATCTTTTCCATTTTAATGTCCTGGGAGCCGTACATCACTGTCACATAGATAGGAGATGGAAGAGGACAGTCTTGTCCTCCTTTGGCTATGGGGCACATTCATTAATACAGATGAATCTGGCCTATGGCAGCAATAATTCTCAAATGAACCTGTGTCATATTACGTTAATTTGTCCCATTCTTTAAAGCTGGGCAAACCATGATGACGTTCAATATCAGGTAATGTGCTCCTGTGCACCTGTGAAAGAGAGAATGAGCTGCCTTTATTGGTGTTTAAATCCCTGCCAGTGTAAACAAAATGCTGCGGCGAAAGACAAGAGCCAATGCACCACATCTCTGGTTAATTAGTCTCTTATATTAGAAAGGGAAGAAAGTGTCCTCTGTCCTCATAGATAGGTTCATCAGACTGAAAGAAAGCTGTTTTGCTGCAGTCTTTGACAAAGCTTGAGGCAGTACCCGTCAATAAATTTGATTAGGTTAACAAGCTTGTTTTTGCCTTGTTCATTGAAGAGCCAGTGAGAACCTGATGTCAAGCATATTATGCTAACTGCTATATCCTAGACTATAAAGGCTAAGATAAGATGCATTGTGGATGAAAAAGTACCAGTTAATTGGAAGAAGCACACCACAGTTTGCTTTCTGTAGTTCAGCATGGGTGAGCTTCCATTTGATACCTTATTTGACATGCAGTATGCTCTTGTGATTAGGTGACGTGTGTCTTCTGTTTACTAAAGCGTGCACACTGTTGACCCAGTACAGTTATCACTTGCAGTTGAGTCAGAAAACAGATGATGTACGTACCGTTGCACATGCAAAGCACAAGTGGGTATCTTTGCATCAGGCAGTCAAAAATTGCTTATTATATTATATATTACCAATATTAGTTTATTTCCACATACATAAGCATACACAGTACCATATTGTGATAATTCTTAGGTGCCTAGCTCAAGGAGTAATCTTATAAATAGATAAATAAAATAAAATTAATCCAACAACAGAAAATCTATCAAATAAAATAAAAATTAAACAGTGAAACAATGAGACAATATAGCCAGTAATGAGTTTCATGGGGGGGGGGGTACCAAGTACTTGATAATATATACAATATGAGGGGTGATGATGACATCAGTATGACAGGAAAATGTAAAACCAACAGGATTTCATTTATGGCTTTCATGTCGTCTGTTTTGTGAATAATAATAAGAAGAAGAGTGCACAATTCATGCATAAAATGCAACACAAAGTGCTTAACATGAAGACAGATAAACATAACATTTGTGATAAAACAATAAGGACTATAGGGACATAAGATTTTTTTAAACAACTATGCAGTATGCAGATGGGCAGCAGTATAGACTAAAACAAATCAGAGTCTCAAAAAGAAGTGTCAAAGGATCCTTTTCCTCTGATATTTAGCTCAAACGGTCTGTTGCTGCCTAGAAGCCTTCCTCAAGCCTTTCCATTAACCTGCAATTACTATGCTTTATGAGGGGGGTGGTGCTAGTGGAGGTCCCATCAGACATGTTTGTTCTGAGACATTTCCATTATGTGGCAGACAGTTTAGCTGAGATATAAGACACAATAAAAGATACAAACATCACCTATTTGTGATGTGTGATATTTATTGTTTTTGAAATCTATTAAACACTGAAACATTATAATCAAGTCAGATCGTTCTTTCCCAGTGTGGTCCTTTTAAATCTCTCTTTGGTGCATATCAAAGATGTGTCTTTCTTTGCTGTTCAATTTCTTGCTGTTACATAAGAGAAGCGGTGCTTAACACCTTTTATCTTGAGATGCTTTCGCAGCATCACTCCAACATCACAGCAGATGGATTTTGCAGATTCCTCCCATTGCCTCCTCCACTGATACAGAGAGGTCAGCATTCAGTGATTTGTTCATGTCAAAGCATAAATTAGCTTTTTTTGAGAGAATAATTTATCCCAAAAGGTATTAGCAAGTATTACTATGGATGTGGCTGATGTTAAGCTTACATAAAACTGTATTCAGAGGGATAATACTTTTATCCAAAGTTAGTCAATTATACAGACATGTGAGATCATTTTCACAATATTTTGATTTGTTCTCGTCTCGTTTTCTTCTTGTTTTCAGATTTGTGTGCACTGCAATGAAAAGCGGAAGTGGGGGCGGTCCATACCTGGCTGACGTGTATTTGGATTTGATAACCGTCGGAGCCAAAGGCACAGTGAGTGATGTCTGTCTGACAGGGTCAGTGCAGAGGGACTGAGCAGACACTACAGTGTGCATTTGTGCCGTGCCAGGGCACTGTCTTGCCCAGACCATGTGGCTGGCTACATTTAGAGACCATCTGTTGCCTGCACACCTGCTACATCAGCAAGGGACTGTAACCATCACCCACTGTGCTCTTCTTTGGTGGATACTATGTTCCTGCTGGTCATTCACAAAGGCAACGAGCCAGAAATTCTACCCAACAGTGACCACCCAGTTTGGGAAACTGCGAGGCCTTAGGGTTCCTGTGCCCAGCGAGGTGCTCAGGCCTGTTGATCAGTATCTGGGGGTCCCCTATGCCGCTCCGCCTGTGGGCGAGAAGCGTTTCATGCCCCCTGAGCAGCCCTCCTCTTGGTCAGGCATCAAGAATGCTACCCACTTCATGCCTGTGTGCCCTCAGAATATCCACAACACCGTGCCAGAGATCATGATGCCCATATGGTTTACCTATAACCTGGACACAGTAGCCACATACATTCAGGATCAGAGCGAGGACTGTTTATATCTAAACATCTACGCTCCGACAGAGGATGGTGAGTTGGTGTGGTAAAATGGACAGCAATGACTTTCCATGTCCATTGATCATTGTTAATGGTGTCTTCAGTGTTGTCTTCCACCTCCTCCTGTTATTGTCATAAAGCATGCGCGTGACCACTGCTCATGTCATTGCTGCCGCCAAGGGCTGATTTACCATCCAAAGCACCGTCATCATTGTTTCATCTGTTGCAATAATAATCATTTTGAAATAACAAGCGCAATCCCATTAATGAGCAGGAATTTATAGATTCTTTTGGTAGTCATGGCTGCTGAAGGTGTATGTGAAGACACCCAGAAAGAGGCCCAACTGAACACAAATGCACCAGGGTATGTGCTTGTTTTCCCACAGTAGGCAGACCAGTGAAATATTGCAGAGGTAAGGTGTTCTTCAAGTGTTGGTACACCTAAACTAAGCAATAAGTTCCAGCTTTTAAAATGATGAGCCTAGCATATCTGGCTGGCACAGCTGAGCATCAAAGGTAATCACGAAGAATGACTTAGGAGAGCTGAAGCTAGCAGTACCCCCCATGTTTGTAAAAATTACAATTTATTTATATTGACCAAATCCCTGCATGGTTCAGGCATTGTGTCTGTTGGGGGCCAATTAGTGAGGAACAGGAGTCAACTCCTGTTTATCGCATGCTGAATCCCTCCCATTTTTGTATCTGATACAACTATGAAAGGAACCAGCAAGGGAACATTTTGTGTGTCTGCTGTGAATCTGTAGATCAGCAGAACAATGTAATAACACAGTGATGTTGTATCTTCTCTAAATCTAAGTGTTGGCAAACTGATTTTTCTCATGCAGATGAATTCAATCCACCATTTAAACATGTTTCTTGAGAATCTATTTCCTCCCTCGCAAGCATTCAGTATAATACAAAGCATTCAGCGTTCGAAGTTGAACCGTGTTCAGCTTCTGTATGTAGCACAGCACTCTTTGACGGACTTTTCTATGGTAGCATAGCAACAACAGATAAACAGCCTGCTTGAGAGGTAGCAATCCAAAATGGTGCAGCCCACGTTTTACAAAGCTCCTGGTCTGAGTGCTGCCTAAAGCCCCCCTCCAAAGCAGCACACAAGCAGGTTAATTAAATTTCACATTTGCATTCACATTTCAATGGAAGTAACGTAACCCATCACTTCTGTACATGTTTATTTCTTCAGACTTGATCATCGTTTATTTAAAATGCACCTTAGGCATTCTGACTTGATTATTTGTTTCACTGATGTGAAACCTTTGCTGTTTTGTTTTGTTTTTTGCTCATCTCCAGCACTCTTTTTGCCATGACAAATTAAAGAGTGTGTGTTCTAAAATTCCCGGTAACATTTTATTTTTGTCACCTGATGTCCCACTCAAGTCAGAGTTTATTAATTATTCATCAATAAACCATATACCTCGGTAACTATCCTGCGGTGGTTTACCTTAAGAATGTGTGTGCAAATATGATTGTTCAGAAAGATGTATTACTCCAGTCAAAGCCGAGGCAGCTGGGTCAATATAACAATACAGATAATAAGCCATTCAAAGGTCACAGTGTGCGTATATGTGCATGTGTGCATGTGCATATACACACATTTTCTACAAATATGTAACAAGGAACAAGAATTTGTTAGCTACATAAAAACAGCATTCCAAACATGTATTAATATGTAACTCTCCTCTAACTGGTAATGTAATTGAGTCATGCATCTCTAAAGATTTTCATGTTGTCAGGAAACAATTAGGGAAAACAAATGAAAATGGACTAATCTTCCTTTTATCTATAATTTCTGAATTTTTTCTCCTGATTCTGTGGGCTTGATTGGAACGTCTATCAAATAAAAGGGAACAGTCAACCATGCTTTTTTGAATTCTGTACTTCTTTTTTTTTTTCCTTATGTGAATCCCAGGGAGCCAACACAAGAAAAAGGGGGCGGCTTTCTCACATGCTGAGACTCATATATCTGAAGGTATTTTTAAGAGCTCAAACTCTTGATGCATGGATTCTTTTAGCTTGAGTTTGGCGGATTAGGATCTTAAAATTCTTAGTTTTTACTTTCCTTTGGGGGTTCTTTTATTTTGAGTGAAATGAGAAAAATGTCGGATTTATGATTACATAAGTTTTGCTGCTCCTGCACCTCATGTCTTCAGATGAGCTCTGTTGCATTCCTTTCAGTAAGTGCTACATCTCTGCTGCCGTGCACATTGATCGAGACATTGCATTTTATACTTATGTCTTTTTTTTATACTTATCTGTCTTTTTGCCACTTTTAAAGACAGTCATTAGTTAATATAACAAATTGGTCTCCAAGCATGAAACATAGATTTTCTACTTTTATTGAAGTTTCCATTTTAGCCCATAGTAGTAGATAACAAGAGCTCACTGTCGTGTGGTACTTTTCCGTGGAAGTCGACACATGTAAAACATATCTTTTATGCTTGTGCATGCATATCATATGTTGAACTGTTGAACTTCTCAACTCAGATGAAACCTAAAGTCAAATCAATAGATTTCTTTCTCATTGGACCGCTAGAGCGTTTCAGATATGGTTCGGAGCACAAGAATGCATGGTCGAGGATGTAATGCAGCTCTTGTTAATTATATATGATCTTGTATTCATATACCCCTTGTGTATTTACCATGCATTTTCTGAATGTCATTACAGCTTGCAAACCACAGGCCTACCGCTGCTTCTAAGCACCTTTTCTAAGCAGTCTTTACCCATACCTCATACTGAACTCACACTGACTCATATTGTTGATATAAAGTTTGGTAACAGTTATTATTTGTTTCATTACTGCTACCTCTGTTTGGTCAGCATATGTGTGTGTGTGTTGACGTTGCAGATATAAGGGACTCTGAAGCTCGGCCTGTGATGGTCTACATCCACGGAGGCTCCTATATGGAGGGCACTGGGAACATGATGGATGGCAGCGTGCTCGCCAGTTATGGGAATGTTGTGGTTGTCACGCTCAACTACAGAATTGGAATATTAGGTGATGGCAGCGTCGCTTTTAATGGGGTTTCAAATGGGGTATTTAGCCCCTGTTTAATCTGAGAGATTGAACTGTCACGGTGGTCATTAATTCCCACTTGTGTTGCTGTTATTAAACCTTAAAAAAAAGTAGAGACATGCAAGTAAAATGTAAAATAATATGAGAGAAGAGAGGCAACTGAGACCTTGGTATGGAATAGTTTGATCTGCATACAAATGGTGTTCTCAGAAGATGAACAGGAAATGATGCAAATATGCATCATTTCCTGTTCTTGCCTCCTTATCTTATTTTAGATTGATCTATCTAATCTGTACAAGATTACCAGCCTTTGCCATTCTTGAAAGAAAAAAATGATTTAAATAGAGTATGGGGGGTTGCAGCATTCCCAAGGTCGAGAGTTTTTTCCTGCTTTTTAACATTCAAAACAGTTTTTTGAATGAGACTAGACAAGGGAATAAGTAATAGGATCAATTGTAAGAGCCACAGTGACCTCTGTGTAGTTAATGAAATTCATGTAAAGAAACAAGTAAAACATTTATTCATGCACTCTGGATTTTATCAAGTCAGTTGCGAGGAGAGCCTTCAGAATTGATGAGCAGAGCCCTGATCAGGGCACTGCTGCGTGGAGACTATTCCGAGGAGTTGACTAAAGTAGTCAAGACACTGTGGGAGAGAGCAAAGGCATATTTGCTCTTGAGGGGAAATGGTGTCAGTTCAATCAGGTGCCCTGCTGCGTTACAACTTAAGATCAAAGCTGCGACATATACTGTAGATCTCTACTTCAGCACTGGTTCTGTTTGTCTGCCTGCGTACCCCAGGCTTCCTCAGTACTGGTGACCAGGCAGCCAAAGGAAACTATGGACTCCTGGATCAGATTCAAGCTCTCCGTTGGATCAGTAAGAACATCGGTTACTTTGGAGGAGACCCGGGTCGCATCACAGTTTTTGGATCTGGAATCGGTGCTTCTTGTGTCAGTCTGCTAACTCTGTCCCACCACTCAGAAGGTAAGAATCTGTGTTTCACCGTCTCAGCTATCTTGGACTTTGATTGATACAGATTTGCTCAGTTATTAGCTGAAGTTGAGGTAGTAATTAGTGCAATAATTTAAAAGCACTGTCAAAATCCGTGAACTTGAGATGTAAGAGTGCATTTTCTTTTGTCAATCATCTTGATTTCATATCTTGAAGATGTCAGTGTTACTTTTTGAACAGTAAGATTTAATCATTTTGGAATTTTCTTCTTTGTTTAAAGTGCAGCTCTAAATAGTCTGTCAGGGAGATGAAGTGTTATGATATGGGAGTCGAGTAAAGAGGGTATTCGTTAAGTAAGTGATTGCTTTTGTTCCCCTCTACTCACTTTAATCAGCCTAAAAGCTTTGCCTCTTAAAATGTGAAGCTCTTAAAGACGCACATTGGCGTTAGAAAGTTTTTACCATGTTATCACGTTCACCTGGGTCCCTTTCAAAACTGACCAATATTTCATTCTTTCTTTGTCAGATTTCTTACATGCACTGTCTAGGATGCAATAAAAAGTTTCAAAGTTTAAGTCCAAAAGATATAAAATCACCAATAATATTTTGCTTTGGTCTTGCAAAGCCTTGAGTGAAGACACTGTTTTATCAAAGACAAGGTTAGTGTGTGGATGAAGCAGGACGAGCAAAAAGATGCCATTTGATAAACACTTATTCAAAGCTCATTGCAAGAATCAAAGGTGCGGAATTCAATATGGGTGGCCCACAGGGAATTGAACCTCTTATCTTTGCTGTATTATTGCCTTGCTTCTCCCATTGATGCTGGACAGAATCACAAGAAGGGCAGAAATTGTGTGGTTTCATCAATGCCAGGGAGGCTGCCGCAACTGTCCTTTTTGAGGTTTGTATTTGATGCCCTCGCTCGGCTGCAGCAAATGCACAAAGACCTCTGGCTGTCTTTGAAGTAGACTAGCTAGCTGCTGCCCTAAAAAAAAATTAAATAAATGACAGCAAGGGAGGAAGAAAGTGACACTGTCCCGGCACTCTTTTTCCAACGACTGCTATGCCTTAACCTCAGCAGAGTATTTTTTGACTTCATACATATCACTTGTCATTTTTAGGTGGTAGATGCAAAATCCCTAGAGACGGAGGTGACACACTGCATATAAACAATTCAACAATGCAGCGTGTTTACTGTATCAACATTGAAGGATCAGGGTTACTGCATATTCAGCTCCCTGCACAGACCCTCCACTGCACATCAGTAGTCTGAATGTAAGCTGTGCTGCTTTTTAGAGACACAGTCTTAACAATTCTACAAATGCAGTAGATCACCTCCTCTGAAACAATGCTGCACTTGTATTCACTGCCATCTGCTAATAGTAAAGACGCCACCTGAAACAAATAAGAAAAGCAAGTATTTTTTGTCATTATAATAATACCAGAATGGGCCAACATCCTAATAGCATTTTGTTTCTTCTACCAGCTGCTTCACTGAGCAGCTTCTCGTCAGCAAAGCTCAACACAACCTATTGAGCTATTTCACACTTTTTAATGCTTTATCTCTCTGGATAGTATTCAAAGTGCATCACATCTAGGCTTGTTTGCATTTCTCTTCCTGAATTTTGTGTGCCAACAAACCATTGATTTAATTGTGAATAGCAATTAGTGTAAAATTAATCATGTATTTGCTTGGGGCAGTCCGGGATGCTTTTAAGGTTTGTAATGAAAAATAATAGTAATAACAATGATTTGATGGGCCCAAGCACTAACCACTGTTCTCTGTTCACTTCCCTTGTCCTCTGTGTCTTTTTGGTCTCAATTTTGTGTCCCAAGGTTTGTTCCACAGAGCCATCATCCAAAGTGGTTCAGCACTATCCAGCTGGGCTGTTAACTACCAACCAGTCAAGTACACTCGCATGCTGGCCGAGAGGGTTGGCTGCAACGTGCTGGACACTGTGGACATGGTCACCTGCCTGCAGAAGAAGAGTGCTAAGGAGCTGGTGGAGCAAGACATCCAACCTGCACGATATCGCGTGGCTTTCGGTCCTGTCATTGACGGAGACGTCATCCCGGACGACCCAGAGATTCTGATGGAGCAGGGCGAGTTCCTTAACTATGACATAATGCTGGGTGTCAATCAGGGAGAGGGATTGCGCTTCGTGGAGAACGTGATGGACCTGGAGGACGGTGTGTCTGGAAGCGACTTTGACTTTGCTGTGTCAGACTTTGTGGACAGTTTATATGGCTACCCAGAAGGGAAGGACACCCTGAGGGAGACGATTAAATTCATGTACACAGACTGGGCTGACAAGGACAACCCGGAGACCAGGAGGAAGACCCTGGTTGCTCTCTTCACCGACCACCAATGGGTGGAGCCCTCAGTGGTGACGGCTGACCTACATGCCCGTTACGGTTCGCCTACATACTTCTACGCCTTCTACCACCACTGCCAGAGCCTCATGAAGCCAGTGTGGTCAGACTCAGCGCACGGAGATGAGGTGCCTTATGTGTTTGGCATCCCTATGGTGGGCCCAACTGACCTGTTCCCCTGTAACTTCTCCAGGAACGACATCATGCTCAGTGCTGTGGTCATGACTTATTGGACCAACTTCGCCAAGAGTGGGTGAGTAACAGCAAATCCAGGGACAAACCAAAGTACACCTTACTTCACCGTTTGGCCTCACCATTCATGTGAGGAACAGTTAAATTTTACACACTCTTAAAAGTGATGCTTTACTGTATAGTCTTATTAAATGGCTATAGAAAATATACACCATACACCATCAAATGAAGGCTGTGTCTTTTTAATGCCACGTTGTCTCTTTATTTAAAGAGGCAGTTTAGGCTTCTATATAACCTTTCTTTATGCACATAACAAAGTTTCATCACTTTGGGCAGACTTCCTAGAGGTGATTGATTTTTAAATTCACAGTGAAATTCAGATAAATGTTTAAGCACCGTTTAACAAAAAGGTCGTGTTGACAGGAAGACTCAAAGCGACGATTAAGATGTACTCCATAAACCTCTGCCATCTTTACTGTGAGAGAATTGCATATCCATGTTTGCTGGTAATATGCAATATTGATACACTGGTACCACATATCAGTTACTTTATTGAAAGTACTGTATAGATTTGAGTATAAAGCCTCTTTTCATTCTGGCAGTTTAGCATTTGTACAAGTTTTACATAGACACAAAACGCACATCTATCTATGTATCTATCTCTAGGTTTCTTTTAGGCACCTGTGATATATGTATTTTGGATTATCATTAGAAGCTGTGACAGTCTGGATTTTGAATGCACATCAGAAATGAGTCTTTGTGACCCTAGCAGTAGGAGGAAACACAGCACAGGTCACTGTAAGCTGCTGTTTAGGAATGAGGGAATGCTGGCCTTCTGTTGGTGATGTTATTCTTCTTTTTCTGTTTTACAATTCACAAACTTCTGTTTCCATTTGCATTTGGAATGGCATCTTTGCGATCATGCTACCTAGGGCTGAGCGATGTGGTTGAAATCATTATCACTTAATGAATGAGAGTATTTATCAAACTAATGTTCAGGGCAAAGATTTTTGTTCCACTGTGGGTCAAGAAAAAAATTCAAGAACAAATGTTGTTAGTTTTTAATAACAACTTGTTCTGAATCATTATTTGACAACAGTGTTTCTAGATAGATATCTTGATCAGATCATTGCAATATGGTGATATGCTAAAAGTGGGTAAACATTATTGTTTAATTTAACTTTCTTCACTTTTATTTCTTATGACTCAAGTGTTTTGTCTGTGATGTGTCTGTAGGGATCCTAACAAGCCAGTGCCACAGGACACCAAGTTCATCCACACCAAGGCAAACCGTTTTGAGGAGGTGGCCTGGTCCAAGTACGACCCCTTTGACCAGCTGTACTTGCACATTGGCCTGAAGCCTCGTATCCGTGATCACTACCGCGCCACCAAGGTGGCCTTCTGGAAACACCTGGTGCCCCATCTCTACAACCTTCATGACATGTTCCACTACACCTCCACCACCACCAAGGTCACCCCGCTGGATCCCACCCAGTCCAATGGTAAGAGATCTGGCACCACTGGTCGGCCTCCTGTATCCACTGCCCACAATGATGATGAAGGCGGGAGGGAGATGGGTCCTCTGATCATGCCGAACCCGAGAGATTACTCCACAGAGCTCAGCGTCACCATTGCTGTCGGGGCATCACTGCTCTTTCTCAACGTCCTAGCCTTCGCTGCTCTGTACTACCGCAAGGACAAGCGCAGCCGGCAGGACACGTCCCAGCAGCCCAGTCCCCAGTGTGACAGCAAGGGCAACAACATGAGCCACACTAGCACCATAGATGAGAGCCTATCATCCCAGCAAAGGAACCAGTGTGAGGCCCTTCACAATCCTCTTCACATCTCACCAAGTATGAACTACTCACTCAGCCAGCGCCGCTCTCCTGACGACATCCCTCTGATGACACCCAACAACATCACCATGATCCCCAACTCCCTGATGGGCCTCTCCAACATGAGTCCGTACAGCACCTTCCCTGCTGGTTACAGCTCTGCAGGCCTGCCCAGCACCCACTCTACCACACGGGTATAGCCTGTCAGGGGGCGAGAGCAGATGTAGAGGGGAACTGGGATGTATGTGAAACATGGAAATGTAAAGCTGTATTTAGGATATGTAGGTAAAATAGGATTGAATATGTTCGTTTTGTCTTTTCCAAAGGTGTACAACGGCCAACATCCTGCCTTTGCGCTCTCATAATAGGAAATCTATCTGCAGAGTCATTTTATAAGTCATTTTCAAAGGCAGTCAAAAAGATAAAAAAGTGCATTTCATGTTCCGCTTGGCTTTTTTGGGACTTTACCTAACAAGAACTTAGTATAATGTTTATACAGTTGGATTTGTATGGGAAGCTTTTTCTTACTCTGTGATATCTATTTTGATCGACTCATTCAACTCATGGTGGACGGAGATGAGATCTGGGAAAAGCGAAAAAGCAGTATTATTATTATTATTATTATTATTATTATTATTATTATTATTATTATTATTATTATTATTATCAAGCTATTTTATACATATTTATCATGGTACATTGCTTATTATGAAAATGTATTTTTTACTGTAATTCATTTAAAATGCCTTGTAACTCCCTCACATAGTGGAACCACAACACCAATGGATTGAAATTTTACTGGTCACATGTGGTAAAACCTTATCAAAATATCTGATAAAATATCTGGTAGTGCAAAATATAGCACCCGCATGTGTGTGTGGGTGTGTGGGATGGGGGGTGAGTGTGCGGGTGTCTGTACTGAGAAATGCGCTACAAAAATGTAAATTATCCATTTTTTTTCAGTTTTGCATATGTAGTGTTGTGTAATCTAGATTATAGTCTATTTGAGTATCCTTGGTATATTTTCATTTTACGTGTCGATAATTTTGCTTAATACATTGTCGGAATATAACTTTGGCTTTGCTATAAAATAGAATTGCTTAAAATGTGTTTTCCTATTCAAACCAGCTCATGGTTCTTTTGGCGTGGCTTCTTTGTACAGAATAAACTTAGACCTACATTTTATTTATCGTTTGTTTATGAATACTGTATAGTCTTCAGAAAGATAACTGTAATTACATTATAATTGTATGTATACCAACTAATTATTCACATTTTAAAAGGAGTTTCATGAAACTTTTTGCCAAGTGGTTTGGACCCTGTGCATACCAAGATATAGGCTATATATAGGGGTCACTCTTTAGTGAACAGACATGATGGACAACAAGCTTTGATTTCTTTGAACCTATCATAATGTTGTTTAATCTAAATAAGACGACTATTAAAAGACTTTTGGAACTAAAGATGAGTCTTGTCAAAAGTTGGGATTTGATCACACTCTATACGGACAATGCAGGTATAATCGGTGACTATACCATGTCCCTCAGAATCTACAGAGTTTCAAGGGATAGCCTTCTCCTAACTGTTGGTCAGGATTAACCTATAGTTGGGGGTAAATTAGCCCCAGTTTGTGCCTCTCATGTATGCTAATACATGGGAATTGCACACCAAAGTCTGCTTGGTCATTGGGAGTAATACTGCATATGTGAAAAACGTTGTATCAAGCATTTTGTGGCTCCAGGGAAAGCTGAAAAAAAGACTGATAAAGTTGTTGGATCTGAAGACTACAAGCCTCCTTCTAGGAATGAAGAAAATCGAGAAGGAGAGAAGGAAGCTTACCAGAACGCTCATCATCTCCTCAGCTCCTTATGTCTGACCTATACTGTTGGCAGTCAGGTGGCATTGTGGGTAATATAGGGACCAGGTTTTGACAAGGAAGGAGAAGACATTAAATAAAACAAGATGGTATCTCTGGTTCTGCTGCATCCATTTTGATATTCTTTTCTAACTATCATGAATCTGACAATGTTAATTGAGTGCAATGCTAAATCAGTGAATTAGTCTACTCTTTTTTAAAATGTTATTACTTGTAAGTAGAATCAGGTTGAGCTTATCTTGGAAATAAAATGTAGTTGGGTCAGGTGTAGTTAAAGTCAGGGTTAAAGCAAGACTATGTGTTCTTTTTTAATTATACATTATTCCTCTTACAAATGAAAAATTGATTAATGAGCAATGAAATGAACCCTTGTTCATTCCCATACCTTAATGGTTTTGGCACTACAGCCTTACTTGTATGACCAATAGGTGTTATTATCGATCCCACTGCTTTTCTTGCCGGACTCACCCTACTGCGTCTGAGTGATTGCCTTCGTTAGTTGGGTTGGTTAGGTGTCACTATAAGCAGGGCTTTCTGGGGCCCATCCTCTGGGGGGGCTCATGAAGACCAGCAAAAATCATGTTTATCCTAAATACAATCAATCATAACCACATTTCAATTTGAACCAAAATACACACTGTTACTCATTAAAAAATAAAAAATTACTAAAATTAAATGTGACCTGTTTCATAATGAAAACCATCTCTCCTGCAAATGAATCCTTTTTTTTTCAGAATGTCAAATGCACCACAGCCACGTGACCTGAGAAATTTACTGATACAAACTAACTACTTGCTAATGTTGGAGTGAATTTCCTTGCTATGTTAAGACCTTCACATACTGTATATCAGGAATCCAGAAAAGAAAAAAGAAAAAGAGGGACCTGGCTAGGGCTTTAGACCCAAATCACAATGTAAAGACCATTTTTTTTCAGTCAGCTCAGAAAGCTGCTTCAGCCAGACTGAAGAGACGAATGATGGCCAGGAGGCTAACGTTACTAGCCAAAAGGTATATAGCTAGCATCAATGAAGGAGCCACCACCACCTGTGAGAAAGAGGATGATGTCAATAATTGCAAAGACATTCTGAATGTGTTTGGGTGAATGAATGTAGAAGAGAGAGCACTCATGTGAATAAAGGAGATTTAGGGAGGGCCCATTCACCTGATATTTTCAGGGGCCCGGCCATTTGTCTGGGCAGGCCTGAGTATGAGTTAAAAGTCTGAGTCAAGCATCAAGGCTGCTGGATTAGCGGGTGTGTTTTTTGTGAGTAGTTTGTATAACAAATAGCCAGTGGTGGTGATGATGTGAGATGCACTGTAGTTTCTCAGGTAAACACACTGAGCTTTTCAGCTGTCGCAGTCCCTCCGAAGATGTTGACTTGCTTACCAGGGAAACATGCAGACACATGAAACCAGAGAATACAGCTTCTATGCTTGACTCAAATTGTTAACGCTTTCAGAAATAAATTGAAGTTATCCGAAACTGGGATTACATCAAAATTAAGTTGCAGGTATCTGCAATTCACAGTGCAGATATCTGCAAATGAATTGTAGATATCTGTAATGACAAACCCCATACACATGAATGGTAAAAGTGATGTCATTTGTCCTCGGGAGAATGTCTATCAATCTGCAATATATATCCAGTCTAGCTTTTAAATGTTAAAATGGCTTGCCATAGGAACGTGACAGTGGCTTCAAACAGCCAGCAGAGTCTGAGATTATCATGAAAGACAATCAAACATGCAAGCAAACAAACACCCTGTTGGAGAACAGCTCAATTCTTCCTTTACTTTGTCAAACAAATAATTTAGGCTCTCACCACAGGAGGTCATTGCTATTCTATTCACTTCTGCCTGAGCCCGACGCGTTTTTGTCCTCTAAGTGCTGGTTTGTTTGCTTGCTGCCTGTTTGTTTTGTCACGAGATAACATAACGCACATTATCATAACAGGGATAGAAGGTGGTGCAAATATTTTTACAGGGCCCCCTCTTCCCCCAGTACAAACACATGCACGTTACCGCTTTCCCTGCGTAAATATTGGCAAGTGTATCAATCACACAGCAAACAATTATAAAAATGACTCAAAGACAGAGCACTGTGCCATATCACACTTACTGCATTCAGTGCATTGATATACAGTATACAACACTCACAATGTAGTCGCGCAAAAATGTACATTGATGTATGCAATATAATATCATTTGCAGCTTACTTGAAAGCCAATAATTGTTATAGCGTTCCCCGATAATTCTTCATCCGAGCTGCTCTCATTCCTGATCACCATCTGCATTAGCTTTTGTGGAATCATTTATTCATAAATGGACAAATTTGAAATGTTTATGTCACCCCAGCCAGTGAGCCTCTAAGACTTGTCCTCCTACTTAATTCCGCCCTTTGATTGCCAACATTATTGCCAATTCACATCTCCCAAGTAAGGCTGACAACCATTCTACACACTCACACACAGTACAGAGGTTAATTAATGCTTCTCTCGCTCTCTTCGTCTCTGTCGCTCACATGGTTTTCTCAGAGATTTCAAAGGCATCAGTCCTCTCTGTGCTTCGGTGTCAGCTCAACAAGGCTGACGTAATTAATCCTTTCTACATACTAATTACTTGATCTGTCATTGCTGTGTGTTTTAAGAGAAAAAAGCTTCAACTCAAATCAAACAATTCAAAAGGTGTTTTTTTTTTCCTTAAGAGGAGAGAATTTGTTTTCAACAACAGTTCAGCCCCTCAGATGTCCGGATTTTTGCAGAGGAACAGACCATTGTTATATAGACAATTATCTCGCATGTTTGTTAAAATGGCAGCTGTAGCTCCTTTAGCCATTGCTACAAAAATTGATTTAATTAATGTAATATCATATATTAGAATGAAGTGATCATTAATGTATTTTTTTATAACATTTAGTAATTTTGTCATGGGCATAAAATGGCCGGCAAAAATAGGATAAGGGGCTTCTCCAAAAAAAAAAAAGAAAAAGATAACACGGTGTTTTCTCCCTCTCCACACTGGCTCCTTTGTGAGGAACCCAGCTTTGACATCAACTGGGTCAAACATGAGGGAGGGAGGGAAGGAGGGCAGCAGCTGGACCCGACAGTCAATGTCACCCTTGTTAGTCAACTTCATCGATGTCAGTCACTGTCGTTTCAATTTTTTTCACTTTTTATCTGTGCACACCTCTTCTTAGCTCTGTTTCTGAAGAAGCTGCTGCTCGGATGAATCAGAGCTGTTCACTGCCATCTAGCATGTGTTTGTACAGACAGACGACACATGCATGTTGACAATAAATAGATAAACTATTGAAACTTCATAAGATGCACCCTCCAAAGAATGCGCACAAGCATTTAAACTATGTTGTGTTAGATAATTTGCATTGTGCATGTTAAATGAAAATTTATAAAAATAATAAATGAAAAACAATGCACATTCGCTCTTATAAAATAAATATCAATTATTTTAGACTGGCCAAAGTGTGAACTGATTCAATCTTAAATCTTTGCAGCTGCTATACTATATAAAGAGTGCATGCATAAACTCCCATTCTTACTATATTATCCACATATTTTAGCATAATCAAAGAGAGGCAAAATAGTCCAAACAGCTATAATACACTAAATATTGCCAAATACCAAGAAAAAACACTCATATTAGAATTTGTGAGCTGCTCTCTGTCCCCAGTCCTGCACCCATGGCTCTATAAATAATGACTGGCAGCTGAAATGGGACTTTGTGACTTTAAGATGTGACTTGGGGAGATGTGGTCTATCTATTGTTGATGAGACAAAAGCGCGAGGCAGATTCATATAGGAGTGGCGGGGATTAACTTCTCATATCCTCATATCACAGTCACAAGGCCACCCAGCAAAACTCCAATAACCCCCGCACTTCTTTCTGGACATGGGTGAGTGCACGGAATTTTTAATAACTCTTGTCATCTATTATTAATGTGATTTGAATATGTGGATTTCAATAACTTACTAATCTTGGCTTTAATATGTCTTTTCTGTCCTTAGACAACATGTTGCCCTTGTGCAATGGGGACAAGATTTGCTGATTTATATGCTTTTATTTATCAAATGTATTTTGATATACAGATAAGGAATATTGATTTACCATTGAGTCACCCTTTTCTAATACAAGATGTAGTTTAACATACAATAATGATTTCAGAAGATGATTTCAGAAAACAGCGCATGGCCAGGATTATAGACTTTTCCATACACAAGGAATCCTTGTTATTTCCTCTTACCCCTTTTGACCATCAATCAGACTGGAATCAGAGTGGCTGACAGTGATGGGTTGTGACTCTCATCATGCCAAGGCCATGCGAGGTCACTCATGTGAAAGAGGTCAAGATACTCCCACATGTGTCGCAGGTATAAATTAACAGATTTGCATGAGAACTGGACCCAAACAACTTCTGCTAGCCAGTATTTTTCTCACAAACAACATGTGTGCTAACTTTCCCATATTTCTGAGCAGCTTTCGAGTCTTGATTGATTATCTGGCGCCAACCGTAAATGCATCACTGCCTTTTGCACTGGTTTCAGACAGCGGCTCTGATGGCCTGTATCCATCTATCACTGTACCCACTGTTGCAGCAGGGCACAGCCGAAGTGTGGGCGTCTGCAGGCACTATCATTAATGGGACTCCAACAGTCTCTCTGCTGTTACTATTTATACTTAATAGCAATTTGTTTAACTCACTGCCTCTTTTCCTTCCAAGTACAATCCAATAATTTGTAATTATCCAAAATGTTATCCAAATGTTTTATCACAATGATAGAGTTTAGGCGTTCACAAAGATTTCTGAATGTGGAGCGACAAAACTCAAATTTTGAGTGGGGTTGTTGTTGTTGTGGAGATATTCAAATTGCCCCACTCGTTCATTATACTTCTACCCACTCTTTGGACACTTGAACTCAGCCCCCGCCAACATTGACACTTGGTGCCATGGTACCAGACTCAGCCAGCTGTGGATGGAGGATGGCCTGAGTAGTGACACTGCCAGTGGTGTGGAGATGATCCTGGTGACCCCTATGCCACCAGTGTGTGTGTGTGTGTGAGTGAGGCACTATGGTCTTTGTTTGTTTGACATCGCTGCCCTTTGTTCCTCCCTGATCGTGGCAAAGAAAGACAAAGGATATTGTATCTGCAGCCACAAAGAGAAGCTCTTTCTCCAGGCTCCTGAAGCCAGTGTTTCACCACCATCTCTCAATTGCCTGGTGACGCCTGTGACCACTGGACAAAGAGGGCAGGAGCAGAGTTAGTAGGGACTGAGCTATGAGGTGTTGGTAGAAGCAGAGGAGCTTTCACACGCAGATGAAATCAGCGCAGAGAGGCTTATTTTACTGAAGCAATACCGTGTAGGCAGTACTGTACATCACTGCTTGGCATTGGCACCTTTCTTGTTGCGGAGTACAGGATCAGAAGCAGCAAATGTTTCCGGTCAGGCAGCCTTGGCTTTGCAAAGCCTTAGGTGCTTTCCTCTATCCCATTTCTGCCAATGCATTTATTAACACTGTGGATGTTTGCTACCTGCTTCAACAGCGCACCTTACACTGGAAGAAGTGCATGAGATTGTCTTGAAGTCAGTGGTGACTGCTTTTGTTTGGACGCTTTATTTGGAATCGCTGCTTGAACTCTTGTTTGTCACTGCTGTCTAATTTTTTTTTTTCTGTTGCTTTCTTGCCTGTTGGTGGGGTTTTGGTGTGTGTTTATGGGTTTGCAGACAGAGCAAGGCCTTTGTCATAGCTCCCTGACAGGGTAAAAGAGTTCCCCACTGTGGCGTAGATGTGTTGTGTGGTTATATGTGCGGTGTGTGCCGCCTGTGTGCTGATATATTATGCCCCCTCAGGTTGTTATGATTGCTGTATCCGGTGCATTGGGGCAGTGCCCTACCCATCCCTGGTGGCCACATTGCTGTGCTATGCTGGCATGGCATTATTTTGTGGCTGTGGGCACGAAGCGTTGACCCAAACCGAAGTCCTGGTGGAGACATACTTCGCCCGCAATGTTCAGGACTTTGTGGTCATGGCCTCCTTGTGAGTGACGCTTCATTGAATTCTCTGCATTGTGATTTTTTATTTTTTATTTTTGACTTCTCAAGAATTAGTTGATTTTGCTGTTTGACCTGACTTCTCCCTGTGACCATCCCAGTATCAAATACTTCCAGTACGTGATCTATGGCCTGGCATCATTTTTCTTCCTCTATGGTATCCTGCTGCTGGCTGAGGGTTTCTACACCACGAGCGCCGTCAAGCAGACCTTTGGTGAATTCAGGAGCACCCAATGTGGCCGCTGCCTCAGCCTGACGGTGAGAGCAGGGTGGAGGGAGGAGGGGAGTTAAAGAAGGAAGGGACATATGACATCAGGTCATTGTTAAGATGCTGAATGCTGGTTTGTTTTAGCTGCTAAGCTAAATGAAATGCTCTTGTTTCTGTGATGAATTATGGTCGATAGGTAATTTAGTGACACCACATCTATCACAATGAAAACTCAGCTGCTATGCCACATTTCTGTGACCTAACGTACTGTGTTCTTTTTTTCAACAGTTTATCATAGTGACGTATATCTTGGCCTTCATCTGGCTGGCAGTGTTTGCCTTCACCGCTATCCCAGTCTTATTCTTATTCAATATGGAGCAGACCTGCCACAACATCAACATGCTGGCTGAAACAACCCCCAGCATTAATCAGCACGGCTGGATTTGCATGGACGCCAGGCAGTATGGTGCGTTGTTCTTATAATGACTGACCGCATGTCCACCTGATGAGAATGTTAATGTGTCCATGACAGAAATGAATTAGTCATTGGGGAGTGGATGCAGACCTGGTTGTTGCATTAGTAAAGAAATAATGAAGATAACTGCACCTTTATCTGAATTTGTTTACTGCTGTATCCTTGCTGTGTGCAAGCAGGTACTCAAGTGCGTCATAAATCATCACGATTCAAAAATGGTAAGAGATACTTACATCATGTCTTCATTTAAGGTTTACTCCCTTGGAATGCAATGCCAGGCAAGGCTTGTGGAATGACCTTGGCATCTATTTGCAAAACCAGTGAAGTGAGTAGATGAATCCAATATTCCACCTCACATGGTTTAGCATTTCACATCAGCATACTCACATTAAAATCAGCATGCAGAAGGAATGTAAAATGTATTCTAAATTATTAAAGGATGGGTATGAAAGTGAGCATTTGTATGTGATGGAATGACACACACAAGAGATTAATGGGGAGAGGGACATCTGGAATACCCTGCTTAGCCTGCTGCCACCGCAACCCAGATAAAGGAAGATAATGGATGGATGGATGGATGGATGGATGGATGGATGGATGGATGGATGGATGGATGGATGGATGGATGGA
>JBBPCS010000226.1:9758686-9772737 GCA_037974645.1 Hollardia meadi
GATGGATGGATGGATGGATGGATGGATGGATGGATGGATGGATGGATGGATGGATGATGGATGGATGGATGGATGGATGGATTCAAGTCTCTGAATACATACTAAACTAACCTGTGTTTGTCTTACAGTTCTATGTGACCTATGACTTGTACATAGCTGCTTTTGCTGGTGCTGGGATTACTCTCTTAGCACTGGTGAGCAATTGCTTTGGAATTTTGCATGATGAATGGCCAGATTAAATGTTTCATTGAAGCTTTCCCTTGAAAATATGACCAGTTGAATCCCATTTAAAGGGTCAGATCAGCCAAATTACAGCTTAGCTTAGCCATGCAGATAGTTTGGGTTTTATCTGGTTGGTTAGGTTTTGAGATATTTGTCTCTGAGATTATTGTTGTGTAAGCATTGAAAAATTTAGCAGCATGCCTCACTATGAACAGTTTTCAGTGGAACTACTTTCTACCATGGAAGTAATTCCTACCATCACTTTTCATTGCAAAGTATTTTGATTATCTGGAGTAACAAGGACACTGTCAAAGTCAGTTTTCAATGCTGTGTGCACCACAAACAAAATTTAAGTCAGCTTGTTTGGAATGGGCTGACAACACAAATGTCAGAGATGGGTTTCTCAATCCCTGAGCAACTTCAAACCAAATGCCTACATGGCTAGATACCACTCAAGGTAAGAAAACATGTTGTTGTTTTTTTGTAATTTGGGTGAATTGGCCCTTTAAAAAGATCATTTCAAAGCCTTTTGGCGGGGCCAAATGTATGTTAACTGTTTGCCTGCCCGTGCTGTTTATAATTGTCAAAGCACACATTCTCATTTTTGTTCCTTTCTATTCTTTCCATCTCCATCTCAATGTCTTCCTTTGTAGTTTCTGTACATGATTGCCACCACCTACAACTACGCAGTCTTGCGCTTCCTGGGAAGGAAAGGGGTCCGCTAAGCCCAACACATTCTTCCCAGTCAACCCCATCCTCTGGCTTTGAGATGGACAGTCAACACATGCAACACTAGATTTCCATTCATCCTCTGGGAAACAGCAACTTCCAAACCTGGATCGCCTGCTATAGTATTTCTTTAGACATGTCTGATAACAGACAAATGTTCCTCATCACTTTTTTGTATGAACAACAGACAGAGAGATGAAGATAAATTCACACACAGCAGCGAGCTCTGGTCTCCTCCTTAAATCCTGCCTGCAGATGATTCTCTTGGCTTTGTTGTTCTTTTTTTTTTCCTCTTGTGAGTTGTATCTCATTTTATTCTTTTTGTGAAGCTTCAGTGGCACTGGTGCTGTTGTCAGATAGTGATGTATGGCGTTTCATGAATAATTAAGAGTGATGACAGCTTGCCTCACAAATCATAACTGTTCAGTGTTTACTGATGCATACATTGGTTCTGAATATGATTTGGCTGCTGCTTCATTATCACCATCTTGAGTATCAATATTGTGTGAACTAAAGCAAGTGAAGCTGAATGTACCAAAGTTCTTTGGTTCGGTGCATCCTGCTATCTCCCTTTGTGCGTTTGTTTACAAGTACTTTGCATTCATTCATAATGCATTTTGCTTTGTTTAAATGCCTCTGTGAAGGGGGAAAACAAAGTATCCACTAATGGTGCTTTATTTTAGTTAATGCTTAAAATGAGAAGTATCTATGTTACTGATGTGTTGATGCCTCAATAACGTGCCTCCAGGAGACTCGAGTTTGATGTTTAGCCCTGCTACTTACTGAGCTGTGTTGTGTTGTGTGTGCTAATTTAAAAAATAAGGCCAATTAAAATATTAACATCAGTAATATGTGATTTTATTTTTTACCAAACAATAAAAATCTTTCATGTCGCTTGTATTTCATTCAAGCATCTTTGGCAATGAAGAGAAAATATAATGTCACACCTTTTCATTACACAATTCTTAAACCTGACAGCACACTATGTCCTAAAAAACATTCAGAAATTGGTTCAAAGGACAAAATACAGTTAAGGCAACAGTGGTGAGGTTCTGAGTCCAAACAACACATTAATCATAGTATGCTTTGGGTCTTCTCTGATGACATACAGTATTTGTCCCAGTTAGGCTTCAGCCTCAGAGAGTCATTGCAAAGCAGCCATTACATATGATCACTTGGTTATGCAAAACCATGGGGGTCAGCAGATCTCCCAGGGCCTTAGCACACACACCACACTGCAAAAACACACACAATATTAACATTATAGAATGACCTGCCATTCAATAAATAACAACAGATATACAGTATGTTTCCTAATAGGTCAAGAAGATAACAGAACGAACCTGTAGACAGTCGGGGTGGCAGGTAACCAGAGGTTCACTGAATGTGATCTTGACATATCCATCAATTATTTTGTCACAGAATGAACAAACATTGTTTATATTCCTGCAGGATAGAGAAATTGTTGAAAAGATGATAACCCTTGTTAACCTGTGTGCATGAACTTCTCCAATTCTAAATTGTGTTGTCTTTGAAGTGAGACATTACCTGGTCTTACGTGGAGTTTGTGTGGACTGCAGCTCCTCTACAGGCTTTTGACACATTTCAGAGCTGCAAAAAGTAGTAATCAGCAAAGAATAAGTTGCAGTTTATTGCACAGGTGAAAACATGCGAATATTATTTGAAAAATAGTAAATGTGAGGTGGTTCTTTTTTATAAGGGCTTACTCACATGTTAGTATTATCAGACTGTTGGCTCACTTTTGTATCCTCAGTGTGGGATTGTTCTGGATCTTTCAAAGGTTCAGGAGCAGCTTCAGTTGTGGGTGGCTCCACATCTAATGCATCTGTCAGTTCAATGATACTGTTGGCAAACCTATCCTGAACAGCTTCAGCATCTGAAGCTGTTACAGGTTCAACCGCATCCTCCATGCTCAACTCCACCACGTGATCTTCTGCACTCTCGGGCGTTGGCTCGACACTTTGCTCAACAACAGTGTTTTCAGCAGGTCTGGTCTGTAAAACTGCCTCTGCTGATGCTGCAGGCTCGACTTTACACTCTACAGACTGGACTGCACTTTCAGGCTGAGTAAGCAGTTCAGACACAGAATCTGTCACTAAGTCAGGGACTGGTTCCACTCTGTCTTGGAGCGCAGCCTGTTCTCCTAATGCATCACTCACAGCTGGTGTCTCAGGTGATGACTCCACATTAGCCTTGGCTACAGCTTCAACAGGTTCTCCAGCAGCCTTTTCTTGAGAGCCTTTCTTACAACTCCCCTTTGTTGCAGTTTCAGCAGCAGGTACAGGGGACGATTCACATAAAGATTTTTCCAATAAGTCAAGAACTGCTTCTTTGCCATTTTTGAGAGCAGGCACTACTGCTGATGCATTACTCACAGCTGGGGTCTCAGGTGATGACTCCACATTAGTCTTACCGACAGCTTCAACAGGTTCCCAAGCAGCCTTTTCTGGAGGACATTTCTTACAACTCCCCTCTGTAGCAGTTTCAGTGGATGATTCAGATACAGATTTTGCCAATAAATAAGGGACTGGTTCCACACCATATTTGAGAGCAGGCACTTCTCTTGATGCATCTGTCACAGCTGAGGTCTTAGGTGATGACTCCAAATTAGCCTGTTCTGAAAGAACTTTCTTACAACTCCCCTCTGTAGCAGTTTCATCAGCAGGTTCAGTGATCGATTTAGATACAGATTTTTCCAATAAGTCAGGGACTGCTTCCGTGCCATATTCGAGAGCGGGCACTTCTCTTGATGCGTCTGCCAGAGCTAGGGTCTCATGCAATGACTCCATATTAGCCTTGGCTACAGCTACAACAGGTTCCCCAGCAGCCTTTTCTGGAGGACCTTTCTCACAACTCCCTTCTGCAGCAGTTTCAGCAGCAGGTGCAGGTGCAGTGGACAATTCAGACACGTATTTTTCCAGTAAATCGGGGGCTGCTTCCACACTATCTTGGAGAGCAGCCTCTTCTCCTGGTGTTGCATTAACCACACCACTCTTGTCAGGTAATGACTCCGCCACAACCTCTACAGCTTCAACTGTTTTTTCTGCAGCCTGTTTGTCACAACCCTTCTCTGCAGGTTCCACAGCTGATTCTCCTCCTGCATCCTCCAAATGTGTTGCATTTTCTGGCTCTGTTTTGGTTGGAGGCTCCTCTTGAAGAGGTCTCAGTTTGAATGCAAGCACAGCAAGGACTTCAGCAATATTTTTACTCTCCTCTGTGCCAGCGGCAGCAGAGGTTTCTGCAACAGGACCCTCCACATGAACACCTGCAGAGACACTGACCTCACTGTGTTCTACGTCGGACTGGTCAAATGCTGTGTCTGCATATTTTCCCTTGTTTTGTGGTGTTGAGTTGACAATTGGTTCCTCTTCCGGCTCCACAGGAGACACTGCCTCTGGGTTTTCCTTTGTTGAAGAAACTGGTTGTGCCTTGCCATTTGGAATATGTTCTTTGACATGAACATCTGCAGAGACCTCAGCAGCCTCCTTGTGTTCTATGTTTGACTGGTCACGTGATGCATCAGCATATCCATCCTTGTTGGCTGCAGTGCTGTTGTTAACAGATTTTTCTGGTTGTGTCTCACCATTTTGGATAAGTTCTTCTGTGGGTGCTTGGGGCCTATAACAAATTGAGTTAATCATTCCCAACTATGCAAAAATTACATTAAAAAATGTCTTCACTCAGCACTGTTAAATGCACTTGTAATTACAGTCAATAGAGAAATCCTCTCATTTACTAAATTTGTTTTGTCTGTAGTCCCCACTGTTGACCCCCTCAGGCTGAGCATCTTTTTGAGGAGGAATAACTTCACCATTTGCCAGATTTGCTAAATTGCTAAAACATAGAACAGAAAATAATAGACTTGCAAAATATATGTATCTGGCACTAACATTAAATATTTGGTTTAAATACAGTATTTAGACTTAACTGAGATTAATAATGCAAGAATTGAAACAAGTGGATTTGCAGAGGAGCAGTAAGTAGTTGCTCATAGTGCGCATAGTTTGTTTTAATTAAAATTCAGCACATACATACCCTTCAGATGGAATGAACTGTGTCTTTTGAAAAGGAGGGCTCGGTGGAGAATCTAGTGATCTTAAGGGAAGAATAAGAAACACACCTTGAAAAGAACCTTGGTATTTAAAACTTTAGAGCAGAAAGCAGTGGAAAATTGTATCTTGCTAATTAATTTCTCTCAACCAGGGAAAGATTTCATCAGCTTTAAGCTCAAAATTGCCATCAAAGCCAAATGCTCCCTACTGAGCCATTAAAATCATCCTTTTTTGTAAGGGATAATGTAAATGACAATACCACCACAGGTAAGTTGTAAAATATACACTTTCTTACAGAATACATATATTGTAACAGATAAAATCTTATCAACAAGGGACGATGATGATGATGATATGTCAAAGAGTTATGGCAGTTTCATAATATGACTCAATCTATAACCTATATTTTTAAAAATGCTTTCTGTGACCTGCTTTTGAGGATGGGAAAAATGAATTTCACATAGAGGATACCAGCGTATGAGCTGATTGATGAAACAAAGCTGACAAATAGAGCCTTAAATGTCAACACAATGTTTATTAACAAAGTAAATATCACCAAACACGTTGCACCGGAGTGAGGGTGTGAAGTTGCTTTCTTGAAGAAGAAATGTGACCCAGTTACATGCATGAGTCATTTAGTCCAGTTTGTACCTCTCATCTATTATCATTGGTGTTGGATTACACAGAATTGGACTAGAGTCAATTATGTCTGCAGAAGCAAAATATCTTGATAGTGATGTAACTCTTGATAGATTTTAAGGTCATGGCCCACTGTACACACCTAATGTGAAACTTTTCATTGGTTGGAACTAACATTAATGGTTCAAAGGAATAGCCATGGTGTCTACCACTCACATCACATGTCGTCCTCAAAAATAGCAAAACAAAGAAATTTGTTTTAATTGATTATGTGCAAGTGCCCAAATGCTTTGATATCAAATACCCTTTATCTAATTAGGTAAGACGGTGTTACATGACATTTACCACCAAAATATTCAAAACCAACCAAAAGGGAATAAATGCGACCATTTTGAAGTATTATAGTACTGTACTATAATCCTATTATCTTTTTTTACAGCTATGGTTTCATGTCATTTGAGCCTAGAGTTGGACACTTATTTTTGTGACAGGAACTTCGAGACTTTTATTTTGAAGAGACCACACCTAACGTCCGGTTTCGTTCCGCCGTTGTTCTTAGGTTGAGATGTAGCGTTAGCGGTTTCAGTTTCATGCTAAGCATGGAATGTGCTGTTATTACCGCAACTTTCTTTAACAGATAGACATGTAGCGCCGCGCGTAGAATAAACACTGCCGCTTGATTTATGTTTTAAAGCGTAATTTTTCTCTCGAAACAACAAGACATAGTTACTATGTTAGTTCTCCAAAAGTAATTTAACGTTAACGTTACGGTGTGGGTCGTGGTCACAACCAACACAGGAGGAGTTGTCTTCTGCCCCCCACTAAACAGTAGTACGACGACACTCCAAGACAAGTAAGTCATATAATAAGCCGTTTTCCCTGTACACAAGGAGAGCTCTGACTGCGACAGGAAGTACAATATTACGAGACTGGTCTGATTGCTGCCGCGGTGGGCAGGAACGCCCACATAGATCATTGGTTTACACAGAACAGGAACGCCCAGTAGCTACTGACCGTCTTTTCTCCAGTAAGTTTATTGATAGCTTTAGTGTGTTTTCGGTCGCTATGTAGTCGCTTGTAAGTACGAAATTGGGGGCAAACCAACAACATAAGTAATTTGTACAAGCTCAATCTTTACAGAAGTGGGCTTAGCTAGCTTAGCCCAGATAGCTTAGCTAGCCAGCAATTCAACACGCATTGATGCTGCTCTAATGCTGGCAGTAAACCGTTTATTGTAACTTCGAACTGTGTCAAATTAGCCTAATTCTCTTTTTTTTCATAGCATCAGCTTGACTTTCTTTGAATGCAGGAGCAGTCTTGATGCATCTTCAAAGTTGGAATATGTGTGCACTGCCACCATGAATGTCCACATTCCCTCACATAGCCTACACAGCATAACTCATGACTGTATGAAACATGAATAAAGCCCACCTTGGCTTATATTGTCTGTAGTCAACATCTGTGTGTCATGAAGTAATACTGTAACTAGCAGAAGTATGAGACAGAACCAGTTGTGCATTGATGAAATCAAGAAAGGAGCGGATGCCTCTAACCAGGAATAATGCTCCAAATAGTCGCTCCAGGGGGTGTATAATGTATGCTCCCCAGAAGTCAAGTTTTCTAATTAAACTGAGAATATTAAATTAACTTCTGTCTCATGTAAACATTAAACATAGTTACCAAAGAAACATCACTACTAAACTGTAAATAAACCACCAATGTTTCTAGATTTTGTTTTAAAAATATTACAATAATGGTCAAGTTTTGAAAAAAAAATCTAGATAATTTATTTATCTTTTTACAGAAATACATCTGCAGAAAAGTCGTTTCAGTGGCCAAAAAATAGCCCAGAAAGGATGCAAATTAAAGAAGAAGACAAAGTGGGCGCTGTTCTTCCCCACGAGCCAATCATAACAGTGGGTTTACCTGTAGTGGGCTCGATAGGAACACCCCGTCGCATCTGAAAATCAGACTCTACTGAACAAGTACAATATCATTTTAGTATCTAAATGAATGGGCATCTTTATGACAAACCTGATGTAAAGTTAGCTTCCGATTTGCAAGTTAAAGGGGAATGTAAAGGAAACCTAATGGTATCAGCAATGATATCTCTGGGTCAATGCTCCTTTGGTACTGCACTTAAAATTGCCCAACAGTGACAAGATAACATTTGACTAGAAAAAAAAATTGTTTACTATCCTGTTTAAGATTTTACACTATCATTCTATTTCATAGAATACATAAAAACGTTCAAGTCTTGGCCAAAAATTCAAGTACTGGTAAACCTGTAGTAAATTAACATGGAAAGTGTAATGGAAAAAAAAATCTGAAAAAAAAGTGAAATCTTTTTTTTTAATAAATACAAATTTAATTAAAAGTTAAATAGATTGGAAACTTTCAAAAATAATTTACACTATCAAATTCAAGTTTGAGTCGTCACGTTTCTTCAATCTAGGTGTCAGTTCAGCAAAAATGCAATTGGAATAAACGTTTTATTGATGTAAAACTAGTATAGCTTGTTTAAGTATGTCAGGTTTTTTTTACCTAGAGCTGGTTTGTGTTTTCTCAATGGACATAAATTAGCACAGTGATCCATTACCTGTGTTCAGACAGAATAACTAGAGGTTTATAAGAAAGAGTGGAAGTCTTTGGGCTCTTAATGCATGTTTGACAACTTAAAGTGGTATTACAACAGGGAATCTGCCGTGGAATATTATCCTTTAAGTTCCATTTAAATTCCCCTTTAATTAGTGAAACAACCCAACTTTAGCCTTGTGCATCCATCTATGCAGAGAATGTGAATGTTGGTTGCAGGAGATTCCGTTGCTCCAGTTTTAGAGCATTGCACTTGTAAGCAACAATAGTAAGAACAGCCATCTTGTAAACTAAACTTTGCTCAGAATAAGGAAGTGATGTAATGCCCTGTACCTGTCAGGAAAAAGGCCAGACAGTACTGTGTACTTTCTGTTCATTGCCGGCAAGATCAAAGTGTAGATGAAGAAGGGTGAAAAGCACTGAAGGTTTTTAGGCTTTCTTTGTGTATAACATTTGTTTAATCCTTTATTCATGCCTGCATTTCTTCTGCCACCCTAGAAAAATGCCATCAAGAAATCATCTTGACAAAATTGGGAGAAAGAAGAAGAAGAAATGGACAGAGGAGGCCATGGAACGTGCACTGATCGAGGTGAAGTCAGGAAGGTGCACGGTGAGACAGGCTGCCAAGGAGTTTGGAGTCCCTAAATCTTCTCTGGGGGACAGAGTCAGTGGACGGGTGGCACCAGGGAGTCGCAGCGGGCCAGCTCAGCTTATAACATCTGCCGACGAGGAGCTGTTGGTCGAGTTCTCTTTATACATGTCCAAGCATGGCTTTCCATTGACCAAGCAACAGCTGGTGTCCTTTGCCTCAACCATTTATAAGCGGCAGCATCGGAGGGTGGCATTTTCTAAACTAGGCCAAACCTGGTGGCTCAATTTTAGAAAACGGCAAGAAAAGAATATTACCATTCAGCCAGCAGACAATGTTGTCCGTGGGAGGACACTTTGTGTGAGGAAGGAAGCAGTGGATCAGTTTTTTCATTTACTGAGCACTGTCATGGACACTCATGGGCTCAGAGACAAGCCTCACCAAATCCTCAACTGCAATGAGATGGGCTTTCAGCTGGGCAGGAAGAGGGTGATTCTCTCCAAACCTGCCAGTCTGGGCTTCAAGCCAGCACCAGGCCTGAGGGACCACATCTCTGTCCTGGCTTGCTTTAGCGCATTTGGAGAGGACATTCCTCCTTTTATTATCTACTCAAAGGCCTATCCAGGAGGAGTATGTTACAAGACACAAGGGCCTCCAAATGCCCTCTATGGATGGTCAGACTCGGGGAGTATCAACTCTGACCTTTTCAAGAAATGGTTCCTCAAACACTTCCTCCCGCATGCGCCAAAGGAGCGTCCACTGCTGCTGATTTTTGACGGCCACAAGTCTCCTGTGAACCTTGAGGTGGTGGAAGTGGCTCGTAAGGAGGCCGTCATCCTTCTGTGCCTTCCGCCTCATTGCTCTCACATCTTGCAGCCACTCGATGCAGGGCTCTTTGTCCTCCTGAAGCAGCGTTTCGCAGCACTCATAGGTGATGGCTGTGCCACAGACACTCACTTTGCAGTCAGCAAGAAGGAGTTCTCAGGTATATTTAAAGGGACGTATCAGGCGGTGAAGGAGGAAGAGGGTGTCAGGACTGTGAAGGAAGGCTTTAGGAAATGTGGCATGTACCCACTGAACAACTTCGCCATCAGTGAGGGTCATTTAATGCCCTCGCATGGCATGGGCCCAGCAGCTGGCCCCTCGTTGTCCACATCAGCACCGGGGGTGCACACTGTAGGAGACCTCACAGCTGCTGGACCCTCCTAATTCGTTATCATCCAGTACCTTTTTTTGAACTAGACTGGCTGCATAATATAACAAAACCTGAATAAACACTCCTACTAGTGTATTGAGCACTAGCTCCCCCAGCCTCCCTGCAGAGTCCTATGTTTGCCAGAAGAAAGGGGTGTGTTGATATTAATTACTGGTCAATAGTGGCCTCAGATTTAGTAGTTGAGTGAAGAGGAGGCGTGGTCAAAAGTAGATGTTTTGGAGGATCACAAGCCCAAAAAAATGCTGTACAACAAATTGTCTTAGGCTCTTTTATTTTGTCCTCTGTGATTGTCATCCAGCTAGCTAAGCTAACTAACATCAAGCAGTATAAATACAGAAAAGGTTGTGCTCAATCATTTAATTTCTATTTCAGTTGATCCTTGACTGTGTGGTAGTTTTTCAATTCTGCTCTGGACTGATCAAACAAACAACAACAGCTTCACCCCATTGTTAACATGCTTACAAAGACAGATTTAAAACTTTGCCACATTATTCTCCATAATTACAGGAAGTACTACATTGTGAAAATGTACTTGGACATTGAGCTCTGGCAAGTTTTATTGAGGTCCAGTATCTAAGCAGAACATATTCAAAACAGACCTATTCATAGAACTTGTTACAAAGTAATTTCTCCTTTGTTGTATTCAGCCTGCTGTGAAACACGCTGAGAGAACAGAGGGGTAAAAACATCACATTCATAAAAGGGAAATGATAGTAAGTCTTCGAAAACGTGAACTTGATTCAGTTGTGATTCTGTTATTCCTTTGCTTGAGTATCCTGAATGTAAAAGGCTCATTAAGTTGTTATAAAAAAGAATATATTGTCTAAAATACAGAATAATTATTGAGGAAAGTTAAGCTCTTTTTTTAAATTAAGGGAGGAATTTGTACCAACTACCAATATGTCATGTTTTCTATTCACACAGAAGAATTGATCCTATAGGATGATCTCGGGGGACAGAATAAAGGTATTTTTGAAATATTTTTTGCAGCAGAAGCGTGTAACTAAAGGACTGTGCGTGCGCGCAGGTGTGTGTGTGTGTATCGGGTCATGTTCAAGTCAGGTGATGTAATATCAATGCAATAGGTTACAGCTGGCGACAATACACAGGCAGGGAACGCTACTGCATGTATTAATCATATTCATAATTACTGTGTAAATAGTTAATGTATGTTTACATCTTTATAGTCTTTTTAAAGTAGAAATAGATTGTAGACTGAATATTGCTTTATTTTTAATCATTGAATACTATCTTAGAGAAAATGATCATTAATTTTTAAACTCAGCAAAACAATGAGATTACACACACCTTATCACTAAACATTGATGGCTGGCAAAATATTTGTACAGCTGTGTTGTTCTAATGTTCATTAGAAAGCTGAAAGGACTCTCTTGGTACTGAAGAGGAAATGTGCAGGTGTTAAAGCAGTTTTACCTCGAGGGGAAATACTCCAGTAAGAACTGTTATCAGATTAATGCAACCTGCTAAAGCACAGGTCAGCCTGCAGTGTACTGTAGGTCTTTATGGATGCGGCGGTGCTGCCCACGGCCAAGTTCATGTTTATGTTTGTTAATATCGCGGATGGTGATTTGTGCCTGAAGAAGTTTTTTTTTGTCGTTGTTTTTATTCACCGACCTAACAGAGGCAAAAGAGCATATCAGTTTGACTTGCAGAGCTGCCGCCACTTTGTTCCTTGCAGTGAACTGGGTCTCGGCATATCATCATATCTAACATATCACATGGTTTTAATTTGAGTTTCTTTACTGCATTTTCAACCCAAGCTCAGCTATATTGTTAATTAAATCTATAAAACTGTTAAAATTACGTGCGCCAGATATTCCAGCATCAGATCTTATCATCTCATCAAACGCTGTGAAGCAATTGTGTTGAAAATGATTCACTGCTTCATAGCATCTGAAATGGCGACATCTGCTGGCCAAACCTGCATTTGCGGGGATGTTTAAAAGCCGACACCATGACCAAACAGTCAGAATTACAGGTGGTTTTACTTGTTCAAAAAAAGCTTGTATTTCAAAATTTCAGAGTTCTGTTTTTTATGTGGTGACACCTCTATGCTACGAGTGTGAAATGAGGCCTTGTTTTTGATGGTCACATGGTTTTGATGTGGTGAAGCAAGGACATTTTTTTATTTTAAAATAATTTCAGTTGGGGAATTAATGTTCACATCTTAAAATATTTATACAGTAACACTTACTCAAATTTCTTGGCTGTGGACAGGACGTATGACGTATGAAGGATGGGTCTAGTCTCCACAGCCTGGTCCGCCCTGCAAGACAGAAGAAGTTAAATACGCAGCATGTTTGTTGCGTCGTTTCTCTCTCTTAAAGGTTTAACAGTTTACCCAAAAATGAAAATTCAGTCATTATCTAAAAAACAAAAAACTTTCGGCTTAAAGGGTGTAAAACATCTTTTCAAATCAATTTGGGATCTCAGGGCTTCCAGAGATTTTGATTACGTCAGACGTGCTCTATGGAGCCATTTTATTTAGTTTTTTTACATTTTAAAACGAGTCCCCAGCTACTGTTGCTAAGGAGAATTCTCCAACTTACCATCGCATGGAGGAGAGTAGATAATTACTGAATTTTCATTTTTGGTTGTACTGTTCCTTTACAAATTCAGGGCTTGTGATAAAAAATAATAAGAAAAACTAAAGAGGACCTGAAAATACAATAACAGCCTTAATGCAGTCCAGTCCTATGCAAAATCTCCTCCTACATTTTTTTGCTCAACTGACACCAAACTTGCTACACAGCATCTTCAGACTGTCCTCCACAAACGGTCCAGCCAGATTTTTTGAAATATCAAAAATTGAGCCCACAGTGCATCAAAATGTTTGACTGTAAACAGATACTGCAAATTCTCGCTACATAAATCTCCAATATTCATGAAAAATATTTTTTTAAATTTGATATCATTGGAGATGAAGTGTGGTAAATTTCAGAATTTTATTTTTAAAAATGAATTTTTGACAATATTTTGAATTCTACCCCCATGTAAACAAAAGGCAAATGGAGCATCTTTAAACATCAATTTCTCACATATGGAGCTGTCAATCTTTGTGAAAAATAAATTACAGTCATCTCTTTGTTGTATAGATGAAGTACACAAATTCTCTGAATTTTGTCTTGATTACTGAATTTTTTACACTAGTTTAAAATCTACCTTTACATGCAGCCCTGCTGATTGTCACAGTGTGAAGCCAGCTGGTTTCTCACTCTGCAGGTAGCTCAGTGAGATCATGATTTGCCCTCTGTGTCTAAGATCGGGAGTTTGAGCCCTGGGTGCTGCTGTATGAACATCTTGTACCTAATCAGGCATTGTGCTGGGGAAACCCTATCCTACAAAGGTCTTTGAAATCACGTGTCTTTAGTCCAATGTTTCTCAGTCCTGGTCGCGTGGAGCCCCCGCCCTGCATGTTTTAGATGTTTGTCAAAATTCAAATGCTCTGGGCTCCTCTGCTGACAGGCCATCATGTATTTGTCATGTGTGAAGCCACTTCATAATTCCTGCCAGCTCAAAGCAACTCTGCTTATCTTAACATGATCACAACGTGCTGCTCGTGGTAAAGGTTGTGATTTTAAGATCCAGGTGATGCAGAATGAAAATTGTGCTGTGTGAACTAGAGACATGACTTCAGGGTTTAATAATAATTTCAGTCTAGAGAGTTCTGCTGATGGGTCCTTCTGTATTTGTCTTCCTCCTCTAAATGCCTGGTCCTGACTCCAGCAGCTATATGATTGCGGTTGTATCTGAATCACTGAGCATACCTTGTACCATCGTCTTGCTCTTTATTTTTCTGATCTGATTTCTGGATCCAACTGGCATCATTCTTCAGTGAGGTCCGGACCCTGATGTTTTGAAACACCTGGTTTCTGTCAACATCTGCAACCCACACACACACACACACACACACACACACACACACACACACACACACACACACACACACACACACACACTCCCTGTC
>JBBPCS010000226.1:9781580-9794990 GCA_037974645.1 Hollardia meadi
GTGTGTATATATATATGTGTATATATATATGTGTATATATATGTGTGTATATATATATGTGTATATATATATATGTGTGTATATATATATGTGTATATATATGTGTGTATATATATATATGTGTATATGTATATATATATATATATGTATATATATGTGTATATGTATATATATGTGTATATGTATATATGTATATGTATATATGTGTATATGTATATATATGTGTATATATATGTGTATATATGTGTATATGTATGTATATGTGTGTATATGTATGTATATGTGTATATGTGTGTATATGTATGTATATGTGTATACATGTGTATATATGTGTATACATGTGTATATGTATATATATATATGCACATTCAACTTTTCATATTTGAATGCAAATAAAATATAAATGTTTTGGAGTATGCACAGAATGAAGCTCTGTTAAAGTATATTGCAGTGAATGTGATCTTTTTAATTAGTCCAGCTGCAAGTAGATAAATAGAACCAAGTCACGGAGATGTGGCATTTTTATGTAATTTTATGGGACAGGGAACTTGGAGACTGCGCAAAGAAGTACAAAGTAATGCCAATAAACCGTGTTTTTCCTTTTGAAATATCCATCTGCAACAGTTATTTAGAGCAAACGAATGGGATGCATATCAAAATGTTCCAAGAGCCGGGAAGGCATCATGTGACAGGTAATATTCGGGGCAGCCGGCAGGGGGCGCCATCTCCGCCAATCGCTCCTTGTTTGTGATTGGGAGGCTGCTGGGAAAAGATGGCAGCTTCCTTTTGTGTGTGGGGATTTACAGTAGTCCGAAGGGGGATTTAAAGACATTTTTCAGGGGATACACGGATCTCCATCGCATACTGCGGGTTATCCAAACAGTCAAAGCGGGAGAACATGGAGAAGAGCGGGAGCATCGACAGTTTGGGCTCGAAGCGCTCCTCTTCCCGACAGCCAAGTGTCGATTCATTGACCAGGTAGCTAACCCACCACAACACATCGCTGTTTATGCTAGCTAAAAGTTTTCAAACTAATGTGAGGCTGTATGTTTTTGTGTCATGATTTAGGATAACATGTCTAATTCTAATACACGTTGTGTAACCGCTCTGAGGTGACTGTTAAACCACAAATAACGTAATCTGGTGAACAAACCGACATGAAACGACCACTGAGGCTTTTGACAGTAAATTAGGGCACCATTTAATGGCTGTTGTCATTATCGGCTATTGTCCCTTTTTATCAAAAACTCGAAGAGCAGTGAGATGTGGAAAATGAAGCAAATATATTTTCAGACTCCAGAGTAATGTCATGTATTTGCATACTCAGCCTGACAGCAGTAAAAAAGCGTGCAAATATTAAAGTCCCCCTCCAGTCAGAACCGTGTTTTTCTTCTTGTTCCTCCAGTTGAATGTTTGAGCTTCACTGTGTAGAATGATGTATGTGTAGTGTTTGACACTATAAGGGTGTCTTTACATTCAATGCTAAAAGTGTGAATTTTCTCTGCGCTCACTGAAATTCTGATTTGAAGAGGCGGGCCTATGAGCAAGATTTGTGACATCACTAATAGTCTGGAAGCCAATCCTGGTCCAGCATTCACATGTGTGATGTAGAAAAATGAAACCTCCAGTGCACATACACTGAGAATGGACTTAACAGTGAAGTAGGACACATCCTATGTCCAGCAGTTAAACTTGAAAAATATTTGCATATTTATGTATTCTGAAATTTTTAGTGAGGGAAAAGGAGTAGGTGTCAATTTAAGTACTTTAATGGTAACGGTAATTATATATTTTTTTGCAAAAAACATGTCAGACACAGAGAATTTTTTGTATGACTTAATACTGGTGTGGAGGGGATCATCAAACTTGAAAAACAGAGCAAAGGTGGAAATCCATATATTTAAGAAGCTGGATCCAGATAATGCTTGGCAATGTTGCTTGATAACTGACTCGCACAATTAATTGATTATCAAAATTGTTGATTATTAATTTTCAGTCAACTTATAGATAATCGATTAAGCACTAGTCTGCATACTTACTCAGTCTGCTACTCAGCTTATAACATAAAATGCGATGAGGTTACACCCTACTTAGACAAAGTGTTTCCTCTCATTGTTTGTCATGTTATCTCTCACCAGTACTTCCACCTCTCGCTCTGACCGGTCTGCCCAGGCCAAGCCACCTTCAGCCATGTCCTCAGACTCTGTGTCCACCTCTGCAGAGCTCTCCCCAGAACTCAGGGTTAGTAGCCTGCAAGTAGTTCACTGAGTTCCTGCTTCTTCACTAATTAATAATAATTATGACTGAAGCATGACCGTCCTCTTTTCTGCACCCTTCAGGTTAAGCCCAAAGCTCTTGCCAAGGTATGCCAACTCCTGAATACTACCCAATATGTGTCTTATAATAATGCTGTACAATTTACCTTCGAAAGTTTCATGGGTTCAGGTCAAGAGACTGCCCCATATTCAGGTCTAATTTGTGTGTAATGTTTCCAGAAGGTGCTGAGAGACTCAGACAAAGAGGAACCACAGTTACTTCCAAATGAAACTGTGCAAGACATGGGTAGGTTCTCTCTTTGCTGCAATCACAGCTCTAATCAAAGCAGCTTGCTCGCATTAGTATGCAGGCATAGCAGCTGCTTTCCACATTATAACAATTAGAAATATTTGTCTGCTAAATCAATGTTGTTGTTTGTTCTTGTTTTAATCTACAGCTAAAGATGTCACCTACTTCTGTCCTTTCATTGGAGCACTGAGGGGAACAGTGACAGTTACCAACTACAGACTTTTTTTAAAATGCATGGACAGGGTATGTTTAGAGATTTAAAAAAACAAACAAACTACTGTAGATATTTTTGAAGGAATCATTTTGTTTTTGTCATCTTGTTTGGTTTGTAGGAACCAGCATTTGTGCTGGACCTGCCCCTTGGGGTGTTGAGTCGTGTGGAAAAAATTGGGAGTGCATCAAGCCGTGGCGATGTGTCCTACGGGCTTGTTTGCAAGGTAATATCTGGAAATGATCTGAAATAACTACACTTGTTTTATATGGCAAAACAGATGATTACATGTTACAGATGCAAGAACATACAGATAGCACAGTAGAAGTGCACAGGCTCAGGCTCATTCCTGCTGTGTAAACAACACTATCAGAAATCGTATACTTGTAGAAAGCCTATGAACAAGCTCAATGACTACAATAGCATATTGTTACATGCCACATGTAGTGTCTTTAGTTACATATTTGCATACCACTGTTGGTCCCTGAGTTTGACCATGACCTCCCGCTCTGCCTCCGTGCAGGATATGCGTAATCTACGATTTGCACACAAACAAATGGAGGACACTCTCAGGAAGTCCATTTTCGAAGTACTGATGAAATTTGCGTTTCCTGTTTCCAACGGGCTGGTGAGTGATTGTCAGCCACACTATCCCCGACACTGTAGCTCGGTGCTGTGTACTGACTGATCAGTTTCTCTCCCACTCTCCGTAGCAAATATTTGCCTTTGAATATGGACAAGTCTTTCCTGAAAATGGATGGAAGGTGTATGATGCTGTATCGGAATACAAAAGACAGGTATTTGAAAATGACATGGTCCGACTGCTTGGCTGGATGATAAAGAAGGCTTGTTACATGGGTTGCTTGTGTGTGTTTCTTTTAAAGGGTATACCCAATGAAAGCTGGAGGATAACGAAGGTAAACGATCACTACGAGCTTTGTGACACCTACCCATCAACTCTGGCGGTGCCTGTCAACATACCGGACGAAGAGCTGAAGAGAGTGGCTGCCTTCCGAGCAAAGGGAAGGATACCTGTGAGTCTGCAGCATGAATCCAGTCATCTTCTCCCGTGCTGCTGGTCTGTTGGACTGCCTGTGGTAATATTCTGTTGTGCACCGTGTGTAGGTGTTGTCATGGATCCATCCAGAGAGCCAGGCGACGGTGACGCGCTGCAGTCAGCCCATGGTTGGGGTAAATGGGAAGCGCAGCAAAGAAGATGAGAAATACCTCCAGGCGATCATGGATGCGAATGCTCAGTCCCATAAACTCTTCATTTTCGATGCCAGGCCCAGTGTCAACGCTGCTGCCAACAAGGTTTAACAGATTTTTTTAAAGCAATATTTTAAAAGGAAAGCTGTCTTGGTGTGGTATTTAAGGACATAATCTTGTTTTGTCAGAGGTAAGGGTCCAAGTACAGTATGATCAGTTTATAAACCATCTCACCCACCCTGTCTCCACTTGTTTTGTTTTTTTCTTCAGATGAAAGGGGGTGGTTATGAAAGCGAGGATGCCTATCAAAACGCTGAGCTGGTGTTCTTGGATATTCACAACATCCACGTGATGAGAGAGTCACTCCGCAAGCTGAAGGACGTGGTCTACCCCAACATTGAGGACTCCCACTGGCTCTCCAATCTGGAGTCCACTCACTGGCTTGAGCACATCAAGGTGAGCTTAATGATGGATTAATGTGATTGCAAACTAGGAGAGGAGTGAGGAGGGAGAAAAAAGCCTCTTGACTAAGTTGCATGTGTGTGTGTTTGTAGCTGATCCTAGCAGGAGCACTGCGGATCGCAGACAAGGTAGAGTCTGGGAAAACCTCGGTGGTGGTGCACTGCAGCGACGGTTGGGACCGCACATGCCAGCTCACCTCCTTGGCCATGCTCATGTTGGACGGTTACTACCGCACCATTCGCGGCTTCGAGGTGCTGCTTGAGAAAGAGTGGCTGAGCTTCGGTCACCGCTTCCAGCTGGTAAACCAACATTCGCGCACTTTTGACGTTTCAGACGCCCCTTAAGGTGCGGTGGCCTGTCCAGTTTCATCACTGATTGTCCTCACTTCTGTCATTTCTTTAAGCGTATCGGTCATGGTGATAAGAACCACACAGACGCCGACCGCTCACCTGTTTTTATTCAGTTTGTTGACTGTGTCTGGCAGTTGACTAGGCAGGTAAGCAGTAAGTGGCACTGATATGTGCGAATTTCCTCAGAATAACATGGTTTTTCAAGGACACTAATGACGCTGTTTTTATTTAAGTTCCCTGCAGCATTTGAGTTTAACGAATACTTCCTGGTCACCATCCTGGACCACCTGTACAGCTGCCTGTTTGGGACATTCTTGTGCAACACTGAGCAGCAGAGGATGAAGGAAGTAAGTTTTGATTTCTGGTGCGACATGAGTGAAATATTAGGGAGAGCGTGGAGTAGAAAGTCTGTTAACAATATCGACTTGTTGTGCTTTCAGTGTCACGACAGCCACACCTTTTATTTTACAGGAGATTCCTAAGAGGACCGTGTCATTGTGGTCTTACATTAACAGCCAGCTGGAGGAGTTTACCAATCCTTTGTATGTGAACTATTCCAACCATGTGCTGTTCCCTGCAGTCAGCTTACGTCACCTGGAGCTTTGGGTTGGCTACTACATCCGCTGGAACCCTCGCATGAGACCTCAGGTGCACTAAAGAGCCGGTCTCTTGTTTAAGGCCTGACGTCAGTGTTTTTCAAAGAAAATTGTTTGCACTCCATACATTCTCAAGTTAAATCGTTACACTTGAGCTTTACACACGCCTGTTTGTTTTTTGCCCTTGGGTAGGAACCTGTTCATCAGCGCTATAAGGAACTGTTGGCGAAACGCGCTGAGCTGCAGAAGAGAGTGGACGAGTTACAGCGAGAGGTGACCAATCGCTCGGCCTCGTCTTCCTCTGAACGTGCGGGCTCCCCCACACGCTCAATCACTCCAGTGCAGACCTTCGTTTGACACAACGCAACCCTCGTGGCTCTCGCAGAAGCTGAATCCTACCTAGGCGTCACAAGGGAACTGTGCGCCAAACAGCCTCTTTGGTGATGGAACATATTCATACACAACCACGTAAAGTCTGATTACTGTATTTGCGTCTCTCACAGGTCATGCAGAGTCTGTTTGCAACAGAAAAGTGTCTGTGTCAGACTGCTTTACGACAGCCATATTGTACTCCACGGTTGAGAGGACATGTAACCAAGATAGTGAGTACTGTTTAGCATATCGACCGACCTTCTGTCAGTGTTGATAGGTTTTGAAGTCCACTAAAAATGTAACACAGGTAAAATATGAATGCCTTATACACTTCAAAGGAACACTCACTTCATTCCTCTACAATGCAAATGTTTGTTAGATTTGAAAGCAATAGCGCTGAAGTAAATTGTGAAGATGTACATTGCTGCAAAAATTCTATTGAGCTCAAACCTGAATTGCTCATGAGTTGTTAAATAATCACAAATTTAGCTAAAGGGCTGTAATGTTAGCTTCTAATAGTAAAAATAAAATAGTCATAGAGTGCATTAAGAAAAGTTGGCGGGTTATCTTTGTTGTAACCAAATCTAATGTTTTGTCATAAATGCACAATGTTTCATGTATGGCATTCCTCTCATTGAGCGAGTTAGGTTTTGTAAGTTTCATTTTTTCTAACTAGTTAACGTTATTTATTATGCTTTTAGTCCAGACGTGTATGTATGGATCACAAACACATTCAAGTCTCATGTCATAAATTGATTAGAGATGTCCCCATTCAATATTAATATTATGCAATAGTTAATTTGTCCAAGTTACTAATCATTTATTCAAAAAGTGTGTGTGAACATGTCTTACAGATGCTTTTTAAAGCTAGTATCGGCCAATGTTCTCTTTGTAGGCAACAGAATGTCTAAGTAATCTGTGCCTTGCTGTGAATGGCTGAATATCAAGAGAACTGTATATACAGTTAGTTAGCCATAAACGCAGGACTCGACTTCAACGAGTCAGATCAGTTTGTCACATGAGGGTTTCAAATGGTAGCAGAACCCCAATGACATTAGCATTAATTATCTGTGATTATGAATATGGTCTTTCCATGATATGAGAAAAAGAGTGCCTTTTATTATAAATATGAAAGTAATTTAAAAGTCTGAAAATTACAGTGTAAGTGTGCTGTAGATTAATAATAGCCTGCAATGGCTCTGAAACCTTAGCATAGCATTTAACACTCATACATAAATATTAACTGCCTTAAATTGGCTTTAAGGCTAGACTAATGCTTTACCCATTGCCAGACTTAATATTCCATTTTGTTTTTAATTAATACCTAATAAAAATTAATTTTTATTGCCACTTGTATTGCATTACTCGACCTTCAAAGATATACAGTAATTGTAATATGATCATTTTCCCATGAGGTTCAATTGATGCTGCAATGCTGTATGCACTTCATTGTTTCAGAACTTTGGAAATGGATATACTGCAGGTAACAGTAAAGTTACACTGTACTGTCAAATGTCAAAATGTTTAATTAATAAAAATGTTGATACTATGTAGTCAACTTTTTGTGAAAATTTGGCTGTTTTTCTAACGATAGTAAAAAGGGTTTTTGGAGGAAACACTTTTTTACTAAGGAGTCACACAAAGATAAGAGAGGAGACAGAAACGCAGCACGCTGAAGTGGAGATAGTAAACATAAAGTTTACAGAGGGTCAACTGATCACTTGGAATCAGTTCAGGAGTCGGGTGAAGCAGGAGCAGAAAAACTGTTATGGTTGAGTTTTCTAGACATAATCTAAATTGAAATTGAATTTAAAAGAAAGTTGAACCTTTACAAAATAGTTGACAATAGAAATCGATCGACAGTCAGCCGACAAATGACAAGAAGACAGAAATGTAGGTGTATTATAACAGCACAGCCACTGTAAGTCTCTGATCATTTGATTCAATGACTGGAGTCCTTTTTATTGATCATTTAAACTCCATGGCCACATACTGTAGAATTTGAGAGATGTTGCAAATGTATTTTCTGACGACTATCTTGTGACTAAGAGTTCCTGATGCTTAATGTCACTACTGAAGCATGGTTGGTTCTACACTGGGAATGTGCTCTATAATAACAGACATTAATAGAAATTTTAGAGGGGATGGTTTCCATTCGAAACAATGTAACCTGACATTTATAACTCGATACTTAAAAGACAGAAAACAAGTCAAACAGAATGGGGGGAAAGTATTAGTGTCCAGTGTTTGAATGACTGAAATTTCAGCTGTTGTATTCGTTACTTTAATGACCAAACTAGTTTTAAAAAAACTGCGCAAGTAATGACATGTTTATTCATAATATGGAGATATGTTGAAGGAATTCAGACGTGATTGGCTCTGCGCATTTCAAAATGTGAATCCCGCGGACGGATGTTGTGTCGCGATAGGTTTCCTTTCTTCTTCTGGAGCCCTCGGCCACTTCCGGTTACATGACGACGACGCGACGGCGTCGATACAAAAAGAGAGAAGGAAAACAGGAAAATACATTTCTTGGCGAGAACAGTGGAAACTTAATATAAATAGCCAGATTTACATGAATTGGATTGCCTATGTGGCCGCATCACTAACGATCGATCTCAACTTAGTCTTGCCGGATAACGCATGAGCAGTGAAACATCACAGATATTTGGAGTTTATTGTTCTTCGCCTTCTCCCTCAAGCTAAGCTATTTCTGTGTTGCCCTACCTAGCCAAGCTAGCTAACGTTAGCTAACGCTGGATGCCAACATAGTGTGTGTCAGTTCTTAGTTCTTAATTAGCACGAAGCTAGAAAAGAAACAGCGCTGTTAATCCTTTAAGTGTACAGCTGGACTCCACTAACCTCTTCTAGCCCGGTGACATTAGTTGGGGGAGAATGGCAACGTCGGCTCTGTACGCCTGTACGAAGTGTAACCAGCGGTACCCCTTTGAGGAGCTGTCGCAGGGCCAGCAGCTGTGCAAGGTATTTGAGTATGTGTGTGTGGGATCGTGTATGGCTGCAAACAAGACACTAAACAATCTCGAGCGTAAACATTGTGTAAGTGTGAGTGTAACGATGAGCAGCAAGTTAGGCAGGGTCAGGTTATGTAACAGCATTATATATTTCCAACCTGGAAAGGCTAGTAACGTTAACGTTACAGTAACTACACTTTTTAGGTAATTCCACACGACTATGCAATTTATTAAAGAGTAACAACACATTCATACCACTTATTTACCTGCTTAACATAAATTCATGACGCAACGAAATAATTAATGTAAGTTAATGTATCGGTACATACTTGCCAACCTGTTGCTCTTGTGGAGCTTCAAATGTAGAATTGAAACAGACATTTTTAATGGCGGGGCAGTCTTGGAGCCTTGAAGCAATAACAAACCTTCTTTTGCCAACTTTATTATTTTGCTTTATTTCTTTGCTGTCAGTCTGTACTTATTTATTTATTTCGACAAAATTAGCTGCTATCGATCTGTAAATGTCATTCCAGCATTTTATAGAAGTTTTTCTGTGAATATTTTTTTAAAAAGCACAAGGTCAACTGATCAACATTTTAATGCAAATACAGTAAGATTTCTCTACCATGGATTTTTAAGTATTAGATAATGGCAGCTAACCAACAATGGTTCTGGTTATTAGTGCTTATTTTTCCCACACTGCCCAGTCCTATGGTGATAATGTGATGTGTTGGGTTGACTTAACAAAAGCAGTTAAATACAGTAAAAAATAACGTACTTTTTTGCAAACACCCAAATAATGCTGGTATTTCCACAGCCATAGGTGTTTCACAACAAACATCAAGTTGTGCAGATACACACAAAAACTTTGTTTTCAAAACTTTGCCTTGTTTTCTGATGTATCCATTGCACAATTTATTTGTCAGCCTTTGCCAACTGACATTGCTTTGTCACCACAGGAGTGTCGCATCGCACATCCAATAGTGAAGTGCACATACTGCAGATCAGAGTTTCAGCAGGAGAGGTGAGATATGTGCACCCAGTGATGAATTTCATCTTTTTTTATTTATGCTACTGTAGTGAATCTCTCTCTCTCTGCATTTTGTGTAATTTCTTTTGGAAATAAACTCCTTTTTATTGTTTACAGTAAAACCAATACAATCTGCAAGAAATGTGCCCAGAACGTCAAACAGTTTGGAACAGTGAGTAATGGGTTTCTCCTGTTTTTTTCCCCCATGACTTACTTTTTAGCTCCATTTGTATTTACTGATTCAAGTTGCATTTAGTGTACATTTGTTTAAAGTGGCATCGTGGGTCTTTTGTCTGTCTTACAGCCCAAACCCTGCCAGTACTGTAACATCATTGCAGCTTTTATTGGGACAAAGTGCCAGCGTTGTACTAACTCAGAGAAGAAATATGGACCTCCACAGACCTGTGAGCAGTGCAAACAGCAATGCGCCTTTGACCGTAAGGAGGAGGGCAGGAGAAAGGTATGAACCTTACACACATAAAGTCTTGTTTGATAATGAATGTGTTGCAGCAAGTCTTGTGAACTAGTGTCTCCTACTTGTCTTAAAGGTGGATGGGAAACTGCTCTGCTGGCTCTGTACCCTGTCCTATCGCCGTGTCCTGCAGAAGACCAAGGAGCAGAGAAAGGGCTTCGGCTCCTCCAACTCCTCATCCCTGAACGAGAAAGACCACCACTCCAGACCTCACCATCATCACCACCACCACCAACACAGACACAGCAGCTCTCACCACAAGTATGTAATCTGTTGTGTCAATTCTCCTGCTCGCAGTTCTTGTGCCACTCAGACTGTTGATTCTTAACACAGAATAGTGAAACGATTTATGTCTGTTTTGTGCCATTATATAGTAATGAACAGTAGAAAATTTAATCCAGTCAACTCACAGCTAACTTATCTTTGACAGACTGAGTGGGAGCTTGAGTCCTGAGCAGGAGCAGGGACTGTGGAAGCAGAGGTAAAAACCTTCCTTCTCAATTCAAATAAAATAATATACACCAGAAACAATGTATTGACTGAATTATTACACCCAAATTGTACACTGCCATTTCGAATTTCCTTGCAGCCATAAATCGTCTTCAATCCAGAAGGAGACTCCAAAGAAGAAACCAAAACTGGAGATGAAGCCATCTAATGGGGACAGGTACGATAAGTGTTCTAATTTTGTGGGAAAGCATTAAGTGTCAAACTTTTTCTTCGACATGTTGACTTTCCAATCTCAGTACTGGCTTCATGCTCTTTCCTCTCTCCCATCAGTAGTTCCATCACCCAGTCAATGGATTCTGGAGGAACAGACAACTTCATTCTCATCAGCCAGCTGAAAGAGGAAGTGATGTCACTGAAAAGACTTCTGCAGCAAAGGGATCAAACTATTCTGGAGAAGGACCGAAAGGTAGGACCTCCGGCATTAATGAGCCAAAGCTGCATCACTGTTGGTTGCATGGATTTGTTTAACATATTGAATATAAATTCCCCTCTAGCTCACAGAGCTCAAAGCAGACTTTCAGTACCAGGAGTCCAATATGAGACTGAAGATGAACCAAATGGAGAAATCACACAAAGACTCTATGGAGCAACAGCAGGTATGCACCAAAATGAGCATGTGCTGTGCTTGATAGTTTCAACATCACACTTGGTCTCCATTAAATATTTGATTTGAAATATTTGATTTGGTATTTGATCATACATCCGTCCATCCATACAACATCCTATAGTTAACTGGTGGTACAAATTTCTTAGCATTGCATTAGCTCAAAAACATACACACTGTGTTCACTGTATTAGTTTTTAATCGCACTGTGATATATTAACATTTATTATTATTGATGTTTCAAGTACAGTACTTCATTGTGCCCTAATTAGCCTGTTATTGCTTAATATTTTCACTGTTCACATTATTTTTATTAGCCTATATCAATTTGGAAAGACCACTAAAATATGGGAAATTGCAATGCAAAGATGCATTGTGATCTCACAAATGCTTAGATTGATGCACTATGCATCTAATTTTTAACACAGTTAATCATTTGTTTCCACAGGCCAAGAACAGGGAGCTGATGAAACAAGTGGCTGCCCTCTCTAAAGGAAAAAAGTTTGACCGGACGGGAAGTTCACTGCTGCTGCCCTAACAATAGGTCGGCCAGCTGGTAATAACACAGAACGGCTTCATTGTTTTAACACTGTGAAAGTCTCCCTCCTGTGTTTCCTCATTGCCATCAACATTGATTTTTTTCATAATTGGTAAAGCCAGAGACCATGTTGTACATGGAGATCAATTGTTGAATGAAAGAAACCTTCTTTTAAATGTCAACATATTTTAGATATTTTATGGCAACTTTTTCACTGGATCCTAGGATGTGACTTTGGATGGAGGATGGAGCCCCCGTTTTTAATACTGCCGGGCCAAAACAAAAAGCATGGCGTGCATATGTGGATAGGATTCTGTTGACTCAGTGTATCCACTTCATTTTTATGGATGTCATGCAATTTATTTATTCAAATGTATTTCTTAGCTTTTTTATTTCCTCACAACAAACTGAGGATATCCCACGTTTTTGGGGTTTTCTTCAGTAACAATTAGTTATATTTTTCTAAATTGATTGTGGAACACAACTTCTATTACATTCTTTCTGACCACCAGAGACGGTTTGTAATACCTGGATATGCATCGCACGTTTGCGCAGCAGTTCGAGACATAATACCAATGGGGCCAGCGGTAGCTATGGGCAGGGCTGGGCTTATTCCACTCAAACGTGTGTCTTGCCCACCCAATCAAAAGTAAAGAAAAACAGCCAATGAAATAGTGGCGCTCCTAACTTATGATTGGGTGCGCAGCCTGCAGCCCGCCTCCTAAGTCACCCATTGCCCACTTCTCTTCCCGTCTGGTCCTAGCCACATGCCAAGATGGAGGGCTGTTGTGGACTGTAGTGGAGTCTAAAGCACGTAATCTCCATTTATACACCCCTCAAAATCTGAAATGGCGTGTATGCAGTCCAAATTGAGCCTTTCAGTTGCATTACAGCTGTTAGTTACTCAGTTACATCATACAAGTTCTGCTTCGTACTCACTGAGACTCCAGAACAGGAAGGCTTTTTACATTTTCAGAGTGAGTGAAGGAATTAGGAGAGAGGAGACTGAAGCCAGGAAGAATTGCAGATGTGATGGTGTTGAAAGAAAAACAAGACTAGGTGAAACCTAGTATATGGCTGGACCGTGTGTGTGATCGCATCACACATTAACTCCTTCTGTTCTCACCCTTCACAATAAAAGCCTTAAACATAGACGCCTCCTAACTACTGATCAGTGACATAGAGCCGTTAACAGGCAACTCAATAAAATAGCGTACACGGGGCGCCCACTAGCTCACCTGGTTACGTGGGCGCCCCATGTACCAAGGCTGCATTCTTGCTGCAGCGGTCACAGGTTTGACTCCCACCTGCAGCCAGTCTTTGTTGCGTGTCATACCCCTCTCTCTACCCCCTTCACTCTGCACTCTCGTTCCAATAAAGCCGACTATGGCCAAAATAATCTTTAAAAAAAAAAATAAGCGTACATAGCGCCAGTAGATAGTGGAACACACAAATCGGTCGCAATGAATTTTCTGCAACACGATCCAGCAAATGTAACGTTAACCCTAACCCCCGTCCA
>JBBPCS010000226.1:9807254-9821161 GCA_037974645.1 Hollardia meadi
GGGCCACCCAGTTATATTACCATCTGCCAAAGTATATTTATCGACCCATTTTAACATTTCATATGTATTGATTTGATCATTTCGACAAGCCACAAAGTGCGCACATAAAAGTAGTTTGTGAGTAAAATAAGGTGGAGAATTAAGTAGACTTGAAAAGCTGAAATGAAAAATAACATATAAAAATAGGGTAATCAGACAAATAAACCCCCGAGGTCCCTGCCACAGTAATACTGTCAGTCTGTGGGAAACACTGAGTGTCTCTAACTGTAAGCCTTACTTCTCTCTACTCTATAGCCAGCTCCTTATCCACAAGCTCCCACAAAGACGATGACACATCCTCCGTCACCAGCCTGAACTCCTCGGCCACAGGGCGGCGACTCAAGATCTATCGCACCTTCAGGGATGAAGACGGCAAGGAATATGTCCGCTGTGAGACAGTACGCAAGGCTTCAGTCATCGATGCCTACACCAGGATCAGAACCACCAAGGATGATGAATTCATGTGAGTCTCTCACTTATCAAACTCTTCTCACTGTGGGTATCTGGGAGTAACCCATTGGACTATTTTATAACCATGGCTATGATGATGTTATAGTTCTAAAATAACATTGAGAAGTTTGCTACTTTAAGAAACCTTTTAATACTTTGATCAGTATTATCAACTAGTATGCAATTTAGTTTTGATGCGGCTGCACACAACATACATTTAAAGACATACAGTTGAATGTTAAATTAGTGCTTCTCCATTTGTGTGAAACATGCTTGCTAAGAAGTCTTGCTTGTTAATAGTGTAGCATTCAATGTTAAGGAGCAGGTCAGTCTAGTGTCTCTGTGTTCTTCACAGTGGGGATGATTGGAGCTCATTAGAGAGAAAGACAGAGCTTTTATCGTGGGGATGACACTTAATTAGGTCCAGGCCATCTTCACAGCTGAACCAGTAAATGTTAAACAGCTGGTACTATGTGTCTTTGTGGCTGCAGACGGAAGTTTGCCCTCTTCGATGAGCAGCACAGAGAAGAGATGAGGAAGGAGCGTCGGCGTATTCAGGAGCAACTGAGAAGGCTGAAGAGAAACCAAGAGAAAGACAAGATCAAGGGACCCCCAGAGAAGAAGGCCAAGAAGGTGAAAGAGAGACCAGACCTCAAGGTAAAAGTAAGCCTGCTGATTCACTACTATACTCCTCTCTTTTACTTTTTCTTCACCAGCTCTTTGGTACCCAGCTAAATGTAAACCTAAGGCCATATTCCATTTGTGTAGATAGTTTGTCAATTTGTAGTGTTTTTCTTTCAGTGTTATTATCATATAGTGTAGGCAGATTATTTGCCGTGTTCCTTAATGTTTGCCTCTTTTCGCTAGCTAAAGTGCGGAGCATGTGGAGCCATTGGACACATGAGGACCAACAAGTTCTGCCCGCTGTACTATCAGACCAACGCCCCGCCTTCTAACCCAGTTGCCATGACAGAGGAGCAGGAGGAGGAACTGGAAAAGACCGTCATCCACAATGACAACGAGGAACTGATCAAAGTGGAGGGCACCAAGATTGTGTTGGGCAAGCAGCTCATTGAGAGGTAGCAGATTGTTCTCATTCCTTCTCTCCTGCCACTCAAAATAATTTTTATCAAAGATACTCAGATCTGCACGTGCGGATGATGTGCCGCAAAATGTGTCCAGTTTGGTCTGTGGCCTCTACCCCCCTGCAGTTCCTAACAGTTTTATTCCCCTTGCAGTGCTGATGAGGTGCGCAGAAAGTCTTTAGTGCTCAAGTTCCCCAAGCAACAGCTCCCACCTAAGAAGAAGAGACGCGTAGGCAGCGCTGTGCACTGTGACTACCTCAATGTAAGCAGTGTTTTACAGCTTGTTTAAACACATTTTTACCTGAGAGCCTCTGTAGCTGATCTTTTACAGTTTTTTTTTTGTTTTTTTTTTAACATTTACAGAAACCACACAAGGCTATCCACCGCAGACGCACTGACCCCATGGTGACCTTGTCTTCTGTGCTAGAGAGCATCATCAACGACATGCGGGATCACCCCAACGTAAGATCTGTCAGGCACACACTCAGCCACCTCGACATTTCAGTAGTCCCATTCATCCCCCTTTCCTGCTCTACTGTCTCATCTTTACTCCCCGTGCCTCTCCTATACAGACGTATCCCTTCCACACGCCAGTCAATGCCAAGGTTGTGAAGGACTACTACAAGATCATCACACGGCCCATGGACCTGCAGACGCTGAGGGAGAATGTGCGTAAGCGAATGTACCCATCAAGGGAGGAGTTCCGTGAAGCAGTGGAAGTTATTGTCAAAAACAGCGCCACCTACAATGGTAGGTTTATAAGAACATTTTTATTTCTTGACAACAGACTCCAGTCTTACTCTGGTTTCGGTTAGAATTTCAGTTTAAAACCCACATCAAAGTTTTGAGATGACTCTCCTGTTTTTCTTCCACCAGGTGCAAAACATCCAATAACACAGGTAGCACAGTCCATGCTGGACCTGTGCGATGCCAAACTGAAAGAGGTTAGTGTTAATGTGAATGTTTTGTCTTAGGTCACATCTTCCTGCCCTTTTTGTTCCACTTTAACCCAATGTGTGTGCGTGTGTGTGCAGAAGGAGGACAGGCTGGTGAGGTTGGAGAAAGCCATCAACCCCTTGCTGGATGATGATGACCAGGTGGCCTTCTCCTTTATCCTAGACAACATCGTGACACAGAAAATGATGGTGGTTCCTGATGTGAGTCACCCCTCCTTCTTCCGTTTTCTGACCTCTATCAATTTGAGATCACTGATTAGTTCATGTGGGGAACAAGTTAATAATTTGCCTCTCATTCCTTAATTCCTCCTTTCACCACAGTCATGGCCGTTTCACCATCCTGTCAACAAAAAGTTTGTGCCAGATTATTATAAGGTGATTGTAAACCCCATGGATTTGGAGAGCATCCGCAAGGTGAGAGTCATACATGGTGTCAACCTTGAAACAAATGTCGGCAATACAAAGAAATTTAACAGAAAATATCCCTCTGTGTGTATTTGTCATGGTTCAACAGTACATCTCCAAACACAAATACCAGAACCGAGATGCGTTCCTTTCAGATGTCAGTCTCATCCACGCCAACAGTATCAAGTACAATGGTAAATGTGTAATCATCACTGTTATGGTGACCTCTGAGGTCAGCCCTCTTAAAAACTGTGAGAAGAGCTAGAGTTCTATAGTTTAGTAAAGATGTTTGAAGCAGAAATACTCTTTGTGTGTCTTTCACAGGCCCAGACAGTCCTTACACCAAGACGGCCCTGGAGATTGTCAATGTGTGCAAGCAAACCTTGGCAGAGGTACAGTATGTTGAGTCATTGCCTTTTCCATGGGTCATGTTAATGACTGAGTATTTATGCACTAAGTTTCATGGTGCTAGGTGTTGTCATATTGTCAGAGCAACTGCAAAGCAATGCTGGGAGCAATGTCAAAGGATTTTTTTTTTAAATGCACATTTGTAATAAATTCACACACCCTGTATTGTAGAAAATAGTAAAAAAAAAAAAAAAAAGCAATAGTGGCAGCGTGTAGATATTTACAACACAGAGGGTTGTACTTGGAAAAATAGTCACTCATCTTTTATTAATTTGCTGCATAATTCACCATTCTTAGATTAGACAGACAGTAAGAACATGTATTTTTACACTTCTTCAGAAAGAAGTTTATCTCTTTGTAGTCAAATTTGGAAATTTATTCTAGCCAGATTTCTAAAAGTATTTTTTATGAGCAGAAAAACTGTTTTTGTGCCACCAGTATGATGAGCACTTGACCCAGTTGGAGAAGGACATCTCTACTGCTAAAGAAGCAGCTTTGGATGCAGCAGACTTGGAGTGTCTGGACCCAATGACACCTGGACCATACACACCGCAGGTAGGAGAGCAGCCAGGGCCCTGTTTTTATTTATTAGCTTGGGCTTACTCAGGTATCTATATCTGGCTACATTGACAGCAGATTTTAGGCCTCCAGCTGTTCATAATGTGCCACACCAGGTTGTCTAAACTTTCCTACTTGCTGTAGTCTCCTCACCACACCTTGTAGTGCTCCCACCCCTTGTATTTCTTCGCTTGTTCGCTGCACTAACTCTCCTTTTCCAGACTTTCACGTTTGATCTCTCCAATTTAGTTTCCTCACTGTAGTGTCTCCTTTCTCTCACCCTGTTTTTTTTCCCCCCTCGCTCCTACCATCTTGTCCTGTCTCTCCATTTTTGTGTGTGACGCTCTCTGTGGTGTTGGCCAGCCTGCTGATCTGTTTGACAGCGGGGCTTCAGGGAGTCTGCCCAGAGAGACCAGCAGCCTTTTCTCTGAGGGACCTCTAGTGGTTGCTCCCGAGAAGAGAGGGGGGCAGGTATGGAGAGAGACAGAAATAAGTCTTGCAACCACATGCCACCCCTCCTCAAGCTATCCTCAGAGCACCCAGCTTCATTACATGCTCAGTTGTTGTTTCTTACTCTAGAATATTGCAGATAACACATTGTAAACTTAGAGTAGTTCTTTTGCTTCTCGCCTCTGTCTTGTGTTTGTTCTCAGACTTTTATCATCTTGCATCTCAGGGTCGCCACCTCAGAAGGCCCGGGGAGGAAGACTCAGATGTGGATATTGAAGGCTTTGAGGAGGACGATGATGGCAAACCCAAGACTCCTACTCCTGTAAGAAAGAGAGATTTATTGAAGGGTTATGTAGTTGATATGAGGTCACCAATGCTGTACGTTTATACACAACTTGCTACCAAACACATTTACATAATTATACAAGTAACTATATAAGAATCACTTAAATTTTCATATTATGCCATTTTTTAGGCCTAAACTTCTCATTTAACATGACTGTATTGTGGTGTCCTGGTTTAATTGTAATAATAGTGATTTTTTTTAAAAATAAAAATTAATTTTATATATATTTATGTATTTATTTCTCAGTTTTAGGATATACAATTGGACAATCCATTTCTTCATCAATGTTTTTGTGTCACGCAGGAAGTGACCAAAAAACCTTCTTGTAGCATTTCAAAAGGTTTTTTTTGAAACTTATTCTTGATTTTGAATTGTATTTACTTTTACACTTCCTTAGTTTTCAGTTTGCTTACTTCTAAGTTATATATGACTAATTTGTCTGTCCTGTCTTTTTAGGCGGAGGACGCAGACGGAGATCTAGAGGATGAAGATGATGAAGAGGAGATGTTGCTGCCCCTTCGCAGACGGGTGCACGACCAGGAGGAAGAGGAGGAGGAGGAAGAAGAGGACAGAAGTTCTAACCGCCAAGCCCAGTCCAGCGTGCTGTACCAGGACCTGCTCATGTCGGACGGAGAGGATGATGCCAGCGAAGAGGAGGGCGACAACCCTTTCTCCTGTAAGCTCTACTAAAGAATAAAGCAACATGAACAGAAAAAATAAAAAAACAGTGTAAATGTAGAATATAAAATGACAACATTTTTGTGATGCAAATGTTCACTTTGCTGCTGTGTGTCCCCTCCAGCCATACACCTGTCAGAGAGTGGTAGTGACTCTGACAGAGAGGTGGATGTGCGACCTGCCCCTCCACGGAGAGCTCAAGAGACGGCTCGCATGGGCATGGAGCAGGACGAGAGCATGATGTCATATGAAGGGGACGGACCTGATGAACCTCACATGGAAGACAGCAATGTCAGGTAACTGACCCAGGAGCCAATAATTCAGTTGATTTAAATCTCTGATGCATCACAAATTTATAAGCAAATTTTTAACACTCAAACTGTTTTGGCATTTTTTCTTCAGGGAAAGTAAGCATTTAGAACTCGTTTTTTAATCTACTAAAACAAAGTACTTTCTGCTTTTTAGAGTAAATAGTTTTGTAACTCATCGCATCATTTTGTAACTTAAATTATTGTTATCTCGGGTAATCTATTGTCATATGTCAATCGCATGTCTAGTGGCTTAAGATTTCAGTCAGATTTCAGTTGATTACTTTAGCATCAGAAAATGCAGATTAATACTACAGCAAACACTCTATGAGTTACTTTGTCAGAAATACAAGCTAATATATCTTTTTAGTGCACAACCAAACAAATTCTTTCAGATTGAATTCCTTGTGCATAAAAGCCACCCCATGTTTCACCAGTGGAATGGTTGTAATGTGAAGTAGCGGCAGTAAGAAATGTTCCCTATTAGCAGTAACTTACATATCACCAGTAAGGCTGTATTGCGCAGGGACTGTGGATTAAAAGTTTCTATATAGAGAAGGTTTTTTTTTTCTTCTGTAAAGCACTTTGTAACTTAGTTAACAGAATGTAACTACACTGAATGGCTATTGCTTACAAATGTCAACCATAAATAGTTTCAAAGACGGGGTTTGATTGCATGAAAATCTTGAGGACTCTAATTTATGACACCTCTTGTCCTGTTTTTGCCTTCCCTTTCTTCTGTCTCAGTTACGGCAGCTATGAGGAGACAGAGAGCCGGAGTCAGATGCAGCCCTCCAGCATGGGAAATGGAGAAGACTACGGCATCAGTGACGAGGAGGAGGAGGATGAAGAGGATGAAGCACGGAGGAGAGGCCCAGCAGTGCTCTCCCAGGTTCAGCTCAGTGAAGACGAGGAGAGCGAAGAGTTCAGATCTATAGGTGGAGACAGCGACATGGACTCTGACAACTAGTTCAGTTCTCTTCTGTTTTTATATGCAGTATTGAGAAAAAACATTGTTTATAATCCCACTTTGAAAACTGAGAAAACGAGATTTCTCAGGAAAAAGTTTGGTACACTGTTCTTATTTTGTAAATGATGGTAAATGTTTATAGCTTCCTCGTGTACCTACAGTGCAACACAGCACGTTGTAAATTTCAGTTTACCTTTTATATGTCGAGTGATGTACCATTATGTTTTGTGACATGGAAGTCGTCAGTTGTACTGTTTTAACTCATTCATATCCTGCGCTCACAAATAATTCAGCGATTATTTCTACCTGACTGACAAATAAAAAAATAGAATAAAACAGCTCTTTCTTTAAAAAACATGATATTTTTAAAATCGAGTATCTTTATGTCCAATTCCTCCTCCATTTTGATTCATGTGTGTCCTACTACTACTTAAAATGCATACTTTAAAATGAAAATACACACCCCTAGTGCTGAGTTCTGTTTATTTGCACAACTGTTACAGATGGCTCGTAGGACCTCCACAAATAAAAGATTCTAACTTCTGCCATGACTGGGTTGGGTTATATGATTGTAATGACTGTGGTCAGTGGTTGAAAATCATGTCAGCCATTTTGAATTCAAGTCAAGACAAATTTATTTCTATAGCACATTTAAAACAACATTGGTGAACTAATGTGCTTTACAAAACATAGGCAAAAGAAAATGTCAACAGAGCAGACCCTGAAAATTGAAAAAAAAAGTATATACCCAAGCAGAATACAGGATAAAAATCAATGTGTCAAAATAAAAGCAAGTAAAACAACCATTATGAAAGCCCATTTAGTAGTAGCAACTTAGTTACCACAGGAAAAATACAGGTGTAATATAATGTCATTAAAGGCTGCATTTCATTTAGGTGAGCCTGTTTTAGGGCCCTGAGGGCCCTGGTATCATGCATGTTTCCTCTGGCTCTGACTAATAATTATTTTGATTTTGATTTAATCAAGTAGGGTATTTTTTCCATTCATAATTTCAACTATTAATGGAAGGCCAATTGGTTTTGCAGCAAGACATAGATATAAACATATTTACCGAGATTTGAAAAAGGAAAAGCTTGATTTGTTATCAGAATAGCGGAGCACCTCAGTTGAATTTGGCCATCATAATGTTATGTTGTTATAAATGTTATCAGCTACACCTGTGCTTTAATTCTTGATAGATGACACTGATTTTTCAGGATGTGCTGATTTCTTATACTAATAGTTTTCTAAGAATAAGACATAATCAGTATTATTAATCACAAAGAATGCCATTTTTGTTTATATTCTCTAGTGCTTCCTCAGTTAAAGGTAGGGATATGTTATATGCAGAACTTCTTGTCTAGAGTTCACTCTTAAACATTATGAACAATAGAGGTTACTCCAACACTGAACTGTACTGTACTGAATGTATACACCCTATTAAATGTCTTTATTGTAAAAGTATTCTGGGCTGACTACATAGTATTTTTGTGAGATGGGAGTTACTTCAAAATGTCAGAACAAGAATAACAGATTCATCATGAGAAACATTCGCACAAGGATGTAGTTCCTTAAACAATGAATTTGTTCTGTGTGTAGAGTTTGTGAATGGTTCCCATTCAGACACAAAAAGCAGAGAAGATCAAAGAGAGCTGAACAAAAACTGACTTTTGATTGATTTGCTCTTATTCAAAGAAAGGTTGAAAACCACGGTAATGTAAACAGACATCAGGTGACATGCTGGAACACAATAAGAGAAATGTTCATTAGTGAGGAAACGTTACATCTACTAGACCTGTGCTTCATATAAACATCTATAAGCTTTTCCCCTTAATCAGCTCAGCAGGAAACTGACGGTTATTAGCTGTTAAGTGCTTAAACTGCTCTTCAGGTAGTTTTGAATAAAAAAAGAGTTTGGAAACATTTGAAATCATGACTGCAATGCATTGGTTGGGTTAGACGACATTGTGTCATCAACACCAAAACATCAGCAAAATAACCCCCATCAAAGTAGTAAATGACAATAACTAAGGTTCAGGAAGAAACCGCACCATAACCACACCTCTATTTCTTGGTAGCAAGCACTCTGCCTCTTATGCATCTTTCACCTGCAGACTTCCTGTGTGCAACGGCTCTGCAGAAAAGCAGTCAGCTGCACTCAAGTGAAATCTGACTGAAAGCAAACCAGCATTGAAATCTACATGAATCATTTTTATGACCTACGCTGATAGAATTCCTCCCATAGTGCCAATACCTCAAACCAGGCATATTATGTTCAGTGTTCAGAATCAGTTGAGCTCATGCATGTGCAATGCAGTGTGCTTGCAAAGCATTGTTTTTCACTTTCATTATTTCAAGGGTGAATTTATCTGCACAACAGGCAAAGATCTCCTGACATTTCTTTACATTCTTATGACTTTAACATTCAAGTGTTTGCAGTCTAATTTCACTGCACAGTATGTAATCTAAAAATATAAATCCAGCCCTCCAGGATGCTTATGTCAGTTGTTGCTTACAACAGCCTCCTTCACAATCTAAAGCTATTGTTATGATTATACAGGCAACCTTACAAGTAAATGAATAAGATAGGGTATGACATAGATTTCTTCGTGTTTTAATTCTACCTCATCACCATAATGCTGTTGGGGATTCACCAGTGACACCTTTGGGTGGATGGCATGCTTCTGGCCCAAGCTATGGTGGTCGACCTCTCAGGTGAGGCAAAAACACGGCCATGAACAGACAGGTGTCCCTTAGCAGGGTGAGGGATCCTGCAGGGGCTGGCAGACTGAGACCTCTGCAGCTTCTTCACAGCGGTTGTCCGGTCCGAGGAGTTTCTCACTGAGTGCAACGAGCCATTGGAGCTCACGGAGGCTGCAGAAAGTGACGGCGACCAGCAACTGGAACCCCTTCTGACAGATGATGTGCCTGAGAAAACAATTAGTGTATTTTTTATTTTTTTTTCAATTGTTGGTGCGTCCCACCGTAAGCCAGAATCTCATGTAACATGGCCAGACCAATTCAGACTGCTTGGACAGATGTGACATATAAAGTAAAAAAAAAAGGTTTTAATAGTAATTAGATATTTAAGGAAACAGAGAGATGTATTGTATTTGTGGTATTTTCTTTTTTTTAATTGTTATCAAACAGATCCAAACCTGATGGGGGCTGAGTGATTTGTGAGTCAGCAGGTTGGTAGTCGTCGATCTCTAAACTTCGGCTATTCCTAACAGCCTGAAGGGAGCGGAGGCTGGTCCGCAGAGGTGATCTGGTCCTGCCTGGGGATGTTGCTGTGAAACACATCAGGAGTCATAATCCAGTTCACACAGTTTTTCCAAAAGATTTCAACATGTTTTTTATAGACATTTTCTCTTGGTGGCATCAAACTGGAAAGTTAGCGTGAACTTAATCAATAGTGACATTTATATTGATTCATTATTTCTGTTATAGAACAGAAAGTTTTCTCTTCTTTTACGCAATCACACAAGAAAATTGTTAGCCATAGCCTCTGATAACACAATATGTTGTTAATGGAAATAGAATAGAAAATGTCTGTATACAGATAATGTAGAAAACTGTGTTTGCACTGTGTACCTTGATTCTGAGCGAGTTTAAGCAGCTTAAACTGGGTAACTTGCTGGTGAAGTCTGGACAGTTTTGGACTTTGGAAGCCCAGGTTAGCTACTGACATTGGTGACTGGCAAGGGGAAGAGTTTAGTGATGATAGACCAGGCTGCCAACAACAGGAAGATGAAGCCTCAGACTTATTTCCTGCAGTGAAGTCATCAATGTTTTTAACAGAGGTGTTAAAATAAGATGGAAACATCACCTGCGGCTCAGCGCCTCTCCTAGAAGCAGTGGCAGGTGTGGAAACATAGTCCTGTCTTAAACCTGAATAAAATATGGAGCAGTTATCACAATCCAACCTTCAGCGAGTCTGCAGTGTATGCTAGATCATTAAAAAAAAAAACAACAACACTCGTCTATACTCACTTGCTTCCTGTAAACGAGCCACAATGTGGACATCTGTGATGTCCTGCAGTCTGTAGCTCGAACTTATGGAGTCATTGAAGATGCTCAGCTCATTATCTGTGCAGATTAATAAATGCAAAGCATGCTACTAAAATATATCATGTTAAAGACATTTTTAATAGATGAAAATAAAGGTTGTCCATGTGTAAAATTTAATTTGCCCTTAAAAATTGGATATTTCTTCATGTTGTTTTTGTTTCATTGATCCATGGTGAAGTGTTAAAAGCTAGTTCTCAGACTGTTTTGAATAAAAATAAAACCCTCTCATTATTATATTACCGATACCGTCAGAGGTATTGTGTGTCATGCTGACAGATGTTTGGTCCATAGGTGAGCCCACAGAGACATTGCCAAGATGGAAAACTGCAGGATGTCTGTAGAAGTGCCTGCTCGAACCTGACAATACAGAGAGTTGGCATGAGGCAAACCAGACTGATCACCCTTAAAAGGACAGTTCATAAAATTAAAAATACATATTTTTCCTCTGGCTTGTAGAGCTATTTATCCATTGGGATTGTTTTGGTGTAAATTGTTCATTTTGGATATATTAGCTGTATGTCTACCTTTTCTCAAATATAATGGAACTAGATTGCACTTGTTTTGTGGGGCTCAAAGCGCCAATAACAGCCAATGTCTCTTTGCAGAAATCATGACCCAGTTACTCAAGATAATCCACCGACCTTATTGTGAGCAGTTTCATGTAGGAACTATTTTCTTTCTACCGATCTACATCATATCACATTGCAGAAGGAAACACACACATCTACTCAGGACAAGAAGCGCATGTTCATGCTTGACAGGGCGGGATGTAAACATTAACGGTGTCTTCCTCGGCTGAGCTGTAAAGTTACCTTAGTTCAATTACTTAGCTAGCCTTTCATCCATGAGTAGATGCACGCTTCCTTCTGTGCGCTGATATAGAAAATAGTTCCCTAAATTAAACTGCTCACAACAAGGTCTGTGGATTATATTAAGTCACTGAAAGAGAAATCTCTGCAGCTGATATCTCCAAAACGGAGCAACTCAGACCAAAACAATCTAGATGCATAAAAAGCACTACAAGCCAGAGGAATTGTTTTGGGGTGTGTCCTTTTAAAAAACTCTTAGTTGTAATCAAAAACATTTGCAGGACATTGAGTGAGTCTGTGGTTACTTTGATCCAGCCTATTTATCAGTGAACGACATGCCGCCTCTGTCTCAGGACTGGGATTATCCAGGACGTGTCGACACCATCTGAGAGCAGACTCACTTCTCTCATCAAACGTCTGCTTCTTTGGAGCCTGATATAACCTGTGAGGGACACTTCATTAGGAACATATCCATTGCACCCTTGCTAAAGTCAGACCAGACCACAAGTCTCACTCTCAGTGGTCTGATGGCACCTACCAGTTCTCTTCATCCTGTACACCATCCTCTACATCAAGTAGCTCCACCAAGTCTAAAGCAGATTCTTCTTCCTGTGACTCTTCACTGTCCCAGGGGTCTTTGTAGTTGTCCAACATCCCATCCATGGCACAGCGAGGCAAGAGTGAATTATAACCTGACTTCAAACTATCTAGTCTTATTCTTGCATCCATGGCATATGACCGATTGTTACGACTCTTGACTCTTGCTTGCTCGGCGTCTGTCCAGATGCTGCAGTATGGATCTGAGCTGCCCTCCAGCCTCACAGAGCTTTTGTCAAACTCTACTGGTGGCTGATTGCAAAAATATCGGCTCCAGTCGCTCTTCGGTTGGTCTTGAAACTCCATTTTCTCAGTGAAATCCTCAAATCCTTTGCGCTTCTTCGAGCTCTCTTCCAATTTATGCTTTATTCCGCCTCACCCCTCCATCATAAGGATGTTGCCAAACCAGAGTCATCCAGAATTGCGCTAAATCTTCATTTTTAAACAACTTGAAAAAAATATTAGGGTAATTTTGCTCTGCACGACCAGCAACTGTGTAGCTTCACCATACCATCTATTGACCCAGATTTGTTGAGTAGGGCTGTTAAGTATAGACACCCAACAGATTGGATGGATTTAGAGAAGCATCATGAGCTTATGTGGATTAAAGAGTCCGTGAGTTGCAACCAAGAAAGAAAAATAAAATCACACCATCAAGACTAATATTTACAGTACATCACTTTATGTTCAGTTTGCTTTCATGTTGAGAGGTATCGTTTCCGTAGCAGCTGTTTGTGGTTAATTGCTTTGAAATGCAGGCTGCCTGATTCACTCATCAGACCCCAGGAAGTTGGCAGAGAGGTGTGGTATGGTCCTCTCTCTCTCTCATTTAACACACAAGATTTCCAGTTTCCCTTGCAGCCACTTGAAACCTCAAATTCCACTCCTTTCTTAGCCAAACCCCAGATCAAGTGCTATTATTTTTGTAACATTAACTGTCAGTGACAAAATTAAAATGTAAAAAAAACATCTAATACTTTAAACTGTTACATTGAAGCCACTGAGCTAAATTTTATGTATTATAGCTTGCAATATTTTTTGTAATTGGTTCAGCTTGTAATGTCACAATATTTAGCAAAAGTTAAGAAGCAAGAAAGGTGCACTGTAGCAGAAGAATGTTGAGCATTTATTATTTATTATTGAGTCTGGTCTTGCACAAGATGGATTTTTTTAGATCTTCAGTGCAAGATCAATATAATAATTAACTTAATTGGTGTGAATGCTGAGAAGCATTCACAACCTATGTTCTTCTACTACCAAAAAAAACTTTATTATTATTACTAGAAAATGCAATTCCTGAAGAAATTGCGGTGTGAATGCTGAGCGCCGAGGGGCTGACGCTAAACTGGTTTGCTGAAAGGTTGGAAGCCTAGCTGAATTGCTGGCTTTAAATGTTGAAAATATGTTGAAAAACTTTTCAAATAATCACAGTTTAAGTTTGGGGTAGTTTTCCCGTCGTTTCTGAGTTTATAATGGGTGTGTATTGCGCCGGCTAGAGTGGGGGTTCCAACCGTTAGAGTGTAGAGGAGCTAAAAAATAATCTTAAAATCTAGTTTTAAAACTGCCATTACTCCCACAAATTTTACTCTACCGACATAATTTTTACATGACAATGTAGACTAGGTTGTGCTCTTTCATAAAAGGTTCATTTGGAAACAGACTTATAGTTTGCCTCAGAGAGGGCACATTCCACAACAAGCGCAGCGATCTGCCCCATAAGCGGCCATGTTAATTTCACAGAGAAAGTTCTGGAAGAAAGCAGACAGAGACACTTTTT
>JBBPCS010000226.1:9821261-9832350 GCA_037974645.1 Hollardia meadi
TTGGCTAAGAAAGGAGTGGAATTTGAGGTTTCAAGTGGCTGCAAGGGAAACTGGAAATCTTGTGTGTTAAATGAGAGGGAGAGAGGACCTTACCACACGCTTCTCAGCATTCACACCAATTAAGTTAAATATTATATTGATCTTGCACTGAAGATCTAAAAAATCCATCTTCTGCAAGACCAGACATTGCAAAATTGCATTTTCTAGTTTATATATAAGTTGTGCTTTTGAAAATTTGAAAAAAACAGCAAAATCATAAAATAAATTGTCATTTTTTGTAAAATCTAAATGGTCAGCTTGCTATTGTGACTGATTAGTGTTAGCATGTCTAGCCTGCTGGCTAGTATGTTAGCTCGCTACCTAGCTGTAGTTAATTTACACTTTTGTGGTAAAGAACACATTTCGCTTGGTATTCTGTTCACAATGAAATGAATAATTTGGCCACTTTATACTGGAAGTTAAGTTCTTATTTATACCAAGCTGTCCTGACTCAACGCCGCCCTGCCCCTCAGCTCACACAAAACAAAGCAGGTGAAGAGGAGGCGTCTCTGTGCTCCTGCACTTGCGCCCTGACTCCCTGCCCTTCACCTCGCCGCCCACCGGTTTGTTTCCTCGTCGTCATCGCTGATGTCTCCCCGCTGTGTTACACTCGCTTAAACCGACCGCTCTTCTCCAGCTGACACGAAAAAATAAAAACAACGTGGTGTACTCGCATGAGGACTTTATCGTGTAAAATGCGGAATAACGAGCGACACATAAACCAGTGAAACACCACCTGTCTGAAATGCAGGACGAAAGCGGCAAAGCAGCATCCGGGAGCCCCGCTGAAGCCAGTGCAACCACAGTGCAGGTAGGAGCGGAGGTTTGTTATTCGGGCTTTTCACTACTGTGGCCACAACAAACATATACAACTCTGTGTGGGTTTAAGACACTGGAAGCATTGTGAGACCCCTCAAAGAGCGGTTTAAGTTCACCTTACTATAGGTGTACAGGTGTTGTGGTGGTGGCAGGAAAGTAAAATTTCTTTAGCTGAAGGCAGCAGTCTAACCTGTTCGTCCGCATTGCTATCACCTCTCGGGCTTGTCTTCAGCGACACTAATACAGAAATACTGTACACAGTGGAGATAAAGCCTGAACCTTAATGTATTTATTCAACAGATGTGTTTGCCAAGACTTTCCCCAAGTTTTCACACCACTGCAGACACAGATGATTATTATCAAGCTGTATTCTACTGCTCTAATGATGTAACATTTAGTTACTCAGATTATCAAGGCAAGATAATAATAATAATACATTTTATTTGTAACACACTTTACATTTGAAACAAATCTCAAAGTGCTACAAGGTAAAAGCATCAATATAAAAGACAGATAAAAAGCTAACATCATAAAAATATGAGCATAAAAGCAACAACCAGCAAGGTTAATTCCATAGACGAGGGGCGGCAGAACAGAAAGCCCGATCACCCAAGGTGCTGAGCTTAGTCCTGGGGTGGAGGAGGCGATTAGTTGGCATTAGTTTTCCCCAGAGCTGTATCTTTTTTCCATTTAGATATATAATGACCAAACTTATTAAAATGTCAGGATGTCAGTAAAGGCATATATCAGTATTTGCCTTTTTCTACAATATTCAAGGCTCTCTCTTCTTCATTTAGTTTATTTATTTATCGGTGGTCTTATTTTTAGTTACTTTATAGAAAGTAAATGGAATTACTTACTTAGGTTTTTAGAGCGATACAATCAATTGATTAATAGATTAGTCAATGGACAGAAAAGTAATCGACAACAAATAATCGACTGATTGATTGTTTCTGATGTTTTTTCAATAAAAAATACCAACCATTACCTAGTTTCAGCTTCTCAAATGTGAGGATTTGCTTCTTTTTTTTTGCCAGTGCTGCCAGTGTTAGGCGATTGTTGGTAGGGCTGCACAATATATCGTTTTAGCATCGATATCGCATGTGCAATAGTCATATTGCAGGACATGCAATGTGAAAGTAAGGCAAATTAACTCAAACATATCATGCTACAACTTCTTTGTCGCTTGATACAAAAGGAAAACTTGCGAGGTTCTCATTTTCCATGACTAATGTACAAGAAAAGTCAGTTTATCTTTTAAGCCTGTTTATCATCCACCACATAGATTAAGCATACATTGTAACATAGTTAGAAATGTTAGATTACATGTAAATAACACAGCTGATACACACAAGTCCTGGTTTCTGCCCACTTGTACATCCTGGTGACAGAGTCACATATGTAAAACGGAAAACCCACTGTGGTAGAATTAGGAGGGGGATTTGTTTTGTTAGAAGAGGAGAGACTTTTAAATTACCTAAAACAATGAAAAATATGATTAACTGTGTATCTGTACATGAATAACACACTGCATGTTTCTGGTGAAATCTTCACAATTGCTGAAATAAAAGAAATCACAATGCCAGTTTTGTTCCAATATTGTGCAGTCCTAGTTATTAGTTACTGGCTGAATGAATCATCTTCAAATGCATAATAAAGACTGTAATGGCGGTAAAGCAGAAGCCCTGCTGTTATCATAATCGGACTTCCTCCCTCTGACCTTGCATGAAAAAATAGTTCCTCTCTGTTTAGAGATGGATGGCCTGCAGAAAGGAAGAGGAAGTCCACTTGGTGGTTTTAACACCTCATGAGTGAGACAGAATGAACCTTCCACAAAGTTTGTTTACAGTTGAAATAAAAGACCACTTACAATACCTCAAAGCAAATGTTTGGTGTTTTTACTTGATAATGTACTTAATCAATAATGAATGATTAAAACAGATTTATTTTTTGCAACTGCAGAATTGACTAATCGTTTCCGCACTTTTCGCTGTAAACCACATAAACCACTTGACTCTTTGACCCTTTTTTCACTCCTTAATTTTTTTTCTAGAATTCAGTACATTTGAACGGGCATACTGTCACTCAAAATGGCCACAACTCGACAGCTACGCCTGCACCACAGCCACAGTTTGAATCCTCGAGTCCTGCACCCACTCCAATCCCGGTTGTCCCGAGGGAGCAGTGGGGAGGCAAATACGAGTTCCTGCTCTCCTGTATCGGATACTGCGTGGGACTTGGGAACGTGTGGCGGTTCCCATACCTCTGTTACCGTAATGGAGGAGGTGAGCAGTCTGCAAGAATATTCCCTGCGTTCTGAAGTCTTAAAAGCTTTAAATGCCTAGGTGTATGTCTGTAATGAATTGTTACACCCACTTGGGCAAGATGCCCTCTTCGCCCCGCCCTTGGGTGTGCGCTGTTCTTCTCATCACACCACAGCAGTCATTGGTCCTGGAAGCTAGAACACAAAGCATTTACTAATCCTGTAGGCAGAGACAGAGTTTTCCTTGATTACACCCCGGGCTTAAGGTCTTCCTTTCTAACCCAGCCTTACTTGCTATGTATGTTGAAATCAAGATGCATCAACATGTTGGAGCTTGAGTGACTGTAAAGCGAAATAACATCTGTCTGTGAAGCTGCCACCTAGACAGAGGTGGTATATGTTAACCTGCCTCTACAGGCCGTCTACCTGCAAAAAAAAAAAGTCATTACACTGTATGTTTCCCTCATGATGGTGTATTTTGAATCTTCACAGGTGTGTTTCTCATCCCCTACTTCATAATGCTCTTCTTTACGGGTGTTCCACTCTTCCTCATGGAGCTGAGTTTAGGCCAGTATGGAGCAGCTGGCCCCATCACAGTGTGGAAATGCTGCCCTCTGCTAAAAGGTAATGCCCTCCTGGGTCAACCACAGTAATTACACACTTACCTACACTGTAATCCAATAACACACCCTGAAACCTGTTTTAGATAATTATGTCAGCATGGTGATATGTTATGATACTTCATTGTAGTTAGTTGTACAGTGTTAAATAGTATTTAAAAAATATGAGCCGTGGCTCAGAAGGTAGAGCGGTCGTCCACTGATTGGAGGATCGGTGGTTCGATCCCCGACCCTCTCCTAATGAGCAGGTGGCACCTAAGATGGAAGTCTCTGCCACCAGTTTATGAATGTGTGTGTGTGTGTGGGTGAATGTGACAAGTGTTGTAAAGCGCTTTAACGGGTCAGTAGACTTGAAAGGCGCTATATAAAACGAATCTTGATTGTCCAGTTTGAACCATACGCATTGACTTGAGTAAGCAAGATGTCAGTCAAAATTATAGTCCAGGAAAATTCCGGCTGACATCAATTTGCCATCTCACTACTATACGTCATGTACAAACGTCAGTACACGTCAACCTTAAAAATTCCTGAGAGCTCTGCAACTCAGTTGCTAAATATAAAAATCTGATAAGGAAAACTTGAGGAACTGTCTTGGAACAAAAAACAGAGCCAGAAAAGCAGGTTCTGTCGTATGGCTAGTTTATTTTGAAGTGTGAATTCCAGCAGTAGGTTGGCAGGCTGAATGAAGAAAGCTTTGAGATGGAGCTCTGTCACATATTACAAAAGGAAATGGAAACGGTTTCTGGTTAACAAGCACAACATTAAGTGTCTGGAATACTGTCAATAACAGGTGATACACTGAGGTGTTCATTAAAAATATGTTGTTTTTGTTGCTGCAAGTTCAGCTACTACTTTTACAACATGTTCACAGCTACCTGTATATTAAAGGTGAAGTACACAGTTCTGGAGAAAGTCAGCTGATTGTTCAGTCTTATTCCCAGGTCATCAAATATTGATGCTTTGGGTTGGTATTCCGACCAAGCAACCCGGGTGGTGGCCAAAGCGTCTCAACAATCAGCTGACTTTCTCCATAATTGTCTACTTCACCTTTAAAATGATCCAACTGATATCTCACACAGTATCCTTAGTATCCATATCCTGTTTTTTCAACACGGTGTCTCTTCTTGTAGGTATTGGCATTGGGATGCTGTGTGTGTCCACGTTGGTAAGTCTCTACTATAATGTAATTATAGCATGGACGTTTTACTACCTGGGCAGCTCGTTCCAGAGCCCCCTGCCCTGGTCCTGTGATGCTGTAGCCAATGTAGGTCTCTGTGGCAACAACACAACTGGAAATAGCTCCACTGGCAAAGTCCTGAGCCCCACAGAGATTTTCTGGAAGTAAGTGTGTCTTTGCCCAATCATTCACCTCTCTGATTTGTTAAACAAATCGAGCCTGCTTTGCTAATTTATGCAGGCTCTTTTAAAATAAATGGCCCAAAGTCCTTCATCACCTTCTTTAGATTTTAGATAAAATGTCTAGTGTACATCTCCATGCAACTTTATGTTGTTTATATTCAAGTAGGTGTTATTATATATTTCATAAGTGTCCACTCTTTGACATACAGTACTTGTAGATGGCTCTGGCAGTATGCTGAACACAAACCCTGTTCAAATATGCTGTTTTTCTTCAACAAGCGCAAATATTTCCCACAATTACTGGACACTTGAAACTAAGCTGTCCCCTTATCAGCTAAGGACCTTGCTGCAACACCTTATATGATGTCTGGAAATATAATAAGCTATACTGTACTATACTACTATATAATATATATACTATATACTGTACTAAACTATACTATACTAAAACTTGCACCATATGATATTTAATAAGAGATTTTGACATTATGAGTATAATACTTTACAAGTGAAGTAGTACTGTTGCTCCTCAGTTCTGCTTCGAGAAAAAGTACAGAGTTATTGATATACAGCAAACAAACCAAAGGGCCAGGTTACGGTTAGACTGGGGCAAGATGCAGCATCTAGACTGTTTGTTGACCCTATCACCAGAGCCTACTCTCACAAAAGGCATGGCAGGTGTTGAGTGAGGCCATTTCTCTGTTGAACTCCCCCCTCTCCTGGAATGTTAACATCCACACTTCCCATTGCTGACTGACATGCCTAGCACGGAGCAACACATGATTACAGACATAGGCTTCATGGAAAATGTTACTGATGTTATTCTTGTACTTTAGTGCTACTCTCTTGTAGCACTAATGCAGTATTACAGTTGGACTTAAATGTAAGTCGTAATGATTTAAAACAATGAAGAAAAATGTTAGAAAGCCTTGTTTTTGTTTTGTCAGTTAATGCGTAAAGTGTGTCAACAGGTGTGATAAGAGCTGTTCTGTTTTTTTATGTGTTTAACTTGTGTGTGTTGTAGTGAGCGTGTGCTGGGTGTAGTACACAGCGAGGGCCTTCATGACCCGGGCCCTGTCCGGTGGCCCCTGGCCCTGTGCCTCCTGGCTGCTTGGATCGTCATCTTCCTGTGTATGCTCAAGGGCATCCGCAGCTCTGGCAAGGTGAACCAACACAAAGTTGTTATTGTCTGCTCCCACAAAACGCACACACACTCAATCCTACCCTGCCCTTTGCTGCCTTCTTGTCGGCCTAATGTGCGTTTGTGCTTTCTGTGTCTTTAGGTGGTTTATGTGACAGCTACCTTCCCATACTTTGTGCTCATTGTTTTGATCATCAGAGGTGCTACCCTGGAGGGCTCTCTTCAGGGCATCGCTTTCTACCTCACACCAGACTGGGGCCGATTAGCTAATGCACAGGTACTGATGGTGGACTGGTGAGGCTAAGGAGTCTGTGAACACTGCCCGTTGTTGCTGCTGTAAAAATAACGGTTGATATTTTCATTGTTTACAGCATATGTCCGTCTGATACATTGCAGGTGTGGAACGACGCAGCCTCGCAGATCTTCTACTCCTTAGGTATTGGAGTTGGAGGGCTGCTTTCCATGGCCTCTTACAATAAGTTTGACAACAACGTCATCAGGTTAGTTTGGGCTCTGCCGTACCGTTGCTCTGTTGTTTGCATCCATGATGTTTTTGTTTTTGCTTTTGATTTCAGGGACACTTTGATTATCACCACAGGAAACTGCACCACCAGCTTCTTTTCAGGATTTGCTATATTCTCAATCCTGGGTCACATGGCATGGAGGAAGGGAGTGCCTGTCGGAGAGGTGGCCGATACAGGTACTTACTTCGGTGGATCTCTGAACTGACAGATTAAAGCATTTTGAACAAAATTTTAATTATGTGCAATTTATAAACATCTTCTCATTAGGACATTCTCTTATTAAAAACTAGACTTAAAATAGTGTTAATGGGATATGTATGCATTTTTGTGCCATTCTTTATAAAATTATATTTACTTATAAAATTATATTTACTTCTGAATGTAACGTAAGCTCCATTTCTTTGTGTGATGTGACCTCTGTTACAGAGCACAGTTAGGAATTCAATTTTTAACCACAACTGAATTACTTAAATCAATACTGTATATTGTATTAAACTTCTATGTTCTAAATATTTTGCCTGTATTATTATTTTTTGCCTCAGGTCCTGGTTTGGCCTTCGTTGCTTACCCAGAGGCCCTTGCTCTGCTGCCAGGCTCGGTGTTCTGGTCCATTATGTTCTTCCTCATGCTCTTTATGCTGGGGATCGATACACTGGTAAGGTCACACAAACATATGAGCAGGAATGAAGACGCACAAGTCCGCCTCCATATGTTTGATACCTTCTGCTCTTGTTGCTTCACAGTTTGGCAACATGGAGGGCATCACCACGGCCGTGCTGGATGAGTTTCCGCAGCTCAGAATGAACACGCTGCACAAGTCCTTGTTCCTGGGCGTTTTGTGTTTCTTCTTCTACCTGATGGGTCTCCTGTTGGTGACTGATGTGAGTGTGTTTGACGGACTGCGGCGAGTGAGGAAGGCGGCTGCAAAATGCAACTTCTCTGTGATCACATGGCTCACCATGCTGTCTTTGTCTTCATAGGGTGGGATATACTGGTTCACTCTCATTGACTCCTACAGCACTAGTTTCGGCCTCATCATCATCATCCTCTTCATGTGCATCGGCATCTCCTTCTTCTATGGTAGTCCATCTCACACCCCTAACATTCACATGAAACTCCTCTAACACCCCATCATTCCTACTGTCATCCAGGACATGCGCTGAATTACAAGTTGTATAACAAGAAAAACTCCCTGTTTTGTTGTTCTTTTTAATAACACATTGAAACACATGGTCTGTTGTGCCCTGTTGTCCAGTTCATATCTTGCTTGTTTCTCATATGCACCTCTTAATGAACTTTTCTATCAGGAGTCAACCAGTTTTGTCAAGACATCATTGATATGATCTGTCACTGCCCTCCCTGGTGCAGCAAAGTGGTGCTTTACTTCAAGGCATGCTGGGTTTTCTGCACTCCATTTCTTCTGACGGTGAGTAAATGCATCCGTATTAATATCAATATTTGTTCTTAATAGATGCAGGTACAATGTGACATCAGATTTGGTTGTTGTTGTAATTACTATAACAAATGGGTTTTTTTAATTTCGGATATCTATGAAACTTACATGAATGCAGATGGCTTATTGTATTATCTGATATCATTCTTAAAATGTAAATGCACTCCGGTTTTATAGGTTTTATATCATTTTTAAGGTGGTTTTGTTAGAATGGAAGAACTGTGCGTCTTTCAGGTGGAAGGCTGCTTCTAACCCAGCAAGATGTGAAATGGGGCAGGCTGTTCCTGTTCATTAGAGCCAAATGACATGTTTCCTGAGGAATTTTCACTTTTTGGTGCAGGAGAACAGCATATTGATCAGATGTGTTGATTTTAAAATGGTTTTAACAGTTATTATTTAACAGCAATTCATTTAGGGGTCACTAGTTAATGACCTGCTTCCTCCTTTTAAGGAGGAGTTCCAAGCAATTCTCAAATTTATGTCATTGAACGAGACATTGTTGTTGATTTTCTTTTTGCATTTCAAAACCTCTTCAAATCACTGGTTTGGCTGTTGAATGAAAATTAGTGTCCAAGTAATGACCTTCATATTGTTGCTGAGCTAAGGCTCAAATTACAGCTTTACATTATTGTCAGTATGGATCAGTTGCATAATCAATGTTACGTCACTCCCTCTATTATTTCGGCCACTTTTGTCACCTGAGGCAGAATTACCATAGAACTACGCGTCTGATTCCACATTTTATTGTAATGTATTGTCGCCCGTAAAGTCAGAGGGTAATTTGATGAGGGCTGAGACACTGTGCTGCCCCAGTGCGTTAAAAATATTACATTGAACAGACGAGTTTGTAAACTGAGAACAAAGATATTACCTCAATTACCAATTGGCACCAAAGTTCCATAATGGCAAATTAAATGACATCACTGCTTGGAAATGTAGCCAACTGTGCTGAAATGTTCACAACTTCAGTTATAATTCAAGAGCAGAAACTGACATTCAGTCTGAGTTCCCCCTGTCGTGTTTCTCTGCTGGTCTTCTCTGCCTCTCTTCTTCTTCTGTTGCTGTAGTGGCTTTCTGTTTGGATGAAACGTTCCTCTGCTCACTCTGTGACTTTTCCCCTTGCGGCTCTAGTTCATCCTGACCTACATCTTCATTGAGATGTACAACACACCACTCCACTACGGGACCTATGTGTATCCACGGTGGGGTAAAGCGCTGGGCGTGTGCATAGGCACGACCTGCTGTCTACAGATCCCCTTGTGGGCCATTGTGGCTATCAGCAAGGAAACTGGAACACTGAAAGAAGTCAGTATCACCACTTTGTCATTCTGTCACTGCGAGGTCCGGTTACACCTCTGCCACACTTAACTGTACCGCTCAGACAGATCGTCACTGCTATAGCTGTTGTAGGAGGCTTTACGACTTTCCCCTGCTTCTTTTTTTTTTTTTTTGCAGCGTTTCCAGAAAACAATTCAACCTCTTAATTCCTGGAGGGTAAACAACACGAACAGCGGTACAAGAGTGCAGGAATGCATGGAGCCAGGGAGAGTTGAGACTCCATTCACTGTCACTCTCACAGACATGGACTTCACTGCAATGACTTGGGAGGTGGGAAGCCAAGCATGACAGCACAGAGGGAGCAGTGATGAATGCACAGTGATGAGGATATCACGATGTCAAGAGGAAGAGGAATTTATTATGTTATTCATACCAACTCGGCTCTGGTGGCCAGACTGTGTCCTGCAGGGCAGTGTATATTAATTGTTTTATTTATACTATTATGTATGTTTAAATTGTATTTTTTAAACATGTTTTTATATACCTGTAGAATATATGGTTTTTGACCACTCTTTTGGACTCTACCAGTGGATCTTGATCTTGCAGTGTGACTGCTGGTCTTATTTATTATCATAGTAGCAGAGTATACTGAATTTTCTCAAACAGCTGCCAACAGTGGCTGAGGGACAAGATTTAATTTATCATAAACAATGGACAAAAAAAGTGCAGTGACTCTTGACTGTTGCCTTCAACAACCACTGATGGACCTGAAGAGGTGACCTCAAGTCATCAGCCTGCCTGACTTAAGTGATACTGATGACTCAGCCACACCGAGGATTACTTATAATCCTTTTTAATTTTTAAAACGAATGATTGCTGAAATTATTGCTAGAATGAATAAATTGATTGAAACAAAACTTGCCAAATGAACTATTATTTACTGTTCATGTATCCGTATGGTGGTAGAAAGTCAGATGTCTTGTCTGACCATCTGCATTTCAAATTCACTCCTGAAAAATTGTTAGTGCTCAGAATACATTGATATTGTCACATTCAAAACTGCAGTCTATACTTGTATTGTAGATAGGCTTTTTTAGTTATTAGTTTTTGATGTTTTGTAGAGCGGGTCTGAGTTTGCATGTTCCCCCTGTATCTGCAGTCCTCCCACAGTCCATAGAAATATGAGTGTGTATGGTTGATTGTTTGTCTCTATACGTCAGCTGATGAACTTGCTCTCTCTTGCTCCAGCACTCCCGCAACCCTGCATAGGATAAGTGGTGATAATGGATTAATGGATGTTTAGTGGAACTTTGACAGTCCTTCTGCTGTTTATTAGCAGACAGCCCTCCTTAAGTCATTGTATATTAGGTTATATCTGGAAAGTTAGGGTAATTGGTGACTCTAACCTTATCGGTTAAATGTATTATCTGCTTGATTTGAGGGCCTGCTTAGAGGGACCTCTCCTGTTCAGCCTTTATATAAATGACTTACCATCGGTCTGCATGGGATGTGAAAAATGTATGCAGACGACACCGTAATTTATGTTCATGCAAAAACAAAACAACAAGCAGCTTCTAAACTCAGTGCAACAAT
>JBBPCS010000226.1:9841912-9901861 GCA_037974645.1 Hollardia meadi
GACGGGTCATACAGCTCCGGGAAACCGGAGACCGCAACGATCAGTTTCTCCTCCATGTCAGTGTGGAACAAATATTTTCTAGGAACTTCAGTACATAGGGAAACGTTTACAGCGGGAAGAAAATCAAATCCAATTGAGTGCTGCTTCAGCGCGTCGCTGTTAATTTGCATACAGTTCAGCTCAGCTCAATTTCAACTCGTCTCTCTGGTTGCTGGCATCGCGCTGCTTGCTGCTGCCACGGCGTCGGACGCCTCTCGTCGCCAGCTCCCATTGAAAATGAATGGCTACCTGCCGCTTTTGTAGCTCATGACGCTTCTAGTGTGAGCGCACAGTAACAGATGCAGTATCATCAACAGTTACATGCTAAATCTGAAATAACTGTGTTGTATCTTAGTTATCAGTAATACTGATAAACATTTACACTTCTTGTAGATGTGCGACAAGTTGTAATGATGTTGTTTGCTCCTCATGATTAGAGAGCAGTTTTAAGACTGGAGGATACAACCATGGTGGCAGTGGTGACGTAGCTGAAGCAAACGTGTGTTTCCCCTGGATACTGGATGTGGTCAAGCTCGCCGCCTTTGACTTCTACAAAGTCATCGAGAGCTTCATCAAGGCTGACCCCACTCTGAGCAAAGATATCGTCAAACACCTGGAGACCTGCGAGAACCTCATCATGGAGAGGATTGCATGGAGGACGGTCAGTTTTATTTCTCATCACCACTACAGTTACGACAGTGCTGTTAATAATGTCAAAGCATTTTAATATGGTTCATGCACAACATAAAGACACGTAGACACTGTAAATGTACCCATTTATTAGCTCATGACAATAAGAGAAGATTTGTAAAAGTAAAGTAAAACATGTAAATATGTGTGTTAATTTTTACCATAGTTCAAAAATAACATACATGAAATATAAGATCAACATAAGCTGCTCCATAACATTTGAGCCGCATTTTTGTTAAATGAGGCAGGTTCCACACAAATTCAACATTCACTGCATATGAAAAATGTAATATGTATATAAATGTATGTATTATATTATTATGTATTATTATTATATACATTATATATAATGTATATCAATATTTCACAAACACATTGAAGTTGTATTGACAAAATGCACTGAACAAAATAACTAAGCTGTCAAAGTGCTTTAACCCTAGACTGATCCAAAGGTTTTGCCTTCAGCGGTGTGCCAAAGTAAAACACACTAAACCTCTTTAACCTAATGATATTCATGCAACAATAAAGATTACATGGACAACACACAAAGTGCTGTTTAACCTCCAAAGAAGCGTACACAGTATGGGTAACAGTCCTGGTCAATTGTATGAATACATCCAGTGCACACAGATTAAAGCAACATTATGTAACTATTTTACCTTAAAATAACAGCTTCCTTATCATTTTGATTATACACTGACTTGTAATAGGGAGAATGGTGCCTCTGTCATTCCCACCCTGCATCCCAAACACCTGTTCTTGCAGCATGTAACTCTGGTGTAACTTGGATGGGTGAGTCCGATCTTCCCCAAGAAGTGTGTAACACATTTATGTTACACACCACCAACTATGTCGGTGAAACTGGATCATATTGTTTGAAGAAAATGTTTTCTGGTTTTCCCTCTAATGTCCTCCGGCTGCTTTGCCTCAAATCTTTGTAATTTATGAAGTTTCCTGATTAACAGACAGCTTTACTTGTTGCTAAAATAACAGCTAACTGCTTCTAACTGTACTGTAGTAGTTGTAGTAATGAGCTAGTTAGCTCATTTAGCCCTGCAGCTATTCGACCGGACTGGGAGCTTGGAGCACTGAGGGAGTGTTGGTGTCCATATCGTGATCACAGGAGCTTTGGACTGCCGGGAGGAGGAGGTTTTCAGGCCCGGAGTGGGGAATGCAGGTTGATTCAGGCGAGTGGGCAATGGAATGATATGAGGCAATGGAAGAGACAGTTTTTTGACAGAAGGAACAAAAAAGAGAAAAAGAGAGCATGAGCGAGATACAAGAGTGAGTCTGGGACTGGCTTTTAGTTGTTGGCAAGAGCTTTGCAAAAGAAAAGCCTGAAAGACGGATGCCGAGCTGGCTTGTGATGTCTAGTGTTTTTGCACTCGATGTTTGGCTATGTTAAGCTGTCGACTCTCTAGTTTTTGATCATAAGTAATGTAATCATAACAAATGCATGTGTACTGCTCTTCATATTTGCGACACTGGTATATAACTGAATTGCATTCTGAAGCTGCAGGGGCGCCAAATAGCACAAAATACCAGTTCTTGAATAATGTTGCTTTATGTGAAGACCGTGCTACTTTTTTAGAAACAGTCTCTCAATAGTGTTGTAAGATCACTGGCTGCCACTGCCTCCACCACCAGGTGCCTCCTTGTGCACCAGGCTGCTGGAGAAATAGTAGATGAGTGGGTTGAGGCAGCAGTTTGAGCTGGCTAGTGATAGCACCACAGGGTGCACAGCCTTGGTCAGTTTGGCCAGACCACAGTGGGGCAGCAGCCCCACATGTGTGAGAGTGTATCCCAGGAGGTTGATGTGATAGGGTACGAAGCACAGCAGGAAGACACCCAGCACCCAGTAAATAACTGTGAGAGTGTGCTGACGGCTGCGGAGTTGGCTGCGGGAACGGTGTCTCGGCTGGCGAAGCACACTCAGCACTTTGCAGTAGCTATAGAGAAGTAGCACAGTGGGCAGCAGAAATGACCCTAGGACTAAGCCTAGAGCTACCAGGATGATTTTGCGGTGGCGCTGCGAGGACGGATCGAGCAGACAGGGCTGGTCTAGGCGAGCGGCTGCATAGCGCAGCAGAGGCAGAATCACACTGAGCCCCAACACCAGGCACCAGATCCCTCCACTTACCAGCTGTGCAACACGCAGCCTGCGGAGTGTTGATGCCAGTGGGTGCACTACAGCAAAGTAGCGGTCCACAGCAATGCACACCAGAAAGAAGATGCCCCCATACAGGCTGATGTATTTGAGGATGAAAGTGAGGTGGCAGTATGCAGCACCAGGAGTCCAAGTGGACCCATCTCCTGTCTTGGAGGACAAGGCTCTGGCCTTCTGGTGGTAGTAGTAGATTCTCAGGGGTAGAGAGATTACAAAAAACAAGTCGGCAGCTGACAGGCTGATCATGTAAATGGCGGTGCTGTTCATGGTGCAGGGAGAAAGACACAGTCTGCGCAGAGCCAGGCTGTTGGTGGCCAACCCCAGCAGGAAGATGACACTGTAGGACACTTGATAGAAGGTGAAGCGGTAGCTGGTGTCCACGGTGCAGTTAGACAGAGGTGAGAATGGCTTGGCTGGCACATCAGTCGTATTCCACAGCTCCATGTCACAAATGATCCGCTTCTCCAATACTTCAGTCACAGTGTTGCCCTCATATCTGGAGGGAATCAGGTTAGTTGAAATGAATGTAAGATGGGAGGCAGGAATGTCTTCAGTTGCTTGTTGGAGCAGGCAAACCTGTAGCAAGTAAAAACTTCTGCTGTTCTGCTGTTTTTTAATGAAATATAAATTTACTTTGGTGACATGAAGAAACTGCTACTACTAACATAGCTGGATTAATATTTGATATGCAAGACGACAGTCAGGCGAATACTGTCGATAAGGTTTTACTGCAACTTCCTGCTCTCGTAAAACAAGCAAACATTTGGTTTCATTACATGTATAGTGGGGAAAAAAGACACACTTCATAATAACACGAATGATATTGGACTGCAGTAAATATACATTTACTGATGCTCATAAAGTTAATCTTTCGATGAGATTGCCGGAGGTGTTAATCTAAATTTTTTTAGATGTAGTTTGTAGTGTGTAAGCAAATATCTGGCTAAGAATAATGGTATTGGTGAGTGTCTCGTTGTAAACACTTTTTGCTAATGTGTTTTCGCTGTGTTCAGTATATATGCTGTCATGATTTTTGGGACTTTTTCCTCTGTCACTTTACACAATTATCCTTCATTGTGACCAGATCACTGTGAATTTAGGGCATTGAACAACTCCACACACTCCAGTCACAAAATGAGCAGTGAATTGAATCAATGCCACTGACCGAGGAATTTCAGGAAACTCCCCCTATTATTTTAACACTAATGATATCATTATACTTTGCCTTTGAACATTAAGTACCTTTAAATACAAGCCCATCAATCACCAACTTACCATCACTTTCAATTACTGTCAGTCCCTCAGTTAACATTTTTTAATTCTCAGTAACATCATTTATATAAGACATTCGTATTTTTTCCATGACACGATAAGGCATCCTGGATCCTGTACAAAATAGTGGATCTTTTATTTCTCCTGACATAATGTTTGAGTTGCTCCTGTTGTCTGCTTTGGTGATTTCTCCTGTAAAATTCAGATATCGTCAATACTTAGTGTGTGATGGGAAGGTGACTATTAAACTGATCTTGATGTGATATTGAAGAATTGCAATGCACATAACAGTTTTGTGTCTCTAGAGCTCATTGCTTTACATTCATTATTTTACCTTTTATCTGGCTCTTTAATTGTAAAAGCCAATGAAATTTTCAAATACCACACACAAAAATAATATTCCCTATCTTCTGACCCTTTTAATTTAAAAAAATTTCTGCCAAACCCCGAGAAAATCATGCAGTTAATTGCTTCATTTTCTAAATATAAAATATCTTCATTAAAAAATGTTTTAACATCTTAATCTATTATATACAGTACATGAAAGCACAATGAGTACAACTGAGGATAATATTGAAACAGAACTTAATCACTCACCAGTATCAGGATCTCATCAATGCAGTGACAGGATGTTGGGAGGCTGTGACAGTGCAGGTGATACTGATTGGAGCAGTTCACGCCTACACTCGCACACAAGTCTCTCTCCCTGTCTCCTCTCCTACACACACACTCTTGTAGTTTGTTCTTAACGCCAAATTTTTAGCTTATTTGGTCAAAAATATATAATGAGCTGAAAAAGTTCTGATCACTAGGTGAGCTTGAGTATAAACTAGTTATCTGGTTTTAACCAACTAGTTTTCTTATTTAACTGAATTTTGTGATCAGCCTTACAAATAAGCACAGATTGTTTCATTACTTTCATGGTAGCAGTCATGTTTATGGGTGTTTGTTAAAAACCTACACGAGTGACACACGAGTTAATCATTAACTATATTTGTTGGCCAACTGATAGGCGAATGGCAACAATTCACTGAAAAAATAAGGTGTGTTTATATAGCAGTGCGTCTTGCGTTCGGTGCTCTCAGGAAAGAACAAGTCAGTGTAGTGCTCAGTCCATGGGTATAAGAGCTCAGGAGAAACCCAAAGAAAAAACATTTTGATGCAACATGTGTCTCAATTTGTCAGAAATAAAGTGAAAACCTTCAGGGCAAGATTTGTAAATGTATACAGTGGCAAAATGTTACTCTGGGAAAAGCAGTAATTTACCTGTCATCCACATCAGATATATCTATACGCTCCACAGTCAGATGAGTCTCTTCAATCAAATTGTGATATAATTAAAACTGTTGAATGGTGAATCTCTATTAGAATAATGTTAACATTAGGCGAATGTGGCACAATTTAGAATTTAAAATTTGAATGAGATAGAAGTATAACTAACAAATGGACGACACAAAATGTTTATCAAATAACGGGTTAAGATTTATTTCCCTGTGCACATAAGCCATAAATCTTACCTCCATGTTATGATTATCATTGCAAATGGAAATGAGATGGTGTGTTTCTACAATTAAATTCAATTAACCCTCTTTGCACGCACTCAACTGTATTGTAATCATGTCAGCTTTAAGTCAGAATGACTTTTTCTGCACAAAATTAATAATCCTGTACGAATATTTAATTTGTGCTGGGTGGAGAAAGTCCATTTAGATCATTACATGTAGTGTTATAAGGAGTCAAAACGTGGAAAAATAAGACTTCAGAAACTGCTAATTGTATTTCTCAAGGATGCCAGTTTTAACTTTATATTCTGGATTAATCACTGGGTCTGTCTCAGGATTGCAACAACCACCACTGTGCTATATTTTGTAAACGTACTTCTCCGCATGTTGTCGCTCGCCTTCTTTGGTTTCACAATCCTTCTCATCATCAGTGCACTGGTGGTGATGAGTCTACCCTTGTCAGTGCAGACCCTCAGGCTAAGCCTCTCAACAGGAATGCAGTAACGCTCAGTCTTGCAGCACAAGCTTTTACAAGAAGTAAAGAGTCAAATATTTTGCACCATATTCCACTTGCACTATCGGCTGTGTTTTCCCTTTACTTACGAGAAAACAGACACGTAGTCAGGCTGGCTTAGATTTTGTTTTAATGATTCTCATCAGTAACTTGTAATAATAAAGTCTGAATTGGATCATGGGTAAATCCACATTGGTTTAATTCACCAAAAGGATGAATCAGTTCTAGTCTCTACAGAATTTTGTTTAGACACTGCATGAAACACTATAAGTAATATTCTGACTTGACATATCTTCATATATTTTACACACAGAAACAACCACTTATTTAGATTAGGCCAGCATTTGTGCAGTGTTGACCAGTGTCGTTCAGCTGTAATACATTGACAACACCTGTAATCTACATTTTGAAGTTTATTCAAATATTCTGTGCATTCATGGCATTGGCTAACCACAGTACCTGTAGCTGTACTGTTAGCACCTCGGTGACTAATCAGTTGAGGCAAATGATTTGGTAGCACCCAAAGAGTGGCGTATGAACAACCCTGCTTATGCCCCACTCTATGAAATGAGTAGTAAATTTCAAACTCAAAAACCTTTTTAAGTTAATAACTTTATTTGCTTTCAGTAAAAAGGGTAAAAGCTGTTATAGATCTTGCTACTCTATAAAGTGCTTGAAAGCCTTAGTGAGGCCACAACTATTTATTAACTGCACGGTAAAGTACATAAAAAGAGTTGTAATACTGGTTCAGCATTGCCAAAGCAGAATTCTGCTCTGAGGAATAAGACTATTTGATTAAAATGTCTTATGTGCAAAAGCTGAAATATATGCAGCACTATGCACACGACTATGGCTTATACACCTGTCATTTCCACTAATACACATTACAAATAAATTTTCTTACAGAATAAAGTTCCCTTACTTGTGTGCTGTGAGTTGTCACCCCGATAAAGGGTATTTATGCTGCAACAAACTTTATTTCAAATGTTAACTCTTTGACTTCTTCTTTTATTGACTGAATAGAGAACAGTCCCAATCTAAAGTCTTTGTGGTGTCCAGTAGATGAGCGAGTGACTCCTTAGCAACCTTAGTGCTTAGGTGTTGTTATGATCTTCAAGGCCACTCTGCTTCTACCTGCGTCCTCAGATTCAAATCGAGTTTCGAGCAATGCTCACTGAGTCTTCATCATGTCACATAATAAAGTTGTCATTAGACTTTAGACTCAAATGCTTTTGGAGTCCTCAGGGCCAGGCTTTTGGGTGTTGTATTTGGGCTGCTTTGCGGGCTGTCCATCTGCAGTCTGTCTAACAGCTTGGCACCATTGTGCCAAACTGTGGACTTGCGTTTGATGGAGCTCTGAATGGTCTCTGAAGTGAAGTAGTAAATGACGGGATCAAAACAGCAGTTGGTCACTGCTATGCACAGAGCAATGGGGTAGATGGTTCTGACCACATCTTCCACATGGCATCCCTTCAGCACATTGGAGCGGACCAGGGAGTAGAACATGAGATTAACATTGTAGGGAATGAAACAGAAGCAGAAGATGAGCAGATGCACGATGATCATCCTCAAGATTTTTGTCTTGTTGAGGTTCCCTCCACGGCTGATGGTTTGAGGTTTCCTCAGTGTCCGTAGCACCATGACGGAGCAGAAGACATTGAGCATCAATGGGATGATGAAGCCCACAGTCTCAATAAACACGACCACTTTGGACAGCTCAGTCTTCCACTGTTTTTTGGAGTAGTTTTCAAAGCAGAAGTTTGAGGAGGAGTTGACATTTTTGGGTGAAGTGGTGTCCAAAAGGAACCCAGTGGGTACACTTCCGGAAAGAACCATCACCCACACTGTGCAGCAGGCCAGTTTGGCATTCCTTTTAGTACGAATATTTTGGGACCGGAATGGGTGCACAATTGCCAGGAAACGGTCAACACTGATGCAGGTGAGGAAGAGGATGCTGCCATACATATTAGTGTAGAACAGGGCCACAGAGATCTTGCACAGCACACTTCCAAATAGCCACTCACGTTTAATGAAGTAAGCAATCCGAAAAGGCAGGCTGAGGACAAAGAGAGAGTCTGAAACGACAAGGTTGATCATGTATGTCGTGGTCTCATTCCGCAGCTTCAGTGTACAGCCAAAAATGTATATAGCTACCATGTTGAAGAAAAGTCCAACTACAAACACAATGCTGAAAACCGAGCTATACAGAGGGTACTTGAAGTCATCACTCTTGTTGCAACTCATGTAATTTTGAGTGGCGCTCAGTGTGCTGATGTTATAAACGTGTATGGTGCTGTTATACATTTTTAGACCAAGCTGGTAAGTTCGGAACATTTACAGAGTGAAAAAGTTCTCCTCCTTCATATGCTTGAGTCACTCATAGAAATCAACAGCAGGCTGGGAACATTTACATTTCTTTTGAGTAAGAGTCCCGAAATGCTAAAGAGTGCTCAGTTTGTGTGGCTTTTTGTTATGAAATACTGAAAAAGAAGGTATACAGCAACTCCATGAAATACCTGTATTGGTATCCAAAGTCCTTAACTTCAATTTTCTGTATGTGAAACCTGTCCTGCACGTCCAATAATCCTTATTTAAGTGAAGTTTTCAGTCTTTTCCAGTTGCCTTTCACAGCTGAAAGGTTTATCCCTTTTGATAAGAGTCATGTGCCTCTCCTCAGCTCTGTGAATGGGTCGGGTGGTTCTTCCTTTCTTTTGTTCTCTTGTTTGTTCCCGCAGCAGCCCTGGGGGGGCCTGGTGATCGTTACTCTTAAGCTCCAGAAGTTTTACTCTGTTCCTGCCTGCCACAAATCAGAAACCTGGTAGCAGGCTGAAAGTCAGAGGCTCCAACACAAAGAACTCGCTGGAGTGTTGAAACACAAAGGGAGGAGCCTCCAGCGGGGCGAGAGTCCTCCCGTCACTGCTTTGTTTTTGAACATCTGAAATTAAGATAATGACACTTTATCAGAAATGGGCGTGGGCCATACTTTTTGAGTTTTCTTTGAAATATAACATTAAATATAACAATATGGCATAGCTTTATCATGTTTTCTTTATATGACTGATTGCTTGGGGGATTTCACGTTCAGTTCTCATAAAAATAATCAGCTAACTTCTGGAAAGTTAATCATAAATCTAAAGCTGTCAATGAAGCAATGATTTTACTACACCTACTGAAACATTGCTGTGTTGGTTACCATTATACGTCACTGAATGCTGTCAGTCAGTGGCGTGAACCAGGCGTGGCATTTATGGTATAAGAATGTACTAATAGCAAGTCTGTACCTGCAGTCACTGTGTATATTGCTGAGTGGTAAACCACACCCACTTCCCTGTATGATCTCATGGTTTATTATTTGTCACTGAAATGGCTATCACTGAAATCAGGACACTAGAGGGAGTGTCCTTGGGTCAACATAAAATGAGGAACAGATGTGTTATCCGTCCATAGCTATAATTTAAAAGTTGGGTCTTTGCAAAGAAAAATTAGGTTTTCCTTATTGCACTGATACTTACTGATCAATGCTACACTTAGTTTTTAATAGCAGTTATTAAATGACTTACTTGTAATAATACATAATTTATCAACATCAATAATAATTCAGATTTTTATGTTATGTCTTTCATTGTGATCGACTGTGCATGTTACTTAAGTTAAACTGTCGATCCGTCATGGGGAGGTGTATTGTATTCTCTTGTATACAACTTGTTCTTTTTCTCCACATTGATTAATGTACATTGCAGTGCAAACACAAAAGTACAGTTGGTTCCCTCACAATGTCTCTGATTCTCACTCCTCCTGTGGTTTCTTCATATCACAGACACCAGTAACTCCAGCAATTGTGTTGTGATTAAGATAACAATATTTGCATAAAAGTATGCTGTCAGATCAGATAAAAACTCAGTTCAGAGTAGCAAAAATCTCCACTTACAAACTCGTACTCAAGTAATTGAAATCCCGCTTTGGTTTTTGAGCTTAACAAAACTTTGAGGTATTGAATGGCTGTTCTGTAGAAATGTAATTAGCATAGGTAAAAAGTTGAAATCCGATGTCTGTCTTCTAGGTGGGAAAACTACCGTCATATCAGCTTTTTCGTTTTGTCTCCATTTTATTTCATGAATTGAACTCCAATTAACTGTATGTAGCAATTCTCAATACGTTGTAGATGCACTGTAAAAGTACCTTGAAAATGTAAATTATGTTTGTGTCTTTGCAGGGCTCGCCTCTGTTTGAGCTTGTCAAACAGGAGCATGAGGGCGGAGCAGCAGAGCAAGTGGAGACTCCAGCCAGTTTCAGCCAACCACTGCAGCACAACCACACCGCAGCTGACCTGTGAGTCCGCTGTCCCACATTTGTCTGTCAGTTGCTACTGTGCAGCAGCTGAGAGACCTTCTTAAGCTGTAAAAACCCTTTTTAGCTGTCATGAAACCTCCTGTCAGTCATAAGCACAAGAGCTTACATAATGATATTTAAAAAAAAAAAAGATATCTGTTAATTTCCATGACTTTTACTCACCATTAGCCTTATTTTCTGTATCTTTAAGCTAGGCCTGTACGATAAAACAGTAGCAATATGTACTGATGATAGACACTTTATCAATAGCAATAAGAAAATTATTCAGGAGTTTCACTTAAATGCATTAAATGCAAACCGCAATGAAAACACATAATGAATACGCCCTGGCTCATAAACACAGTATCATATCCCTTGATAATGCAAGTGGCATGCAAACAGCCAATTTAACAAGTGTGTTGTTCATACTTGCCAACCTTGAGAGGGAGGATTCAGAAACCCAAAAGGCGGGGGTTCTTTTTTTTTAAAGAATAAAAACCTAAATAAAAAGTACACTGCAACAGCATTTTTATGTTAAATACTCTTTATTTTACTTAGTATATTCTGTGTACAGTATATTCGTTTCATTTATTCACTTTAATTCATGTTTATCCGCGCTACGTGCATGCAAAGAAACGTCGGTATAGCCATATGGTTGTCAAAGGGCTTAAATACGCTGTAAAAAAAATGGTGTGAAAATTTGTCATAAATTGGGAGAAATATGACGCCGGGAGGACACAGAGAGAGGGCAATGAAAAACGGGAGTCTCTCGGGAAAATTGGGAGGGTTGGCAAGTGTGGTGTTGTTTGGTCGTACCATTGTATCATCAGCATGTGACACAAACAACAACACGACAGAGTGAAGTGAATGAATGTTTATAAGTGTTGGCATTTAGTTTTCATCCACTGACAGTTTCTTGGATTGGATTAGTAGTAATAATAACTGGATTATTTTCAAGTAGAAAAGCACAATTATGACAAATTGACACAACACATTTGCAAGTCCTTACACTCCTAATTTCAATAATAAAAATAACTTTTCAGTTATAGTTAAAATGTTAAAAGATAAAAGTAAGGTGGTCAAATCCAAAATAAACTGGTTAAATTTGACTCCTGGTCATTATTAAAAATAGGTCAATAAAAATATCAATTATTGATATAGAGTGGAATGTTACATTTTATTGTTATACATTTTTCAGCCATATCAGCCATTCTTTGAGTCTCTTGTACGTTATTCTAAACCCTGTATCTGTGATTTGTTTTTATGTTTAATGGAAATTTCAATATAATATTTACTTGTAGCTGACGGAGCCCATTGGGTTTTCCATTGTCCTTACAGATATCTGTCCCCCATGCGTCCGGGCCTCCGCGTCCTGCCTCCTGAGTCTCTGGCCACGCCCAGCTCTCAAGCTTCCTCTCACCCTCCGATCCAGCCTGCCGGCCAGACTCCACGTCTTCCAAAGTCCAACTCTCTCAGCCTCTTCTATAAGAAATGTAAGATGTTGTTCAAGCTCATAAGCATAGTTTATTTTTCAAGTCAATGCAGACTCATTTTGGTTAGTTATATTTTCCAGAAGACATACAAAAACATTAGGTTTCTCCAGATAACTTTTGGACTATAACAGATGTGTGGACAAACCACATCCCTTCTCTGTAGTGTACCGCCTGGCCTACACCAGGCTGAAGATGCTCTGCTCCTACCTGCTGTCCTCCCACCCAGAACTGGAGCCCATCATATGGACCCTGTTCCAGCACACTCTGCAGCACGAGCACGAGCTGATGAGGGATCGTCACCTCGATCAGGTAACCCGTCTTTCATTTGCTCACTTTGTCTCACTGTCCTCCTGTTTTCTCGTTTTTGTTTTCTTTTTTCTCAAACTGCGTCTCATTGTTCTTGCAGTTGATGATGTCAGCCATGTATGCCATATGTAAAGTGAAGAGTGTTGATCTGCGCTTCAAGACTATTGTGACAGCGTACAAGAACATGCCCAACACCAACCAGGAGGTGACCGCTCTTAATTTCAATTAGCTGTTTTGCTGTTGTAATTATACATTATGTGTTGAAATATGATGTGAAATGATTATAAATTGATTTTCGTTGTGTCACACTGTATGCTGCAGACCTTTAAGTATGTGTTGATTACTGAGGGCCACTACGACTCCATTATTGTCTTCTACAACCAAGTGTTCATGCAGAAGCTGAAAACCAACATCCTGCAGTACGCGTCTACCAGGGTAAGACTCCCTCCCCATGAAGGATCGACAGTTTAACTTAAATAATATACACAGTCAGATAAATGTGCATGCCTATGACACCCTCTCATTCTTGCTGTTTGTTTTTTTGCAGCCACCCACCCTCTCTCCAATCCCACAAATACCACGCAGCCCCTACAAGTTCCCAAATTCACCTTTGCGTGTGCCTGGGAGCAACAACGTGTACATCTCCCCTCTGAAAAGCCCACGCATGTCCCCAGGTATCATGACTCCTCGGTCCCGGTGAGTTCAAGTCACATCGTTGTTCACCTTGGAGAGCTTAAGTGGTTGTCGAGAAAAAAAGAGAAAAGGCTGCACGTGAATTTGCATGATCCTTTTGTTTTTGCACATGATTTTTCTCATCTGTGTTTTTTTGCCTTTGCAGAATGCTGGTATCAATTGGTGAATCTTTTGGGGTATGCGCCTCTTTTGTTTGCTTTGCAGCACATTAAAAGATAATCTCCATTTTAACAAGTGCAAATGCAATGACTTTTTTTTTTTTTTCCTGACTTGCTCTTTTTTTTCTGTTTTGTTTTCATCTGCAGCTGTCCAATCGGTTTCAGAAGATCAACCAAATGGTCAACAGCAGCGACCGCTCCTTTAAGAGGACTCTGGATCTCGGCTCCACGCCAAAGCCTCTGAAGAGGTTACGATTCGATGTGGACGGGCAAGATGAGGCTGATGGCAGGTTGGTCACAGATTATATTTGCCATAGCATCTTAGCCTGTTGGTTTATGAACTGACTTCAAAGTCAAAGTTAAAAACACTCGGACGTGATATTTGTCATGGCATACGTACATATATTTCAATTAAGCTCACTTTATCTATTTTAATTTACAGCAAATCTGGAGGAGATTCCACATTGATACAGAAGCTTGCAGAAATGAGTAAGTAAAAACTGCAATATGTATTAAGTTCCATTTTTGCTTTTGATATTCCCAGTTCTTCTTAATGTATTGTGACTTGCGGATGTATGTTCCTCTAACATAATGATTTTTTTTCATGCAGGCTCCACTCGGAGTCGCATGCAGGAGCAGAAGATGAAGGAGGACGCAGAATTGAGAAAGGAGTAACTGTAACCTACTAAACTGGCCTGCACTGTTTATCACAACATGAACACTACTTTTTGTTCACACACAAAGTGAAACATGGGTTTCTTTGTACATTTAGTATCGGATTTTAGTTTGTATTTAACTTTGTGTGAGAATTTGTGAATATAGAGGACTTTCTCCTCTTTTTTTGTGTTTTAACTGAATAATGATGAACGTCATTGAATTTCATTAGAATTTTGACTTGTTGGAGATTTAAGTATGTTTGTTTTTAAGAGTGGTATTAATTTGTGGGTGTTATAAGGAATTGTTTTCACTCTCATGAATGTTCTCCATTGTTAAGAGCGTTGTAGATATGCATTGCTGGCTTTCTTTTTAAGTAATTGGTTGAGTCTCACCACCATCAAGACATTCATGTGTTGACCTTTTTCTTTTTGAGTCTTTTCAAATTTTGACATTTTAAATGTTTCAATCATGATGCCACATTTCAGGTGTTAAATCATGATTGCTCTCCTCAAAAAGGTTTAGATGTCGGCCTCAGAGGGTTGAATCAATATGTCTTTCCATGCAGCAGATTCTTTTTACTTGCATTACGTCTTGGGAGAGTTTAGTTTGTGCCATCAAGTGAGAGCTACAAAACAATCAAATATAATTTGAAGGAAAATCCTCCACGATTTGCACTCAACCAAAATTCATGTAGTTTCAAAAGATTTGGTTACAGGTAATGTTTCTCTTTGGTGTAATATACATAGTTTCATAGTAACTTTTGTTATACTTTTGGTTGCTCAAAGATATATACATTGTACATTCAGCTAAAGGAATATTTTTCCTACTTGCAGTCACATTTTCTCCACATTTTTATACACATAAATTTGTTCATTTTAATCTTTGAAAATGGGAATTGGAGGATTGAGAAAAAGAGGAACAAATTATAGAAATGAATAAACACCACATAGAGCAAAGGAATATGTGGACTCCACTCCATATTGCTAGAAATGTCCATTACCAGAGTTTTTAAATTAAAATATGTTTATATTGTTCTTTATTGAAGTAGTTGTTTGAAAGTGTAGTAAATATTTCTTTTTGAAATCTTTTCTTTTTGTGCTTCTTTGCATAGGTGTCACATGACTTCCTTGCCTTTGCAGCCAACAGTTTGTAATACCAGTGTGTAGTGATTAACCATCTGATAGACTTCATGCCATCGCGTAATGTTTTGTTTTTTGTTAGTTTTTACAGAGGACTGTTTTAGTTCCCGTTTTATACATCATCTTATGCTGTTGGGTTTTGTTGTTTATGAAGAGTTGTGGAGATTGTTATGCTGACATCCTTTGGAGAAAAATACAGTTTGAGTGTTGGTTATCAAAAGGACATGACAAAATCGAGTTCTTCTGTCTGCATCAGTCCCATGCTTGTGAGCGCGGTATCTCAGGAACGCTTTTCTTCAAATGTGGCACAAATGTCCACTTTGACCCAAAGATGAACTGATTAGATTTGGTTAGTCTGAGGTCAAAGGTCAAGGTTACTGTGACCTATTAAACACATTTTTAGTCATAACTCAAGAATTAATACGCTTATTATGACAAACTTTTACACAGACTGTGCTGATTGTATAGATCATCCATATTTGAAGCATTGCAGTCCACTACAAGCTCTTTGATTTTGTAGATATTTTGATATATGATGGTTTTCTTAACTCATGTAGCTCCAAATAATTGCTGCCCAGCAAAGAGTTTTAATTCTACAGTGATCCTTTTCCTCCCTCTGCTGTGCAAGATTATACTCACAAGAGTCAGTAGCCAGTCGTGCTTCACTTCCACACAAGATTACAGTTGAATAAAATGGCAGATGATAAACACACCACTGTACTGATAATTGGATTAATTCTTGAGTAACATCTTAGACAGTGACATTTGTGCCAAGATTGCTCTGGAAAAAATGTATGTGGTCATCTTTTCACTGCAACATTGCTTTGATGAGTCTGATATCACCAGGCAAACTGTGATTGACATCATTTCACACAACATTTGTATTTTACAAGAACCTGTAAACTGCTTCTGATGATGGCAGAGTCTCTATGGTAAAGTAAATGGGGATGGATAGGGATTTGGCCCAAACCCATCAGCACATGTACAGTCCATGATGGAGGAAGTATCCAGGTCCTTAAGTAAAAGTAGCCTACTAACACTGTAAAGATGCAACTTACAAGCAAAAGTCACTAAAATTGTTACTTGAGTAAAACTCTGTCAGTGTAATCACAGAAATTAACTTAAAATATTAAAAGTAAACAGGATTTTACTATTGTATTTGGTTGAGATGGTGCTCATTTTTGACTGTTTTACATAGAACAGCTACTAAAGATTATTTCCTTTGTAGATTAATGTGCTGATTATTCTTTGTTAATCAACTGATTGTTAAGTTTGGAAAAATTCATAAAATGGTGAGAAATGCCGTCACAATTACCCAGAGCCAAAGTGACACCTTCACAATTCTTTTGTTTGTCTAACCAATAGTACAAACCTCAAAATTTCTCAAAAGTACAAATTGTCTGAATTGTATTGGTGTAGAAGCTTGCATGACAAGAAAATATTCAAGTCGTGTACAAGTACCTCAAATGTGTTCTTAAGTACAGTACTTGAGTAAATGTAGTTAGTTTCATTCCACCACAGCACACAGTTGATCCGATGGATTCTACAATGATGAAGAGCCAATAAACATTATCAGAGAAGTTTCTCAAAGCATATACAGTAGATGTAAAAACGACAAGACAAAAACAGAATGTAATAATTGTGTAATGTGTAATTTTAGGTGGACAGAAATGGACTTCCTCAAAGAGAACTACATGAAAAGAATATTGGAAATAATCAGTATCTCTTTTCCTTGTAGCACCTTGTTTTTCACTGCTGTGAACTCCCTCCAGCTCCTCTGGGAATATGATGACAGCTGCTGCCTGTTCACTAACAGCTACCTTAATTGTGCCATGGCACTGTTTCCAATGGGGAGGCCAGAGTTAATTCCTGTTTGAATGCAGAAACAGTTTGGTTTGCACCCAGCCAAGCGTAAAACACTTTGAACTGGTTATGTTTTAATTGGCCTTGCCCCATGGGGAATTGAAGTGTGTTATTGAGTTTGTGGGTGCTGATTTCATGCAGTCAGCCGGTAGCACATGATTGCAGGACACCAGAGTGCTCAGTCCTCTTATTGGAGCTGCTTGTGGAATCTACTGATATCTGTCCCCTTCATCTCTGAAGCACAAAATAGCTGGCAAAAACATATTTCATGTCTCCAGAGAATGTGATTGGGCTTTCACTTTAGGATCACTGTTCAAAATTGTGCTTCGTTTCAATCGGGAATGGAAAACCTCACGGTAAGTAGAGTTTTGGTTTGTAAAATTTGTCATTCAATAGATGATGATTTTTCCAAATTTAGTAGTAATGAGTCTAAAATAAGGCTAAACGTGTTTTCTTTGAGGTGATAAAATGTGTCTCCATTCATGCACTCATTTGTAGAGTATACTTTGGTACATCCCTTGATTTTCTGACAGAATTTTATCAGGGCCTCAGTTTCCTCTTTATAAAAAATATGTTAATGGACATCTAATGCCACTGCTAATTGTCCTGTCCCTCAGTCAGAACAATGGCGCGAGATTATGAACAAAAAGATGCGGTTCCCTCCAGAGCTCATCAGTGCCATTCAGGAAGAGAAAATAGAGCTGCTATGTGGACTTCTTAAAACCGGTGATGGCATCATCCGCCAGCTGGATGAGTCTGAGGACCGCCAGTGGAGGGAGGCCCTCAACCTGTCCATCCGCCTGGGCAGCGAGGTTGCCATGGATGCCCTCCTGCAGGGGGTTAAGTTTGACTTCCGGCAGATTCACGAAGCCCTGCTAGTTGCTGTGGACACCAACCAGCCCAGAGTGGTGAAACGCCTGCTGGACCGCCTAGACCAGGAGAAAGGCAACAAGATGGACGTGCGCTCCTTCTCTCAGGCCATCTTTGACCACTCCATTGACAACTCCCAGTTCGCCCCTGGTGTGACTCCGCTGACCTTAGCCTGCCAGAAAGACCTGTATGATATAGTCACCATGCTCACCCAAAAAGGTCACATCATCCCATGGCCTCATAAGATATCCTGTGCCTGTCTGGAGTGCCGCAACGGCCGACAATACGACCTGCTGAAGTTCTCCTTGTCTCGCATCAACACCTACCGTGGCATCGCCAGTCGTGCTTACCTGTCCATCACCTCCAATGATGCCATGCTCCAAGCCTTCAGTCTCAGCAGAGAGCTCCGCAAGCTATCGCAGAAAGAGCCAGAGTTCAAGGTCTGATGACATTCGTAGATATGACCACTTACTGCTCCTGAAGGGTGTCTGTGTTGTTACTTGACCCTGCTGCGATGCCTTTCTCTCCTGCAGCCTCAGTACCTGGGCTTGGAGCAGCTTTGTCAGGATTTTGCCGTTGAGTTGCTGGGCATGTGTCGCAACCAGTGCGAGGTGACCACTATCCTGAACAGCTGTGGAAACGAGAGCCAGGATTCCTTAGAGGCACAGGCCTTTGAGGAGGGAATACCCAACCTGTCACGTCTACGGCTTGCTATCAACTACAACCAGAAGCAGGTAGCTGGAAAAGAAAATGCTGTCAACCAGAGGTGAGTTGAATAATTCATATACTTGATCCATAATTTGTCTCTCCATCTCTGTGGGTTTGTTTTCGCAGTTTGTGGCCCACCCAATCTGCCAGCAGGTGCTGTCATCTATCTGGTGTGGGAATCTGGCAGGATGGAGAGGCAGCCGGACAGCCTGGAAGCTGCTTGTCTCTGTAGGGATATTTCTCACCATGCCCCTCCTCTGCCTCGTCTACTGGATCGCACCAAAGTCCAAGGTGCCAAAATCAGCAAATGGAGACTAGAGGTTTCTTATTCTTGACAGACTGTCATGAATTTAGAAAATAGGAAAGGTCACAATGAACACGTGTCTTGGTCCTGACAGATCATAACGTCTTTTGTGTTTTCACCAGGTAGGAAAGATAATAAAGATTCCTGTGATCAAGTTTCTCCTCCACTCAGCTTCCTACCTGTGGTTTCTCATCACGTTACTTGGAGAATCAATAACAATGGAGATGTATCGAGACAAATTTGCTTCCCGGCAGCAGAGCATCCTGCACAGCTCCTTCCACATGGTGTGGGTGGTTGGTGGGTTCACTCTGAGTCCCTTCTGTGATAATGAAATCTCATGCCTGAAAAATGGTTAAAATCAGGTGTTAGTGCTTACACTATGCTGTCTTGTGCAGGATTCTTCTGGTATGAGTGTAAGGAAGTGTGGATCGAGGGGCTGCGGAGTTACTTCCTGGACTGGTGGAACTGCTTGGACATGATGGTGCTCAGCATGTACCTGGCGTCCTTTGCGTTACGTGTGCTTGTCCTGCTCAAAGGTTACTTCCTCTGCCATGATCACAACGGCACAGAGGAGTGTGTCTACTTTACTGAGACAGGTGAGAAGATTATATCAGATTATTCATCCAGAAGGATTGCTGGAGGTCTTAAAAGTTCTATGCTGAACTGGTATGATTGGTTGTGTGGAACTGTCTTGCAGTGCGTGAGAACTGGCATCAGGAGGACCCCCAGCTGATTGCGGAGGTGCTGTTTGCAGTGACCAGCATGTTGAGCTTCACACGGCTGGCGTACATCCTGCCAGCCCATGAGTCTCTGGGAACTCTGCAGATCTCCATAGGGAAGATGATTGATGACATGATGAGGTAAGGGCACTTTTCATTTTGTCCCCTGTATTGGATATCATCTTGACAGAGCCAATTAGAATGTTGTTTTCTTTTTTAGATTCATGTTTATACTGATGATCATTGGAACAGCCTTCCTCTGTGGCATCAACAATGTCTATGTTCCTTATGTCATCTCTCCACATCTGGGCAGGTAAGAAAATGGGCTCTTCAGCTTCCATTCAAGCTTATTCAACAGCTGCTCTGGTACATTCTTGAAAAACGAGTCCAAAAATGTGCTGGCTCTGTGGGGCTACAAATATGAGTTCACTTGGATAGATGCATAAGCCTTTTTTAAGGAATAGTTTGACATTGTGGCAAGATAATATAAGCCTATTTTCCAAAGTATCAACTATTCCCTCAAAGCATTCAGCCTGCATAAAACTTGTTCCATATTAGAGCTAGCCCAATCAATCTATGGAAGCCCGTTTCCACCAATGTGATGGGGAAAAAAAGTTCCTGTAAGTCATTATAATGACAGACTCACTTAATATCTTTAAAAAAAGAGTTGGTATCTCAAAATAATGACAAACTGTATCAAAAAAATGGCTTAGTATCTCAATATGATAAGAAACTTTCTGTAACACTTTCTATGAAGACCACATCTGTAATGCATTAATGGGGCATTCATAGTGTATTATAATGCATTCATAGTGCTTTATGACTATACTCATAAACATATAAACATGCTTTCTGATGCACTTCATCAACAGTCATAAACAATATAGATGTGAATTATAATGAATTATAAGTTCACTGCTCTTATGGATCCTTTTGACTAGTTGACTTATAATACATTATGACTGCCTATATTCACCTATACACACCTCAACAATCAACTGTAGTACGGACTCATGTATGCTATAATAGTTCATGCAGTATCATAAGTTAGCACTCTATGTGTTAAGTAAAGTGAAGTGCATATGGATGCATCTATAATAATGCATGCTTCATCTTAATGTTTCATTATTGGTCAGTAAAGTGTAATGCTTTTTCATGCATTTAAAATGCTGATGCTGAATGCTGATTTTCATGATACTGCATGGACTAAAGCATACTGTGAGTCCTTGACAGCCAGAGAGCACAGACAAATGTATTGACAAATGTCCTGCTCTGTACATAACGTGGTCAATTCTTTTAAAAAACAAATTTAATGGATCCTTACCAAAAATGTTTGTGTTATATTTTAGAAAAAAATGTATCACCTGATATGTCTTTCCCAGATTTTTGTTAAATAAAGAATATCTTTTTATTTTCTTTTTGTTTATACTTCTTGTTTTGGGGACACTTAATCAGGATGTTCTGCAAGGCAGTGAATCAATTTAATCACATTTATTCAAGTTATCTACAGAAGAAGAATCTTCAACAACAAGCTCTCTGTACTTGGGCATTCAAGTGTGAAAACTGCAAGAAGCAGCCACAACTGTCTTAAATACAAAATAACAGTGTCAGGCAGTTTCTATATACTTTTTCTTAACATAAGAGAGTGAAACTAACTCTCTGGGCTGCTGAAAATAAAAAATACACAGTATACATCACCGTAGTTAGTTATGAACACAGCCTCACCGTGATAACATTCTCCACTGCTGCTGCAGGTTTAATGAGACGTTCCACTTCTTATTCTGGACCATGTTTGGTGTGGCAAGCCAGGACTACGTGGACATGCCACAGTTTGTGTTAGCAGAGTTTGTAGGAAGGATTCTGTATGGCATATTCACACTCGTCATTGTCATCGTCCTGCTCAACATGCTTATTGCTATGATCACCAACTCCTTTCAGAAAATTGAGGTAACAAGATATCTTTCCCTCACACCTGCAATAAAAGCAGAAACCAGAGAGGAGCACTGACATGTACACATTTTTTTTTTTGTTTCAGGATGATGCAGATGTTGAGTGGAAATTTGCCAGGTCAAAGCTGTACCTCAGTTACTTCAGGGAGGGCCTCACTATGCCTGTGCCCTTCAACATCATCCCCTCACCCAAAGCTGTCTTTTACATCTTAAGGTGAGCTCTAAAACTTCAGAGCACCTTTAACCTGCAAAGACACACTATATTTTTATTTATTTATTTTCTATTATGTTCCAGGGGTATTTTTAGACACTTCTGCTGCTGCTGCAATTGTAATTCTAAGAATAAATATCCCCCTATAGCCGCTATGGTAAGTGTGTGTTGCTGAAAAATAGTGCAACTGTACTACCTATTTAATAAAAATCTACATATTCTTTGCAAAACACTGTGCACTGAAATGCGTGATGTTAAACATGTGTTTCAGACCAATGGCAAGAGAAATAAAGACAGCAAGTTGCCTTACCGGCAGCAGGTGATCGGAGCTCTGGTGCAACGCTACATTGAGTCAGCTCGCAGGGAGTTCGAGGAGACCAAAAGAAAAGGTAACCATGACTCTGTGACAAAACTGTCAGGGAATGACAGTCAGACAGTAATGCAGTATAAAGTTCAAGTATCTTTGTGGGCCCTCCTCACATGAGGGCCCCTCTATATTCCCCCCCCCCCCCCCCCATATGCTTCACTAACTGCTACCAGACTTAGCCAATTAGCACTTCTTAGCTAGTGCAACAACGGTGCCAAATTAACCAACCAGAGGTTGCTGCCGTACATAAACACACACAGACGCAGTAATTGAATGTCTTGCTCATGCTAGCCTAGCCTTGTTAAAGTTAAACAAGTAAAAGGAGATGTTAGTTTCTGTGTCTGTGGTCTGTTTTTATTCCCAGCAGCAGCTAGATTGTTGATTCAGAATAACTGACGTTGCTCTAGCTAACAGAAGCTAACTGGCTACATTTTGGTAGCAGTTTGGTAGCATGCTCAACGCATGCTTAAGAGGCAGGGGGCAACTGAACATTCAAAATAATACATTAAACATGACTTATTTATTTTTAATTTTTATATGTAATAATATTTTTTTTCTTTATTAGAATAATGATACACAAAACAAAGGAAAATTTAACAAAAAAAGTTAATTTGATTTATTTTCAAGAGTGTCTAACCCTTCCTTGCATCTCCTATAATTACATATTGCATTTAGGCCAAAGATTCACACTTTCTAAAGGTTTTACAGGTTTTCCGATTAGAAACCCCCCAGCCTATATAAATTAAATGGCATTATTTATCATTAAAGTGCCAGCATGCTATGTTGTGATTGGAGTATTCTCTTCCCTCAGATATCGGTAATCGGATCACGGAGCTGAGCAAAGCGGTCCTCAGGATGCACAATGATATGAAAGTGGTCCAGCAGCTTCTGATGGAGGATGTCCACAGCACAAATGATGTATTAAACAATGATGGCTCCTCTGTACTGGGGAAATACATCATAGGTGCTAAGAATAATTTCAGGGGTTTTAACAGCAGACAAGAAGACAAAAATACGTCACTTAAAGTGACAGTACACCATGGAGAGGAAGGGGTGGATAAAGAAAAGTTTAACTCTGATACAACACAAGAGTCAGACGTGAAACAGTACCAGGTGGGTGTATGTGGAACAGAGGGATCAAAGGTAACAGACGGCGATGTGGTAAAAATGGAGGAAGGTCGAGCTAAAGCACAGCTTGGAGTTAATAAGGAAACTGAGAACAAAGAGCAAGAGGAAGCAGACAGAAATAAAAACACTGACAGTGAAGTGAAAGAGGAGGTTGTGGCAGAGTCAAGTTTTGATAATGTAGAAGAAATGGTAAAAGCTGAGGCCACACAGGATGAGGCAGAAAAAAGAAGAGAAGGAGAGATGCTCACAGGGGCCAAGTATGGTGAAAAACACACAGAGACAAGCTGTGAACAAGCTGAAAGCATCAGTGAAATTACAGACATAAAGAGTGTAGTAAACAAGTTCAAGGACTTGGAGCTGCAAGAAAATAAAGTGGAGGCAAAATGGAGGAAGGGTAGAAAGTTTGAGCATAACGTAGCAGAGAAGTCTGATGTCAGGGAGAGCAACGAAAAACCTGGAGCCAAGAAAATCATTCCCTCGCCAACAGGCAGCAGCAGCTCCCAGGACACGGGCTTTGGTTCCCAAGAAGGAGAGGGATCAATTGATGGGACACTAGTGAGACCGTAACCTTAGTGATCTCCTATTTAAAGGACCACACTGACATTTACATGGTTTGACCTTTTGATTACTGATTATCCAATATCTGATTGGTTATCCAATATCTGATAAGAGTCGCTGACAGTTTGGAGATGGTTTGGGTTTTTCCATGGCCTGCAACTTCATAGTTTTGGCTCTGTTACTGACAGTGCTTAAAGATGTTGATGTCTGTCAGTTGGTTCATCCAAAACACTGGTCAAAAGAAATATCAACAGCTACAGGCTAGATTGCCATAAAATCTATAGATATTGATAATCCTCATTGAATTATTTTGTGATTTTTACGACACCATGACCTCTTTAATTTAGGTACATGACAAGGTATCTTGAAAACTAAGTGGCAGCAAATAAAATGTGAGTTTACATCTAGAATATTTTATAATCTAATCGGCCTGTCATCATAAAATTTGCTGAGTGCACTTTCATTTATTGTGAGGGCTATAATGAATATTGCAGCATCTTGGGGTTGCTAGCATAACTTCTAGGCTTATTAGTTTAACCTTTAAGCAAAAGGTCCACATTTTGGGAATTATGGTCCTGCACATAACCACCTGTAAAAAAAAAAAAGAAGACATAACATGCTAACTAGTGAGCTTTACAGATGCTGACAGGTGGATTTGGTTACCGTTGGCCAGAGCCTGGCATGCTGGTTCCCATTTTTTCTGTTTGTGCCAAGCTAACCCTAACCCTAGTTAGAAATAGCTTCATACTTGCTCTGCAGACATAACAGTGGAAACTAAATTTTCCATAAGAAAAAAATGTTATACATTTCTTTTATTCCTTAATCGCTGGTACTGTGAGAAACTTTTCATGTAGTGTAGCCGGTCAGTGTGCAAAAACATGCAGCTTCCTGGCTAATTCTGCTCACCTCCTGTGAGATAGAAGTGAAATTGGTTCAGTGGTCAGTTGATTAAGAAAAGTGTGTCGCACACTAGTTGAACTGCTGCTTTGTGTCCTCTCTTCACAGGCATTTTCTAAAGTTCAGAGCCTCAGGTCATTCTTCTTTCTCTTAATATTCAAACAGCAGATTAAAATGGCTTTGTGATCAATGAAATAATTAAAACACTTGAAAATGCATTTTGTTTTGTCTGTATTTCATGAAGGGGAACATTAACTCTGTGTTGACTGAGGTTATGAATTAGTGTTTCTTTTCAGTAGGTGGCAGACCTACACCCTGCTACAGTGTGACAGTGCAGGTCTCAGCTTGCTTTACACATACTGTTCCCATGAGGTCGCATGAACACACCACTTCATTAATTCATCACCTGCAGCATCACCTGTCCCAAGACAGTGCATCCAGACTCTTCCACTGGAAAAACACCTTGGCATGATGGCCTTTGTTACAGTATTGACGCCATTTCCGTTTTAATTTTTGGTGTTGTGAGTTCTGTTGTCCTGATCTGCCAGCTTCACCGCAGCTAATTAAAACATACTCTACGTCATCTGGCACAAAAGCCTCCCATTATTCACCAGGAAAAATAAATGTCTCACCTATGCCTGGGGGCATGAGTGTCCCCAACGACAGAGAAGCTTAATGTCTTTGCCCCTCATTTCCTAATGACCAATAAATATAAAGAACAGCATAGTGACATAAAGCATTACACATTCTCTATTCTTCACATTTTCTATTTGGCTGTAGCCACAGTAAATATAAAGCTCTTCTTGCCTCAGTAAATGTATTATTGATATTGATTGGTATTCTTGACAATGGCGAAATAAATGGAATTAAATTAAAACCATTGTATAACAAGTTTAATTTTCCACTTGTCTAAAATACAAACAATTAAATACACAAATTCATTGATGTGACCCACATATTACAAAACTATTGATAAAAAAGGGAGGAATATTACCTCTTTAATTAATTCTATACAAACATGCATACAACACATACCCGTGATGATAAAAATGCAGGAAATATTAAATAACTGCAAAGATTTGTGACTTGATGACAGCGGCATATATAAGTGTTACAACATCATATACGCATAAAAAGAACCAGGTGTTTCCAAAGAATACATTTAATGAGGAAGCTGGTAGATAAAGGAATGCCCGTTTGTCTGAGTGAACCACACTTGACTTAGGAACCACACATCAGGCACTCATCTTTGTTCGCTAAGGAACAGACCATGGCAGCAGTGTTGCGTTCTTTGGTCTCCTCCTCCTCCTCGCTCTTGGTCGCCTCCTTTAATTTCTCCTTGTTCAGGGTGAACTGAATGGGATTAGCAGCGGGCTTTGTCCGCAGGTAGTACATGCCCGTTTTCAGGCCCTGTGGAGGAAAAGAAGTCAGGCATAAGGGTGCTGTTTCTTGGCACTTTGATGCATCAAGCCTGCATTTCCTCACTCCTGACTTACCAACTTCCAACCATAGAAGTGCATGCTGGTCAGTTTGCCATAGTTTGGCTCAGCAATATGGATGTTCAGGGACTGGCTCTGATCAATGTAGGCACCGCGATCTGCTGCCATCTTGAGGACGGTCTTCTGGGAGATTTCCCACACTGTTTTATACAGCTGCTTCAAATCATCAGGGATCTCCTCAATATCCTGTTGACAAGTCAAGGCATATTTAAATGTTTGATCACCAAAAAATGACTAATTTTGTACTGTGTTTTTTGTACAACTTTGTATGTTTGACTCTGTGCTGTCTCTTTGTCTTGACCTGCCAAGGGACTACAGATGCAAATAAGCAGGAAGCTATAATCTTGTACAGTGCATCAAATGGTGACATGTTTGTGCTGTACCCTGTCCCTTTTAAATAAATTACATAATGAAATAAATGTAATCAGTTTATTAAGTGTGATGCTGCACCTGGATGGACCCGTTCTGAGCAATCAGCTGGTTCTTCATTTCATCACTCCACAGTCCCCCTTCTGTGAGGTCTTTCAGCAGGTGGGGATTCACAATCTATGGGAGAGGCGGAAAACATACTCAGCAACCTTTCCTTCTAGGGACACACGACTTTGGAGACACAGTGAATATATTCTGTTGCATTCACGCTCACCTGAAACTCTCCTGAGAGCACCCTGCGGGTGTAGATGTTGCTGGTGTAGGCTTCAATGGACTCGTTGTTACCCAGGATCTGGGCAGTGGAAGCTGTGGGCATGGGGGCCAAGAGCAGACTGTTCCTCACACCATGCCTGAGGACACAAGGGGGGGGGGGGGGAAAGGGAGGAGCTGAATCAGGGATGAGCTACAATCTCCACATACATTATATATGACATTAGCGACATAAACAACAAGAAAGACCTTCAGGACGACTTACTTGGCAATCTTGTCCTTCAGTGCTTTCCAGTCCCACAAATCTGTTGGGGTTTTCCCCCACATGTCATATTGAAGGATCTGGAGCACAAAAGTATGATCTGAGCCCAAACTGTTTAACTGTAACCCAGGATAGATTTGAGACATAATGTAAACTACTCACCCCCTTGCTGACAGGGGAGCCGACGTAGGTTTCATAAGCCCCAAACTCTGCAGCCAGCTCACAGCTGGCCTCCAGGGCGGCATGGTAGATAGTCTCAAAGATCTGAATGTTGAGCAACTGGGCCTCTGGGCTTTCAAACGGATAACGCATAAGGATGAAGGCATCAGCCAGACCCTGCACTCCTATTCCAATCGGCCTGTGGCGCATGTTCGACCTTTCAGCCTGTGAAGCAGCACAGACGAGCCATCTGTTAATGTAAAGCACGCAACACCTGGCTGCATATGTGATAGAGAAAGCAACAGTAAAAAGAAAGCAAACCTCAGGCACTGGGTAGTAGTTGATGTCAATAATCTTGTTCAGGTTCTTGACAATGACTTTGGTGACAGATGCAAGCTTCTTGAAGTCAAAGGTCCTTTCTGGGGTGATGTACATGTTGAGAGCAATGGATGCCAGGTTACACACTGCAACCTGATTTGAAGAAAGACAAAATCCAAATTGAAAACAAGCATTAAAACTTCATGTTATGTGGTAATATTAATATTATAAAAACAAGCCAAATCTTTTAGGTATCTTCCCCTCACCTCATCTTTGCTGGTGTATTCTACGATCTCTGTGCATAGATTGCTGGATTTGATGGTGCCCAGATTCTGCTGGTTGCTCTTCCTGTTGCAGGAGTCCTTGTAGAGCATATATGGCGTGCCGGTTTCTGTTTGAGACTCAATGACGGCGTACCACAGCTGCTGAGCCTTCACCACACGCTTAGCCCTGCCCTCCTTCTCATATCTGAGGACAAATGGGAGACGTTCGACAGGTTAGCACTGAGAAATAAACCGTTTGTTAAGAACAGACATTAGTGTGCTGGTCTTACCGTGTGTAGAGCTCCTCAAACTCCTCTCCCCAGCACTCATCTAACCCGGGGCACTCATTGGGACACATTAGAGACCAGTCCTACAAGAGCAGGAGAGGAGCAATAAGACTTTTCTCCAAACTGCATGTTTAGGATTTAGCAGGGAGCCTCAAGCCATCAAACCCCGCAGAAGACACAGTAGATTATAGAGTTCAGTTCAATCTGGGATTCCCTCCAATATTCACCTGATTGCTTTCCACTCGTTTCATAAAGAGATCTGGGATCCACAAGGCAAAGAACAGGTCTCTGGCCCTCTGCTCCTCTTTACCAGTGTTCTTCTTCAACTCTAAGAAGTCAAACACGTCAAAATGCCACGGCTCCAGGTACACAGCGAAGGCCCCAGGTCTCTGACAAAGCAAACACAGAGAAAGTTGATTAAACGTCCTAATCTCCAACAATGTCAAACTCCTTTACGGTGGGTCTTGTAACTCCTTACCTTGTTACCACCCTGGTCAACATAGCGAGCTGTGTTGTTGTAGACTCGAAGCATGGGAACCAGCCCATTGGAAATGCCATTCGTCTGAAAAACATGAACCACTGTAAGTAATACACAAATCAAAGCTCCTCTATTTCTGCTTGACTTTAATCCCTGTGATGTGCATTTAACTCACCCCAGCAATGTAGCTGCCCGTTGCTCTGATACAGTTAACTGCCAATCCAATACCTCCGGCTGATTTAGAGATGAGGGCACACTGCTTCAGTGTGTCGTAAATGCCATCGATGCTGTCGTCCTTCATCGATAGCAAGAAACAACTGCAAAAATCCCAAACAAATTAGTAGGGGGAAAAAAAATCAAGATTGAAAGAAAGTTAAGATATTGTGTCAACTTTGCTTTGAGTCCTTACCTGGACAGCTGTGGTCTGTTGGTGCCAGCATTGAACAGAGTAGGTGAAGCGTGGGTGAACCACTTCTCTGACAGCAGGTTGTAAGTCTCAATGGCTGCATCGATGTCTCCTTTATGAATCCCGACTGCCACTCTCATGAGCATGTGCTGGGGCCTCTCAGCAACTACAGAAAAACAGGTTAATTGACAATTTAACTATCAAAAACATAAAAATAACAAATGACTTGACAGTGAGTCTCGGCGTCCATAAACATGCCTTCACAGAAAACTCAGCTCTCACCTTTGCCATTGATCTTCAACAAATACGACCGCTCAAGAGTCTGTTAGAGCAAAAAGGACAAATTAGATTTAAAACTCAAATATCTGCGTGAGATGTTAAATGTAAAGTTAAGTTAAAAAATTACCTTAAAGCCGAAGAAGTTGTACGAGAAGTCTCTGTCGTATATGATGGCAGAGTTGAGGCGCTGCAGTGAATGGAGGATATTATGTTTTAAAAAAAACTTCAGTGACTGTGTTTGCAAACATGAAAAAAAAAAACTATATCATCAAACGTGACTCACAGCCTTGTTTTCAATGACGTTGTCGAGTGTCTCCTTGGAGATCATGGGAGAGTGACATTTATTTAACGGGTTCACGTAGTTGTACAGGTCTTCCATCACATCTACAAAGAAGGGAAAGCATGTGTCATATCAATACCAATGATTTGACCACTTCATGCCAGGGTTTCCTTCTTCACCAACATTATAAAGAAATAATACATTTTAATGAAATTACATATATTTATCAGTGAATGAAATTACCATATATTTACCAAAAATGTTGCATCAGATGAATCACGTACTCTGTATTAATGCTGTTCTTTATTTAAACTCAAAGTCATACTTATAAACACATTTATTACAAACACCAAAATCACTCAACTTGCAATAGATCAGTAGTTTTTTATAGTAACTTATGCTCACCACTAAATACTTTCTTGGTCTCTTTGTGCAGGTTAGACACAGCGATTCGTGCAGCCAGGAGTGCATAATCGGGGTGTTTGGTGGTGAGGGTGGCGGCAGTCTCTGCTGCCAGGGTGTCCAGCTCCACAGTGGTGACTCCACTGTACAGACCCTGGATCACCTTCATTGTAATCTGAGCCTGCAGAAACAGAGGAAAGGGGTTACACATGGTAGATTGTAGCTGAATTGGAGTCTGTCAAGTGTTACACCAGTATTTGATGATTTTTTTTTTTTTAAACACTGGTGGGTAACTTTACAGTGTTTTGAACTTACTGGGTCCACGAAGTCAGAATTGAGTCCATAGCAAAGCTTCTGGATGCGAGATGTGATTTTATCAAAACAAACTGCCTCCTGGCGTCCATCTGAAATGCAAACACATTATTAATCCTAAAACGTCCATTTCTGGTGTAAATTCTCCGGACTGTAGATGAATATGACTGCAGTGATAAACAGATGAATTCAGACGAAGCACCGGCCAACTGTCGAACCAGTTATTATGTCAACAATGGGAGGGCACCTTGCTACTTCGCGCCATTACCACATTTGTCAATACATGGCTATAAAAACCGCTTGTCACATTCCTTATAGAGAGAGGTTTGTCAGCACCTTTACTTTGCAAAACAGCTGGGAAAAAATAGGTTCAACCATCAAAAGCCGGAGAGCAAAGTTAGGTCAACAAGCCTGATGATTAATTTAAAAGTCTCCGCTTTGCCTCTTAAAAATAATATATGCTATGTTAAGTTGTATTTCAAATAAAGACAAAATAGGCAACAAACGGGCAACTGAGAATAATTAATAGTCATCTTTTGTCCTTTCATAACTCAAGTCTTTGTTTGGTGCCTCGACGGAAAAGAAACCACACAAAGAAAACCAATAAAACACTTTTTAACACGACTGAAACTGAGCTGTAGACTTAAGTGCAGCATTTCTTTGCATATTAGAACTAATATCTAGCACAGCTTATATACATTTTAAGTTTTCCGGGAGCTTCACATCCCTCCTCATCCTAACATTACATTATCCAACGGTATTTGACAGCAGAAATATTACAGTTAGCTACTTTACCTCTCTTAATCACATGCATGTTGGCAACAAAACAGCTGGTTTCCTAAGTCAGCAGGTGTTGACGGTATCTTCTCAGCTGGTCCTTCAAAGAACACAGTGACTGCGGTACGAAGTTGTTATAGAAGGTTATTACACTGTGAGAACAATTGGCAGACACAGTTGAATCTCAAACTGAGAGCGCCAACAACCCACAAGCCAGTTACATTGCATTGTGTCAGAGGTTCACCCAATCAGAGGAGACCCCAGCAGAGTTTTAAACCAATCACAAGCCATCATATTGAGCTTTTTACAGTTTCCGGTCGTCATTTCCGGGTGAAATCTGGCGGGAAACTTACCAAACATGTAATTATCTGCTTTATTTCAGCAGCAAGACTTTCCTGTCTGATGCAACAATACAAATAACGTCACAACAGCTACATATATGTCACTTAAGTTATAAACAGTGTGTCATTCACAAAATGTTATGCTTGATAATTACACTAATACATTTTGAGGTTATATTAATACACAAACCTTGCAATAAACATGTGTAATCTTCCACGAAGGTGCGGTATTAAAGCAGTGATACTGGGGTAACACCCATAACAAAAATGCAATAACCATTTGCCATTTTAAATAGCACTTTATAACAAGCCAAGAAACATAAATGATGACATTTAGTAAGTATACGCAGAGTACGTACGGTAATTAGTTAAACTTTAGTAGTTCAATATCACAGGCATGACTTCAGAAAACACTGCAGTGTATTTAAGTTAGGAATATTTTTGCATTCAAATTTTGATAAGAAGTAGTTTTACCCTCTCACAAGCATATTATGATAGGTTAATATTATCTGAAAAATAGCTTTGTCTAAATATCAAAAACACTGTCTTGGAAAAAACCTACAGACTATCCAACATTAATTAAGTAGGTTAAGTACAAATAGCAAGCTATGAGTCAGAGAGTCACAGGTAAAACTATTTGACCTACATTATTTCCGAACTTTATTTTGAAGGGGGAAAACAAGCCAACAAGACAGGATGTGACCGGTTTGTTACTAATGCTAATGGACCCGGAACGGTAAGGCAGCACTCCGAAGATGGCCGGGGTGTTTGAGGTGGAGGTTGATGGTGTAGAGCACGACCATGGACTGGAGCATCACGATGAACCGAACCAGGTGAGTGTAATAGGCCGCACCGAGGTATTATGACAGATATAAGAGATGAGGCTAAATTTATACTGAGGTGATAACTGCCAACTCGGAACTCTGCTTTAGCTACGAAGTTACACACGGGCTTTAGCCTAACATAAGCAGCTAGCAACCTTTAGCCATCTGTTACCAAGCAGAGGTCTTGGGTCTAGATAAAATGCATTGTCCATTGAAATTAACCGATCGTGTCTCTTTCGATAAACCAACAGTGCAAACGTGAAACGCTCTGAGGTCCATTTAGAGATAGCTAAGCTAGCCAGCTGGTGTGACCTGGCTAACGTACAAATCATGTAGCTGTTAACACGCAGTTGCTCTCATCTGGTTAAAGTAACGTTAGCTAGCTCAGGTATTATTATTAGAATTAAGCTAGTATTTATTCGAGCTTTTTTCACACCGTTACTGCGGTGTTCACTGCTACGTTCAGCAATGTCTGTTACCTTTATTTATGAACTCCAAATGTAGGTGATGTGGCTGATTGGGTCAAAGGTCACGTATTGCCTATTCTGTGCTATCGCCCAAGAGATTAATCAACATGAAGAGCAACCAAACCACTTCCTGTGGCATTTCAATCTGCAGGTCAAACCAAACCTAAATGTTGATGTCAGCAGGAGCTCACAGTGTGCAGAGACACCACAGGGTGAACTGAGCTATTATCACTGTCTGTCATGTGAGGTGTAATTATTAAATGTGCAGCAAAGGCAGAATATCTGCATGGCTGGCAACACCATAGGCTGACAAAATACACATTAGATCCTTGTGTTTGGTTGACTGATGATTTAAGTCCATGTGGATTGAATGGAAAACTGTAAATGGATGAATCAATGTACCCCGATGGCTTGTTTTTCCTGCCTCTTATTGTGTAAAATGATAAAGAACTTACAAGTCTTTAAAACGTATTAATCTGCTGAGTGAAGTAGATAAGTTTTTATCAAGCATGCAGAGAATTTTACATTTCACACACATGTCAGCAGCATGAATTGGATGTCGTCATAATACTGTTTTGTTTTTTTACTATTTAAAATGGAAAAAGGGGACCCAACACAATGAAACAGGAAATGTGGTGTACTGGGCAGGGTGTGTAATTTGAGTAAGCACTGGGTGTGAACCCGTAGATGTATAGTTGTTAGTGTAACCACTGCCAGCCTTTATTCATATATTAAACCGGGAAGCTCTAATAACCAGAGAATATTGCATAAATTTCTGCTGGCGGCTTGTAGCTAAGTAGCTAAACAAGCCAAACAACTTGGAGGAGAGTGTAACTGCAACTGCTGCTCAGCCAAAGTTTAATGTTTTATTTTCAATAGTTCTTCTAGAGTCTCTGCAATTGGTATGCGATGTAAGATACAGGGCTTTAAAGCCAACTGTGTGAGAGGTGATCCTCAACACAGTAGTTTAATGTGTTATTGCTTTTGTTAACCAGTCATAAACTAGGGTTGTGAAAAGTCTGTAAAGTTCCAGAAAATTTAACAGAAGCTAATGAGAATTTGGGAGATTTTGCACAATTTCTATATAGAACTTGTATTTTTACATAGTGAATGTATTTTTTAAAAAAAAGAAAAAGCAATACAAGGTCTAATGGCATGTTTTGATTAAAAATATGCCAATTTAATTTGTATGTGACCATGCACTGCAGACTACATGTTTTCAATCAACACTTTATTTTATCACTGGAGCAAATATATTTTTTATTTTTAATGATATTTCTGTTGACTAGCAAAAGCAAAGTACACAGTTTATAGGTTAATGACACCCTCTTCTAGTTTTTTCGAGATAGCTGTTACTATGTGGGATTTAGTTCGATTGAGCATGCTAATCGCGTAGATTTAACTAATCATTATTTAACTATTAATTTCAATAAATTTTTATTAATTTACAATTATGTTTGCTTATGATATTATATATACACACACACATACAACTCCAGTTTGTGTTCAGATGAGGCTAATACAGGGCACTCTAAGCTGCACTAGAGTAATATGGCGTGTATAATTGTCCTCAAAATGGCTAAGCTGTGAATTTATTATTAGTTTAATTATTAGTTTGTTAAACTGCTTATTTGGTAAAGTGTCAGCAGTAATGGTCATTAATTTGTCTTTTCCTTTCTTTAGTTTGATGTGTCCAAGCTTTCACCAGAAGAGAAGTGGAGGTTAGTATCTTATCATACTTTTAATGGATTATGCATTTTCTTTGTAACATGTATAATTTTGATTACATTCTCTCTGAAATGCATTCAGACAAGGACCACTGATCTGTACAACAAAAAAAAAAGTTTTTGCACTCAAGCGTGTAGAGTTACACTGCATCTGGATTAATTTGAATGTTTCCTCTCTTTTATGTGTTATCTTTAAAGCATCACAGTCTAACCAGGTTGGCTATTATCAGTTTACACTAACATTTCATGATTTCTGGTTATTGAAATCCACATGGTTCAAACAGTTCAGTCATTGCCATTAAGAAACACCAGTGTGCTGAGGTGTACAGTGCCTGGCATGCCTATCCTGAATTTCTATTAAACAAATAGTGTGTCTCTTAGCTACATAACATTTGTTGAATACGTTCTTCTTGTTCCACAGGGTGGAGCATGCAAGAATGCACGCCAAACACAAAGGCCATGAGGCCATGCACGCAGAGATGGTGCTCATCCTCATAGTCACCCTTGTCGTCGCCCAGCTAGTGCTTGTGCAGTGGAAACAGAGACATCCAAAGTCATACAATGTAAGGCACAAAAGACGCACGAGCAGAATGTTTGAAGTTCTGTATGTAAAGCTGAGAAATATAATCATGTGAAAACAAATTATTGTGTGTTTTGGATACATTTACAGTTCAGCTGACAGCCGTGTTTGTGTGTTTTAAGAGATGGGGAAGGAGGGGATAAGAACATGTTCTAGCACAGTCTTGTGTCTCACAAGTCTGCATTCTCTTTTATTTTCTATCCATCCATGTGGCAGACTTGGCTGTATCAATACTTGTTTCCTCAAATAAGAAGAAATCTGATGTTTTCCTTCTTGTCTCACACTCTCCAAATATGAAATGTTGTCTCTGTTTTGGTCTGATGGTGGTAACTTTTTATCACTAGCGTACATGCGTCTTCTAACACGTATACTCTGCTGTCTTGTAGCTGGTGACTCTGTTCCAGATGTGGGTAGTTCCTCTCTACTTTACTACCAAACTTCACTGGTGGAGGTTCCTGTCCACCTGGTTTATCTTCTCTGTCATCACAGCCTACGTCTCTTACCGTGCCACTCGCAAGCCCCTGGCCTGCACTACACCGAGGTATAACCCTCATTTACACCTGATCCTGTAAATTAAGAGGTCTGCCGTTACATAAATAACATATTCTGACATACTCCTAAAATATCCCTTCTCTTTGGCTCCTGTAGGTTGGTGTATAAGTGGTTTCTCCTTCTCTACAAGATCAGCTATGCCACAGGAATAGTTGGCTACACTGTCGTCATGTTTACACTTTTTGGTATAAACCTAATATTCAGGTATGCATTGTCAGTTCCATATCATTTCACTGGTGCTAAATGAACCTGAACTGTAACCAAAAATGTCAGTGGATACTGACTTTTGCCATTGAAGATTGAATCCTTCAAACTGTAGGATGAAGTTAAATTGCCATTTTAGGATTTCTATCCAAAATGTTTACAGTTCAGTGAAAATGGGGAGTTTTCCTGGTCTCTATCCCACATTTAGCACTTGCCACATGTATTAGATAATGTTATTTTGCTGCCCATTATTCATCTGAATCTCTGAATTGATAGATGCTTTATTCTTTAGTTTTTTCTTTATTTAAAATCTTTTAACGTCTGGCTCTGTGGCTCTGTTGCTTGTATTTTTATACACTGAAGCACCAGCATCGACCAGGATTACAGAATTTGACTGACTTTATTTAAAAAAAAAAAAAAAGAGAGAGAGAGAGCAAACGACAGTCTTTAACTGCCTGCCCCAGGCGTATGTATTTTAAGGTAAACTCTGGTCGGTAAAGTAAACATCATGTGATGGGTGTAAAAATGCGTCGTCACTGTAAGGTCTTATCACTCAGAATGACTTACAAATGTGTGTAGTTCTTACAAACTTCCATTCAGATGAGGAAATGGGTAAAAATTTAATGTTTTGTTATCTTTGGCCCAAATGAGATGCACTCTGTCTGTGATAAGATTCAAATCTGGAATCAGTCCACTGACTAAAGCCTCTGAATGATCAAGAGGCTGGTTTTTACAGGTTCCGTTAACTTATTGACAAGGAATCTTTAACAAGATCTATAATGGTTACATTAGTTTAGTGAGGCTGCATCATTTAATTGGTCAAAACTTTATTGCCTTCCACTTACTACACTTAAATGAGGTCCTATGATTCTGTATTGACAATTTTCTTATTAAATGGATTTAACTGTTAAACACGGTGTCATTATTGTACACTCATCACATTGTGCAAAAGTTTACTTCATAATATGTTAAAGCAAAAAAGTATCTATTGCTAGTTAAAAAAAATTAAGTTTTGCTAAATAATAAATTCTTTTAGCTTGACCCCAACATGCCAAAATTAAAGGAAGTTCCTACCAAAACATGTAAACTTTTCTATAGACTGAAAATTTAAAGCGCACTTCTGTTTTATGGATTAAATAAAAGTTGATGTTGAGCCCCACATGAGCCATGATTCCCATACAGTGCCTTGTCTGTCCAGGATAAAGCCGGAGGATGCAATGGACTTTGGTGTTTCTTTACTGTTCTACGGGCTGTACTACGGGGTCCTGGGAAGAGACTTTGCTGAGATGTGTGCAGACTTCATGGCTTCAACTGTTGGGGTAAGCAGAAGGTTGCAGATGCTGTATGCTCCTGTGCCAAACTGGTGTTAATTTATCTTTGATTGTTATCTCTATCTCTCTGTTTTTTATTTATTTTTAGTATTACAGTGCATCCGGCATGCCAACCAAGCACCTCTCTGACGATATCTGTGCTGTGTGTGGTCAGCCCATCCTCGTCGACGTCAGTGAGGAGGGGATTATTGAAAACACGTACAGATTATCCTGCAACCATGTGTATCCTTCCTTGTGAGATATAGATACATTTTCCGGCTACCTTCTATTATCAGTGAAAGAGAAGTTCAGCGGCACGATAGAGTATTTCAAGTCCATAAAAGGTGTACCTTTTTATGGGCTTGTGCCGGGACTGTGCCATGTACTCAGTCAGCAGTCCAAAGGGGAATTGGTAGAGTCAACGTAACCTTTATGTCAGACTGTTGATGTTCTCATAGTTTGTTCATCTGAACTTGCGTTACTTCCCCCATGATTATCTTCTGCTGCGTTAACACGGTCATTAACACGCAACCCTATTTAGTGTCACAGTGCTGTTTTGGTGCTTTCAAAGCTCTTGCACAGATTAATTGGGTCGCATCAAATAATAAAAAAAAAAAAGCAGAATTCTGTATTTACAGATAATAATTATGGAGACAAAATCACATATCAGCAGCCTGATATTAGTTTATTACTGATAAAAATTTATTGGCAGATAGGCAAAAAGTTTTCAGTAGGCTGTATTTTATTTATGACAGATATTTTAGATAATTCAGGTTTTATTTTATTTTACTTATTCTTTATTACTTCTATTATTCTTTATCAAAATTTACTGTTGTGATTATAATATGTTTTTCAACGGCAAAAGTTCCTGCCAAAAAAGTTAATGGCAATATTGTAAAATGTTAAAAACAAATAATGTCAAATCTATTGTTTAAGTATTTGTTTATCCCTCAAATATGGACATTGGCATCATCCCTAAAAATTATACAAATTGACACCAGCGTTTGGTTTTCAAAAGTGAAAATATGGTTGCAGTTTTTTAGTCACCTAATATTTTGAGTACTTAAGATACTACGCAGTTAGTTGTTTCACTAATAAAACTATTTTTTAAAAATATATTTCTTTTGTGCTGCACAAGTCCCTACTTTTTATATGTTTAAAAGAACTGTTTTTTTAATTTGTAAAAATAGTTGCATATATCAAATTGGCAACCGTTACCATCAAGCTCTGTTGGGTTTTAATAATTATATTTGACCTGAATTCCCAAATATCAGTTTAACCTTGTAACACCTAGTGTCTTCTCTGCCAGTGCAGTAGCTGTTTTTCATATTTAGGAAGTAAGTTTCTGTCCTGTCCTAGGATTGTTTTATAGACCTATGTTTTACATATTAATTAGAATAAAATTTTATAACATATCACCTTTTTTGTTTTACCTTTGGTTGAATTGGGACATTAATGTTGATGCACAATGGCTACAAATAATTTTTCATATTTCAACAACAAGCTGCCATTTCCAAAGTAATTAAAGTTTTAGTCTGTGTATGTTTGAACTGTTGCTCACAAACTGCAGTACCGAGCCTTAACTCCGAGCCCAGGTTCCATGAGTTCTGCATAAGAGGATGGTGTATCGTGGGAAAGAAGCAGATGTGTCCATACTGCAAAGAGAAGGTGGATCTGAAGAGAATGTTCAGTAATCCGTATCCTTTTTATTCTGTTATTTTCACATGTCGGCTTTAACTGTTGCTGTTTTTTGTTTTGCGTTATTTCACTGTTTCTGCTTTTATGCCTCCATGCTGTTGATAGTCATGGCTGGAGGCGTTATATTATCTGGTTGTCAGTCCTTCTCATTATATCTCAAGAAGGTCTTAAGAGATTTTCTTCAAATTTGGCACAAATGTCGACTTGGACTTGTACTAACCTTGTATGAGTCCACCTTCTTCATTTCCTCTCCCTGGATGACGACCAGGACAGGTGGCCTCCTGTTCCTCCAGTAGCTCATTGCTTTTGCTAATATTGAGCTTCAGGTGATGAAGCTCTCTGTCAGTTCTGTGCACTCCTCTGTAAAAATAGTCTCTAAGTGAAGACGGAATGTTTGTCGCTGGAAATGTTTTACCTGAACCATACATGTCAATCTAGTGATAACTTCCATTTTCCCAAGAGCAGCACTTATTAACCTTTTATTAAATTCCTGTCTTCACTACATATATTATGAGTCTGGACAGACATGGTTGTAATCTGCAACTTGACTGGTGAGTAAAGGCATAAAATCTTGAGGCGGTAATTGTAGTTTTACACTGAATATCCTGACAATTCCTAAGGTAATTGGTGTAATGTCAGAGATCATAAATAGTAATACGCAATGTACATGCACAGAGAAAATGTAGAGTAGGCAATAAAGGAGGGAGAGAAACTAAATTGGACATTTTCACAGATGACATGTAACCAATGTTCCAGTCAGGAGACCCTGTCATGCCAATTTGCAGGAGAAAGATGGCTTTTCTTGTCACCGAGAGGAACTTCCCACAGTAAAGTTTATTTGACTTTTTCAGGCAGCTCGTTGCAGCGTATTTGGAACGTGATGTTAAACATTTATAAGTTGTATAAGAAGTTCCTGTTCCTTTTTTGTGGTTCAAAGATTACATTTCAGTCAAATGCCCGACACAATAAAACAAATAATGCTCTTTTAGAGAAACTGAAAGCAGCTTCCACCTCCTCATGGTCGTGTTCAATTTTCACCCATTTGTTGTTATATGTTTGATTGTTGTTGAAGTTATTTTTCCTTAACTTGTATTTTAGCTGGGAGAGGCCACATGTCATGTATGGACAACTTTTAGACTGGCTGCGGTACTTGGTGGCCTGGCAGCCAGTTATTATTGGATTTGTGCAAGGTATCAACTACATCTTAGGTCTGGAGTGACCTGCAACTGTCAGAAATGGACATAACACGCCATACGGAGAAGATATGCACTGGCTCAAAAAGACTGAGGGCCTAACATTGAACTAAACATCAATAAGAAAGTGTCTATACTTTTTGTATATATTTATAGGCACATCTTATCTGTATTTACGGTTTATTTGAATTTTATTGGTAATCTGAATTTGGATGTCTGTCAATTTCCCAGGATTTGCTTCACACATCTTCATAATTGGTTTGTGCATCTTCTGGCCTAGTAAAGCAGTTGTCAAAATCATTAGAAAGGTGCTTTTTTTTTACTAATTTATGTCTTAAGTGTTTGTTAATACTTAGTTAAAGGATCTTGCTGGAGCTTCTCATCATGTCTGAGGGATATCACACACGAGTAATAAATATTTAGTGAAAATCAACATAAATCATCCCTGTACCTCCAAAACACACACTCGTATAGCTGCTTGGCTTTCCTGACATTGACACCATCTTTTGAACTCAAGTGACCTCAGTTTCCTAGCAGTGACAAGTCATGTGAAAAGAGGCTTCGTCATCATGAGGAAAGAAGTGCTAATCGTGCTTAAAGTGAGGACTGCTCATACAGTGCTTGTTAAGATGGAACTTTGAATATTACCTGATTTCAAAATGTCCTCATTGTTTTTCATGGACACTCATCTTTTCCAGCTGGCTAACAGTCATATTTCTCTTTGACCTTTACGCCTCATACAATAGCTCCCTTAACTACGTGTGCGTGATTTGAAGTGGAAGAATGTCTGTTTTCGCCCACGCATTTTGTATGTAAAGGGTCAGTTCACCTAAATTACAGGAAGGCAGTTGAATGTAGCAGTGAAGATAGTTTTGGTTTGGCTCTGCCAGCTCTTTCTTTTTTCTTATTTCTACTGAAGAAATAGTCCCTGTGAAACTGTTGCTCAGAATTATTCAGTGTTTGTGAAGTGAGTCTCATTGTTTCTGCGCTGTGAGCACTACTGACAAAATTCAATTCACCTTAATTGGCCAAATAAAACCCAAACTATCTGCACTGCTAGGTACCACTGTGGGAAAGTGAAGAAAATGTTTTAATAATTTTGGTAAACTTCAAATTATGTACAAATGGGATGACCCAAGAAGCACAAACCAAAGGTATTGTACCGTTTAGTAACATGATTGACCTCAATGACGAGTCAAACTAGGCAACAAACATCCCAGAATGATCTTTTAACTCAGTGCTGATGGTGCCAGTATTATTTTTATGTGATCTATTCAGGTCCGTTTGTGTGCGGGTTTCCTAGTTCAAAGTTACTGGAGGGTTAAGGTTGGTTTTTGGTCTCTACCATCTCACACAGTAAAGGTACTGTACGACAACGCTGACGTGATCACTTTGTTTTGCTGTCAGTATTTTTGAATCAAGATCAGTCGAATAAATGTCACCTGGTTCAGATGGTGTTTTTCATCCATGCATCCTTGAGGTTTATGTTTCCAACATTTAAAGCCAAGGCATTCATTGGATGACATACACGGACACAATTGGGATCAAAAGAGGGAGAGGATATGTGCATTAGTCAGCATGTATTTGATTTCTCTAATCATAAAGTGTGTGTCAACCAACCAACCAAGAACATGAGTGGGCTTATTACTGAGGAAATTCCCATGCAGCGTATGTCCAAGGCATAGGTGCTGAGTGGGTGTAGGGGAAGTGAATTGTTTGCGTATATATATTGTAAACCCAAACTGCAGTCAACGGCACAAAGTTGTCACTGGAGGAGTCGAAATGAAGCTGTCAACTGTCGTCAAAGGTACATAACACTAACACCTATCCATTTTCACCATATTATGGCATTGGTTGTGAATCTGTTTGTATCTCTGCAACAGCCTTGGGATCTCTGTGTCTGCTGCTTGCAGATGGATTTCCAGGTACAGTATGTTTTGTCAGTGATAGTTTTATATTTATGTAAATAGATTTTTTTTTTGTGTTGACCTAAATTTGTGCTTCAGTGTCTGAGGAGTCTCCTGAGATCATGGGGCCACATCACGTCCAAATAAAAGCTCACCCAGGTAACTATCAAGTGTTATCTGATATTTAAAGTTCACAGAACCTGTTACTAGGTGATGGCTCGGGCATTCTTACTGTGACGCTTTTTGAACAGGTTCTTGTACATATATTTGCTGTAATTCTGTATGATGGATCTGGATGCATTCTGCCTTACAGGACAGCAACTGTTTCTTCACTGTGAAGCGTTTGCAAATTGTGAAGCTGATCTGACGCTCATCTACTGGCTCGTCGATGGCTCTTTCCCTGAAGAAGCTCCCAGCAGTGGCAGGATAGTAGAATTAGAGGAGTGAGTATTTGGAGTTTTAATTTAACAGAGATAACCTGAACATAGCATAAAGTCTTAGCCATGTCAGTGCAGCTATCAATATAAAATGTATTAGTTGTCAAGCTGGAGAGTATTATTTTCTTTACATTTAGTTCTGCAGACTGCTGTGGGACAAAAATAATGACTGATCCTGAAAACAACCCGTGGCTCAGCTGAATGTTTGTTTTAGGGCCACTTTGGAGGATGGTGCGATCCTACAGAGGAGTTTGCTGTTGAAGAACGTCACATCAGAGGACCTTAAATCCACCTTCACCTGTGTAGTGACAAACGCTGCCGGAACGACCAAGAAGTACACAATGTTAACACAGACGAGTAGTGATTGTCATGAGGGACAAACCAGAAAACACTGAATGTTGCTGCAGCGAAAAGTGGAATTCTCCGAGCCATGTTTCACTTGCAAATTAATTCATATTTGACAAAAGTCAATAATAGTTAAGAGTTAGAATTTATTCTTATAGGTTGTACTGCTGCGAGGGAGAACTATTCTTAAGAAAAGTTGGATAAAGAAATGTACAAAACTTGGGGTGCATTTGGTTCCATAATGGCACCTAATTTTCCTCAGATGGCATCCCTGACAGTGAGACCAATAGTGTTAAAATGTTAAAAAAAAAAAAAAAAAAGACTCCTGATGATCTGGAAAGAAATGAGAACAATTTAAAGTGAAATCAAACAGCAACTGGAGGATATTACTTTCTTCCAAGATAAATTAGATGCAGCACTGAGGAGCCTCCTCTTTATCCAGGGGAAACACGATGTTCAGAGGCAACATTTTACATGGAACTGAATGCAACCTTGTTACAATAAATTACAGTCATTTGAACTCTACCACACAATCATACTACTGACTGCAGAGTATATAATTTAATTGTAATCATCAATTGCTACGCGTTTTGCATATGCTTGTCTAGTATTCTTCACTGTCTGTGTTTGCTGGTGATAAGCCATCTTTAATCGGTATACTTTTGAACCATATGAAAACACCGTATAATGAGGCAAAGTCGAATCAATCAATTCACTCACTTTTCCCTGGTGATATACTGTTAATCAGGTCATTTATTTAACGGGTGACTTTTCATCAACGGGTATTACTGACAGAACTACAGGGATTAGAGTACCGATACTTTTTAGGATAAACACTAACAGAACTGCAGGTTTTCAATCTGATTACTGAATGTGCACCAAATTAATGCAAACAGCCAACAAGCTATAACAATTGCTTGGCAAAACTTAAAAAGTGCAAAATAATTAATTTTTATTTACCTCAGGACAATAGTCATACTTCATGTTATTAGTGCAGTTAGACAGACTGGTACCACAATAACTAATAATGTCTATAAAAATCCTAAAATATAATGTATCTCAGCTTCTGTAAATCCATATTAACACATTAAATCACACTGTTCCCATTTCCTTAAGAGTCTGTTTCCACATCTTTGGTACATTGGCATAACTTTAGAAGTGAATGGCTGTAAGGCTCCATTAGTGCATAAGCTCTATAAATAGGAACATGTTTTCTCCAACGGGACAGGCACATGAATGAAACGGTTTTCCATTCTTTTGGAATTCAGAGGAAGTCTTGGTGGTTGTTTAGCATCAAGATGATTTTCCAGTCATCAGTGTTTAAAAAAAAAAAAGAAAAGTCAGATCAATGGGATGGCGCCTCTGAGGCACACACACCCAGCTCTTCCAGGCAGTGCTGCAAGTTGCTATTCCTGCCAGGATACTGATTTTCTCGGATCTTCTTCCTGATGAGGGCCGCAGCATCTTCAGTGAATGTGGGCCACTTAACAGAGGAGGTGCAGAATGGTTGGAGAAGTTCCAGATTGGTCTTAATTGCCATTCCAAACAGGAATCGCAGGAAGATGTCCAATTTGCCGTCCTCACACAGCAGACTTCTGTCCACAGCCCTCTTGTACAGCTCCATCACCTTGTGCCCCTTGATCATCCCCTTTAACTTCTGTTTCACTTGCTGCTCAAAAATGTTCTTCCCCTGGTTTCTAAAGGAGAGAAATACATAAAGGGCAGCCAGGTACTCCTGCATGGTGGGGTGGATAAAGCTAAAGACTTTCTCTTGGCGCAAGACGAATGGCTTTGTGATGTATTGTGTGCACAGGCCACTGTTAATCACCGCCTCCACGTCGTTGATTCCAACCTCTTTCCAGTCGTCCTTGGTAATCTTGAACTGGCCTTGTTCCAGCATGTTCAAGGCCAACTTTCCAAGTTTCATTAAGAAGTTTCTCTCTTCATCTCGGCTAAGATCTGGAGCTCTAAATTTGCGATGCTGACGTGTGAGGGCTAGCAGCAGCTTTGAATACATATAGGTGATGCTCCTGGGCAGCTCTGCCTGTGTCCCCTGTTCCCTAAATACGCACTCGTATTCATGAGCCACCAGCGAGCAAAACAAGGGAAGGTGGCACATGATGCGGAGGGTTTTAACAGAGTTGATATATGCAATAACTCGAGCTGCTTGACCTGGGTCCTGAAATCTCTTCTTAAAGTACTCGTCCTTTTCCGGGTCACAGAAACCACACACGTCTATCTCATCATAAGGGATATCCCAAGGAACGTAGCGCTTTACTTGCGGCCGTGAAGTGACCACAAATAGGCCACGATAGAGAAGTCTATCTCTGAGGAGATTGACCACGATGACGTTCAGGGTGGCTTGATCAGTGTGGTCACTGAGAAGCTTAGTGTTTTGAAAGTCAAGCTTCCCACTGTACTCATCGAGACCGTCAAAGACAAACATGATTTTGCAGTCTTGGCTGCTGTAATCCTCATCCCTCAGTTTTTTTGTTGCTGGGTAGAGTGTTTGTATTATTTCCAACAGGGAGATCTTAGAACCCTCAAACTGTTTGAGTTCTCTGAACGGCAAAGGAAACAAGAAAGACACGTGTTGATGGGACCGCTCTTCAATCCAATCAAGGATTAATCTTCTGACCGCCATAGACTTCCCTGACCCTGCCACTCCAATGATCAATAGAAGCTTCTTGTATGATTGCTTCAGCCTTTCAGCACTCAAAATGTCCTTCGTAGAGAGAAGTTTCCCTGTTTCCCGGTTGCTGTCCAGCTTTTCTATGGTCATGACCTCATGTTCAATATTTGGGCCATTATCACATGTTGAGGTTATGTAGAGATTAGTGAAGACATCATCAAAGGGCCTCTTCTCTTCCTGCATGGCCGAATCCTCACATACTTCGCTGTATTTCCTCTTCAGAGTCTCACTTAAATCATGACGTACTTCATCTGAAAAAAAGAAAAATGTGCATGTAAATATGGGTAAGATTCTCTCATTTGTATCAAACTGGTTGACATTTAATTACATCAGAGTGGTCAAAGTAAAAGCACTCATTGCACTCTGACTGTTTTTCTCTATTTCCTTGTGTTAAAGGAACAGTTCACCCAAAAATGAAATTTCAGTTTTTTAGTCCACAAAACATTTCTGGAGCTTCCCAGCAAAATAGAGCTGCAGCTTTCTCCTGACTGAATTTACATTTTTGAGTGAACTGCTCCTTTAATATATGATCTTTCCCTTTGTTTAGATTAAACTAACAGTAATAAGCCCTTAAGACACATAGGACGCTGCTTACTTCTGATGTACAAAGTCTGGAGATAATCAACCATCCTCTTTCGTCCAATTTCCTCGAGAAGTATTTTGGTGATCTGCAAAGATACCTCCAGGTCAAAACACTCGAGCAGCCGGTCCACAAGGTCCAACATGTCCATGCTTTGCGGAGGAGTGTTGAATGACTGCGGGTAATGCTTCCACAGCATCATCTTGAATTTCTTAAGGTCGTCACTGGACAGCTTCCCAAGTGTGTTACAAATAGCCTGATTCCAAAGGAAGGACACAAATCACTGCTGTCGTTTTCAACTAGACAATTCTACTGAATTCCTTCACAACTGATAGAGACAAAAGGGGAACACAAGCTGACCTTTAAAGTGAACGCCACTGTCAGAGAAGGATGCCTAATAACAGTTGGGTCTTTGATTAACTCTGGTGTGTCAGACGGCTCTGAGACGGTATCATCTTTGCTTTTAACCCTGGTGAGGCCACAGCAGAGAGATTTAAGCTTTTTTTTTTTACCATCAATCTATGTAATCACACACACGCTAACGTGTAAGTGCTATGTCATTGGTTTATTTCTTACTTTGGGGTTTTCTTTTCACAATCGTCACTGTCCATGGAGTAGCAGCTAGAGAATGAGTCTGCTCTGTTGAGCTGGACCCTAAAACCAGGATGAAAATAGGGTTTGAATTATATTCAATGCAAATTCAAGATGCCATTACAGTTTTCCTCTTATACAATGAAAGCAATAACAAAGTAAAGTACATTCAAATATACATATTATAAACACTGCTGTGTTTACTGTGATGAATGCATGAATTTTGACCAATTTCAGCTTTGCAGAATGTTTTGTACCTTGTGGAAGATCTATCTTCGTCATCCATGCTGTATGAGTTCTCCTCACTTGTCAATGACCAGTAGCTCAGAGCTGGAGGCGAGACTTGTTCCACAAAATGCCTGAAGAAAAGAAAAAAAAAGAAAAGAATGATGGCAGAATGACAGCTTATTAATTGCTTAGTGGCCACATAGCAAGTAATCACAGGCTTACAGTACGTCAGATAAGCAGCCCATTTTAAGCTAAGTGCTCATTCTCATGCAGCATCAAGGCTGTCAAGTCGTGGGAATTTAAACTGGGGACTACAAAGACTTATGAAGGGTGATGGACAAGCATGGATTTGTATTTATATCTATTTTATTTTCCCTTTTCTTGACTTTGATTCTCATGAGACCCTGGATATGTATGTTTTTAGGTCAACACTGAGGCTATCTAATGACACATCTTTCTGTGAACATAGACAGGTACAGATAGCCTCTTTAAACCTGGTGCAAAGATATCCAGTTAACTCAATGAACCTGTTTCTGTTTTTTTTTAAAATATTTTTTGGGAGCATATTTCATGATTTTCCCTTCAAAACAGGAAAAGAAACCCCATCAAATTTAGATGGGGAATGGGGATTTAATGTGATAAATGCATCACATTAAATCCAGCGATATTACACTCAGTTACCCATACATTTTACCAAGAGTACAGGGCACTTCAACATGAAAACATTAAATAAGAGAAGCAAAGTTCATTCAGTCCTGTTACATATAAGGTGTAAGTGACATTCATTTCATTTTGTACTGTACTATCTGCAGAAAGCAAATGACAGGAGAAGATTCACTACTTGCCTGAAAAATATTACCCAGAATTTCTAACCTACAGTGAGAGAGAGGACCCTAAAGGCTAGTAAGTGAAAAAACAAAACAAAACTCAGTACCACTGGCCAGTATCCATTGGATTTGGCTCCAGGTCCAGAGAAGGTCTTCTTTCAGGGATGTAGTAGAGGTCTTCATCATCATTAGGACCACTCTGTCCTCTACCAGACACAGCATCCCCAATAGAAGAGCTGCCTGACAGCGTGACCATTGCCTCCATTTCAGGGTCGTCCATCATGTCAAAGAGAGGGTCAGCCATCAATGAACATGGCAAGCACACACCGTGATCACTTTGTGTTTTCCAGAGGTGGGTTCAGGACAGTACCCTTACCTGCAGGAGTACAGCTATGGACAAATACAATGTATCAGATCTCAAATTCTCTATCAGGGTGTATTAAGAACTTTGTTACCAAACCAGATTTTCAGGAGTTGTTTTTTTTGCTGTTGGAAGCTTATTCAGCCTGTGTCCCAGACTTATAGTTACAGAACATAAAAATAAACAAAATCATAATTTTAGCTTTTACAGATTTACAGAAAACTAACACTTTAAGCTATGACGCTCGCTTTGTTTTTTTTGTTCCCGTTTGACAGATAATCATTAACAATGTTGTAATGCTGTTAAAAAAAATCGATCCATGATAATCATTTGATAGTGTTTTTATTTTGCATGCTGTTGTATAAGAGCCTGAGCCCAGCGTCATCAGTAGAGCAGTTTGCGTTTAGCGTTATGAACTTTTAAACTCTAACATTAGCTCTGTCCTAAAAAATGTAGTCAAATCAGTTGTACCACACGAGGAGCTATGAAAAATGACACTGTTGAACGTCTCTTGCTCACTCTGGCGGTAAGCCTGCCCACCGTCATGTATCAGGTAATCACAAACTGAAGATCTATATGATTTTATCTGATAGGCGGACTTTGCTAACTGTTACACGGACTGATTTTGACATTTTTTTTGACACAACTCTACTTCGCCTTTACTTCCCCACTTGATATGTCAGTGACAGACTAGCACCAGCCTCTCCGCATGCAGTTAGCGAAATTAATGTTTTATAATGAGTTTAAGTTATAGTTCAACGTTAACTTTGAATTTGGGAATAAAAAATATGTGAACAAACTGGCGCAACAGGAAGGCTCAAACCAGGAATAAGGCAATGTGTTTTAACGTAAAAATAAATTACTTTCATAATGTTGAAAAATGTGACTGGAAACGCGCTGGTAATTACATAAATACATTATTGCAATCCAATTCATGCCACAAATAGATAAAAGTTACTTTACCTTCCTTTCAGCTCGATTCGATCCCGGAAGCCAAAATTTCTTCTTTGTTGTCCAATGACGGAGTGTCCAAACATTACACAGCAGACTCTGCCACCCAGAGGCCGGAAGTGAGAAGAACATTCAGTCAGAAGTTCGACTAAAGGAGATAGAATATAGCATCAAGAGTAAAATAATTTTATATTATCAGCCCATATAGTAGGCCTATACTATTCTTTATTATAACTGGTGCCTTAACATATAAGCAGTATTTTAATATTGTAGCTGGCCTAGACCGTCTCGGGGGAGCTCATTTTTACATACTTAAAAAACTGGGGGGTAGTTTAATTATAATAAGGCATCGTATTTTATGAGCTGAACATTCATTTTGCGTGTAAAATTTTAGTCTGCAAGTGACTTTAGCTGTCAAATGAATGCAATAAATAGTTAATTACTATACCTGAGGCCCACAATAAGCACATGTTACTTACATTATGTAACTGCTGCAAACAAGGAATGTGACATTATTATCAATTTACTGCATAAAACACTGCTAGACTTTTTGACAACAATGTCTTTTCACGGGAAATATATTTGACATGTCACAGTAGGAAAAGCACAGGTGTAAACAATAACAGATAATGATGGCTGAATTTAATTTAGCTGCTTCAGTTTCAGGGTCTTGGTATTGTGCATACTAGCTTACTAGACCACACACACACACACACACAAAACTGAACCATCGTTAATGTTATACGTAACACCTGAACTTTTTGTACTATGACATGTCTAAATGACTACTGTGAGACAGGCGTGTCAAAACATAGCATACGAACATTTTTTAAATGTTTTTTTTTATTTTTTTATTTTCTGTTCATTACCTCAGCAGACATATGGTTCCTTCACCCATATTTGTCTGAAATCTATTTAATTAATATAAATTTGATTTATGAATCTAAAAGAGCACGGCAACCTTGAACAGCCTAAAATATAAATGTAATTTCTTTAAATAATTATTGTTATTGTCGTTATTACTGATAATCATCATAATAATAAACACAAACAATGGTTTACATTTTAAATGACTTTCTAATTAAATACACAGTATGTTATTTCTGCTGCTGAGGGGCTCAAAACAATGAAAACAAAGGTGTAGTCTGATTATGTAGTGACGCAGCATGTGATCATAGTCATTGATAAACAACCGCCATTGCCAATGAAAATCTATCTGATGTGACTTATGCAGAAATATTCATGGACAAGGAAATGTTTTTAAGTTTTATTCACGTTATGTTTAGTCATGTTCGACGACTTCCCTCTCCCTGACTCTCCTCCGGAAGTTATAGTGACTGCCGACCAAATGAAACGTACCCTTACCTTGAATACAAATTACAGATTTGTTTGAGTTTGAACATTGAAGGAAACATTTGGGATAATGTAGGCCTAAACACACAACTCAACAAAATAGCTAACAAAGCTCTAGTCATTTTTTTTTCACATTTTAATGCAGAAATGTTACATATTATATCTAAGCAAGATATAATATGTGTGAACAGAGGGTGCACAGCTGGCCCAAATCAGGCCTAATTAGTTTACAGCTTACTGTACTCCACTTTAGTATTGAACTCCTTTATCATTGGTTGACTTATGATGGACGGTTTAAAAAAAATTGATGCAGCAGAATGAGAGATATATTTTCTCCCTTGTCAAAACCTAGTACCTCCATTACCCACAATGCAACTTGACCCCCATGGCACAGACAATTTGGGTTGGAGATTCGTATGTGTGTGTTATGCTGCAACCAGCTGAGATGGAGAACAGGCTGCAGAGGTCTGGTAAGCTCTTTGTTTTTGTTTTTTTAAACGTTTTGCCTTCAGACTCAACTAATGCTGACTCAAGTGACATCACTTGAGGCAAATACTTGAACCTCAAGACATGTAAACAGACTTTTAAAATAAGTTCCTCTTTAACTTTCCTTATAATTGTGGTGTTTGTCGGTATAATACTAAAAGATTTAGTCTTTTCAACATTATCTAATGAGGAGAGTTAATTATTAATTTATGATTTATTTTATATTAATAGTATCCCTAAACTAGACAGATCTTTTCATCTTAATTTGCACTGCTGTTATACGCAGATGAAAGTAGGCTAATGTAACTATGACTACTGTGAGTGTTTGTGTGTGTGGCCGGTGTAATGCTGGAATTTTTCTCTGGCTGGGTAGACTGCAAAGTATGATTTATAAAGGTTTAAAAAAAAGCATTACAGCTGGTGTTTATAAGAGCTGTACATGAACTTATACTTTTCATTGTTTTTTATGTTATTTTAATTTCCATTTATGGATGAAATCTAGTTACATTAGCAAGTTTCACACAGGATAGCTCCCTATGCCTGTACTGATTTATGATTATTGATTATCTTGAATGTCAGCATCACTGTTGGGGGTTCTGCTGTGTTGGTCCCACCTGCTTGTTTGGCAACACTTTGAAAAATGCCACTAAATGTTTGGCTATTGGTTACTGTCTTGTCTTTTCTTGTTTTTTGTCACATCATGCTGTTACTTGCTCTGTGGAGAGTTTAATTTTTAATGTATCCTATTGATTTGATGTGAATTAAATGAATGGGTCCTTTTCTTAAGCTGCTTTTCATCATTTATTTATACTGTGGAATAATCATTAAGCCTAGTTATTTAAATGAATGAAAGAGTTGTTTGGCCTAATTTATTATAATTATTATATTATTAGAATTTAATATAGTTAGAGAAACAAAATCTCAGCAGGCCTGCTGTTTCTAACAAACATGTGGAGCCTAAAAGTGTGCATGTATAGCCTCATTTATTATTTGATCTTGTTGACATTCAGTTTAAATACTATTTGCTGTACTCAATGAGAGTCCAGGCAGTGAATAGAGGCTTAGACCCTGAAGCTGTTTACCAATAGGCCTACATGAAAAAAAGCGAGGTGCATGTCAGCATCCTTGTCTTGTTAGTGACCGCTACACTGCGCTTTGTGTGATGGAGGCGTGAGCAGCGACAAAGACGGCAGGAGGAAACAGTGGCGTGTATGAGAGGTGATTAGTGCCCGAAGGATTGGCGGACAAGTGAACAAATCATTGTCGGATTATGTGCTGAATGGATTTATTAGCGTCTTATTTTGTATTCACATTGTTACCAGATGGTAAATAAACGGGCAGTTCTTGTTGCAGCCGTGTCTGCCATCAGAGCTAATCATGCTTGCAGAAACAAAGGTGGACTTGTGCAATTGTTTGTAGTCCTAGTCCTGAATGGGCCACCCCCATCCCCCTAACAAGTTGGGGGATGGGCGTGGGGGGGCATGAGCACAGTGTTAAAAAAACATGCACTATTATGGACAATCAGACTATCACAGTACCATCACTTATGACATAAACTTAAACAAAATTAGATAAACTGCTGTTTTGCTGTAAATAAACCAATTTGAAGTTGTAAAACATTAACTGTGTGTGTGTTTGTGGGTTTGCCTCCCCCCAAGGCAATAGTAGGGGAATTCATTCATATTATAGACTATTTCTATAGGCCAAATAGCCTTGCTGACAAAGACCAGCAGCTCTTTTCAAATATTATATTATTTCTTTACATTTGACTATCAAAAGTAACATATTTCACACAAAAACTACTGCTAGACAACCTACTTCACTGCATATGTCCACACACACAGATTAGAAATGTGATAGTAGCAACAATAGACATTGATAGAGTTCATTATATTGTTTGGTGCAACTTTTAAGCAGACTGGAATAAAGAGCCATGAGTGCACTTTCGATTCTAAGTATACCGAAAGTATACTTAAAACTATTATGTATTGTCACTTCCCTGTAAGTGGTTGGATGAACTGTGAAACTACTTAATGATATTAAATTCTCGATTAGATTAATAAAAAATGGTTTTCCTAAAATATTTTTAAACAACCATCACTGTCACAGGATTATTCATTTCTGCTTGTTCATGGCCAAACCACAGTGCTGTTACTCATCTTTTCATGTGACCCAGCTCTTATTCTTATTCAAATCCAGTCTAATCTGGGCACCATTAATTCCCATTAAGACACATCTCCAGCTCAGCCGCCTCTCTGTGGCATTAATCACCCCTCATACACACACACTTCGCACGGTGAGGGCTGTGACTCCATGTCTGTGTATGAGGGAGGATACTCAGAGCGAACCCAACCTTTCCAGACACCAGTATGAAGTGACAGGCTGTGCGCTATCCTCCTCCGCTCTGGATGGTCCTGGGATGTATTTTGGAAAGGGTGTCGGGCAGCAGCGACCCACCAGCATCACCGCTTCCGAGCCTGACATGAATGACAAGTAAAAGACCCCTTTCATGCGAGCAAATAGCACAGGAATGTGCTCAAGTCTGCTGGGCTGCGCTCAGGCTCCTCAAAGCGACATTTTGGACCTTTTGGACCTGCCTCGTTTTGTTTGTAAACACCCAGCAGCTGAGAATTAAGAGAGCCCTTGCTTTGCTGATTTAATTTTCAATTCTGTTCGCTCTCTCTTTTTTTTCAAAAATTTTTGAGGGGCGGGTGGGTTTCTTGGGAGTGTTTTTCTTTTGTCACGCGTGAACAAGACAAACTTCTACCATGGCACTGGTTATGGAGCCTGTGAGCAAGTGGAGCTCCAGTCAAGTGGTTGACTGGATGAAAGGTAAGACTTCAGGCACGACGAGAGCTAAATAGAAACTGCGATCATCAAACTATAGCTATAGGCTATTGCATCAGTGTTGCGCCGCGAGTCGAGATGCATTTCAGCACAGATTCACTGGAGATGCCAAAAGAGAACAAAAACACCTGCTGAGCCTCGGTTTTTTTTGGGGGGGGGGGGGGGGCCACATCGGCATGCGGCTTCAAAAGGCTTTCAAATACAGCCTTAAATCGTGTGATCGATTTTCTCCCCCGAGGAGTTTCAATGTGGAGGCGACTTGTCCTTTTCAGACCTAAACGCTCTCCAGAGCCGAACATATTCAAATAACACGAAAGCTCCAAAACCTCCATTGTGTCCCGCGGTGGTTATTGTTAACGCGGGGCTGGGAAACACAGCGCAGATCCAGCAATTACACGCGAATAATTACCCCTATCTGTGGTCAGATTCTGTATTGTTGATGTTAATCGATCAAGGTTTATGTGCGCAATGTATAAAATAAGAGCTGTGGCTGCTTCACAATATCAGAGCTTATGCAGCCATCTGTGCGAGATGTTGATCCACAGATGTTAAGTCATTAAAAAGTCACAGCTGACTTAGATGAGCATCATGTAAGCCCGGCTTAAATAGTTTTAAAAAACAGTGCACTGAAACCCAAGGTGATTTTAGCTCTGACTTCTAGTTAGACATAGACAGAGCATTTCAGTGTAAATCACAACATCTCTCCAGCAGAGTTAATGCACAGATAGGATCCAGTTTGGTGATGAAGCACTCAAAACTATGAATTTTGAGGCCTGCACGTTCAATTTAAGTAGGAGAGGTCGATATTCAGTTGTTGATAATGAATTAATCATTCATAAGATTGTGTTTGGAGGAGAGGTTCCTCGGGAGGAAAAATTGTTATACTGAAGACCCACACAGGGCCCACACAAGCCTATCAGGAGACTATCAGGGCACAGATAACTCATTACATTTGCAGTTTTTTTTGTCTGTTTGCATTACAAAGTGATTACCACTGGCAGTCTGTGCCAATTTAAATATGTACAAAATGTGAGGGGAGATGTTAAACTCAGCAGGGGGATGCTCATGTCTGTAATTGTTTCAGTGTTGTTTTTCAGAGCCACATGCTCACGTGTCAGGCCACAGTCCTCCAGCTCCAGATGAAACATACATCTTTACTGCCTCAACACACACACACATACATACATACACAGCCTTATGTCATATAATGCCAGAAGGCCGTTTTCTGCTGGCTCGGACATATTATGATTGCACAGATCAGACCCCTCCTCTTAAGGGTTATGTACTACAAATTGTACCTGAATCTGATGCTGCCTTTTAAACAGGGTGTTTTTGCGGGACTGCTGTCTCAGTAAAATGCCAAGTGTATATAGCTTAATGGAGGATTTGTGCAGACAAAGGAGACACAGGGATGGTAGGATGTGGAGGAAGGCGAAGACAGAATGACCACAACAGCCCACATGCGATCTAAGATGATCTGTAAATACGCACAAGTGAGAAATATAGGGAGCAAGAAGCGGAGATTGGATATGAGAGAGGGCTCTTCAGTGTCCCACATCTGACAAGTGGAGCAGAGACGATTCTGTGCCCAGAGCCCAGTAATGGTAATTTAAAGTGAGGGACACTGAGGGAGAGGAAACAGACAGCTTATCCATTCTCAGCTCCTGAGGACTGGCAGCCTTGTGTTGTTAGCATTCACAGGTTCCATTATTAGCATACCGCTCCATGATGTCACTGGAGGCCAAATAGGGGTAGCCTGTGACCTTCCCACAATCCCTTCCTCCACCCCCACGTTAATGTTTTGTGTGAGCAAGACGCTCTATTCTCAGTTTTGACAAAGCTGCTTCAAAGAAGAGACCCTTGTCACAAAAGAGGGAAGAATTCCTGCTTTGACTGAAAATTTGCTCTTGACGAGTGCATGGTAGCTGCGCAAACACACATGATAGGTGCATTTTCAGTGTTTTTAGGAATTGTGTGAGGCACTTACCTAATGCAGGCTCAGTGTAATCTCTTGTTCAGCGTACATTAACATAATTCATGTTTTGTGAAGTATATCAGTTTTATTTTTGTTCTCAGTCCGTCTGTCTTTCTTGCATGCATTTTCTCTCCTCGTCTGACACACACACACACACACACACACACACACACACACACACACTGACGGTGATCAATAACAAGTCAGATTAACATAAATCCATGATAACAGTGCTAACTAAATATCTGTTTTACCTCACATTACCAGAGGATTATCTAGAATGGAGATCAGGATGTGTCAGTGCTGTGCTTTTAATTTCCCCTCAGTGAAGTATACTTCATCTAGTGGGACCTTCTATTATGTGACGCTACAGCAAGAAGTATGAAATATGATATGGCATTTCAGTTTCAAAGAGGAAAATAATAATAATAAATAATAATAAACTTTATTTGCATTGCACTTTTCAAAACAAAATTACAAAGAACTTTACATGATAAAAACAAAAGGATTCAATAAAATCAAACAAATTAAAACAAAGACTGCATAAAATGGAATAAAAGACCCCAATAATAAGAATAATTCAAACAAACAACAAAAACCAATAAAACATGCTGACAATAAGATCAAATGTTAAAATTAATAAACGGCTCCCATAAAAAGATGTTTTAAGAAGTGATTTAAAAGATGTTACTGATTCTGCAAGCCTCAGATCCTCGAGCAGGGAGTTCCAGAGCTGAGGGGCCCTGACCGCAAAAGCTCGGTCACCCTTGGACTTGAGGCGGGACTCAGGAACAGCCAGCAGAGCTCTGTCCGAGGATCTGAGGCTGCGTCCAGGCTCATAGGGGAGGAGCAATTCAGCAACGTAGCTGGGGGCTAAGCCATGAAGTGCTTTAAAAGTAATCAGTAAAATCTTAAAATCAATTCCAAAACTAACTGGTAACCAGTGAAGAGAGGCTAAAACAGGGCTGATGTGATCTTGTCTCCTTGTTTTAGTTGAAAAGCCAAGCAGCTGCATTTTGCACAAGCTGAAGGCGTGAAAGTGCTTTGTGGCTTAACCAGGAATACAAAGAATTGCAATAGTCTAAACGAGCGCAAAGAGCATGGATGACCTTCTCCAGGTCAGAGCGAGAAAGAAAAGTCTTGATCTTTGAGATCGTCCTCAACTGATAAAAGCAAGACTGAACAACACTTGAGATTTGATTTTCAAAATTAAGGTCACTGTCAAAGATAACCCCCAGGTTTCTGGCTGCAGGTGTGATGTTGGAGGACAGAGGACCAAGATGTTGTTTTAAAATGGGGATGGATTTAGGGGGACAAAAAAAAGAATTATTTCAGATTTATTTTCATTTAGTTGGAGAAGGTTGTGGGACATCCAGCACTTTATTTCAGACAGACAAGATAAAAGATGATTAAAATTAAAATTACCTTCTTTACTGGTTTTTAAAAGGACATATAATTGAGTATCATCGGCGTAACAATGATACTGGACATTGTATTTTTGTATGATGTGTCCCAGTGGCAGCATGTATATACTGAATAGTAAAAGGCCCAAGGATGGAGCCTTGGGGAACACCACAGGTGAGAGGGGCCACAGAAGAGGAGGCATTACCCAAGGCTACTGAGAAGGTCCTGTTAGATAAATAAGATTTAAACCATAAAAGAGCAGTGTCCCTGATGCCAACCCACTTCTCAAGCCGATCCAATAAAATAGCATGATCCACAGTATCAAAAGCAGCGCTCAAATCTAAAAGAATTAAAATTGAGTCACCAGCATCAGCTGTAAGTAAGAGGTCATTTGTAACTTTGATAAGAGCAGATTCTATGCTGTGAGCTAAGCAGCAAATACCCCCCAGGTACAGGACAGAGCAGGCATCAATGACAACAGAAATGGCATTGATTAAGTCAGACACAGCATGAAAAGGAGGAGCTGGGTTGCAAAGCAGCTTGCAGAGGAAGCAGGAAGAGTAGCAGGAAGAGTAGCGCCCTGTATGATATTTGCCAATTGAATGCACAGAAGAGAATCAGCTGAGCCATCAGCTGATGTGGGCTGGCTTCAGATCAGCTGATTTAGGGGAGATTGTGAGCTGAGCTTGACTTCTATGGCCTGCCAGAACTAACACAATGCTTGATTAGATAAATGTTATTTCTTCACATTCCGGTGATAATTTTAGTTAATTTTTGAAAGTTTTAAACTAAAATTCTTACATATCTTTAACATAATGGGGTTTTTTTGTTTTTTGTTTCCCCATCTCAGTAATAGCCGTTTTTTTTTACGCTGTGTAAAAATACCTTGGATTGAAAGCCCAGCTAATCATCTGTCCTACTGCAATCAAAATCACGCCCTTATTTCCACCACATCACTTTCTAAACTTTTGACACCAGCTGTACTGTACTGTATGTCGGATTTATTTTTAGCCATGGAGATAGTTTGAGGAAGCCCATATAGATTGTACCCTCCCAAGAGAGAAAAACAGAAACTGCAGAAGTGAGGCGAACCCCAGCTGAGTGTCGATATCAGGTTATGATGTTTGCTGTTTTAACATGAGCCTCTTTTCTCTTTTCTCCTGTTGTTTCTTCTCCTCTTCAAGGGTAGACAGGCAGACAGAGCCCAGGGGCTGTACCTCCCCAGCTGCGATCTTAGGTTAAGCTCCAAAGAGAAAAATACCACCGTTGTTGACTTTTTTGGTGCATATCCTTATTTGCAGCCCTATTTTACATTATCCACTGGACAATTCCATCACATGGTTTTGTTGTTGTAATTTGGACTTGGGTTATTTTTAATTTAAGCAACTACTTTGGCCCTAGTTCATTCTAAAGTCAGAGGTTAAAGAAAAACTGTCAATGCAAGCTGCTGAGCTGTGTCCAGTGAGTGTCATTTAAAGGTATAACAGGTCTGCCAGCAACCTATTTTTTTCTGTTGCATGGTACTTATTAAAAAAACTATTGCCTTAAAGTTGAAATAGACAACTTTTCTCCCCCTATAGTTTCCAGGTGGTATAATTGTTTGCGTCACTGTCGCAAAGACAGCATTAGCAACATGGCTACTAGCAGCCTGGTTACTGTCCTAAGCAAAAGCAACCATAAGAATTATAACTGGAGCTAGAAACTCTGGTGTCAGTGCTACGATAAAGGCAGAGTTAACATTTTACTCCCCTTCTCCATCAGCGGGGTTAATTTTCTTTTGCTGGGTAGAGTTTCCACAGTTATTCCATTTGTTCCACTGTTACCTGGGGATAACGATCAGGGAAAATGGGACTCCCTAAAAACTTGGTATTTCACCCGGGGCCACGCCTTACGTCCTGTGACACAGAAAGTGTTTGTGCCTGATGAGTATTCTCATGTTCTTGGCAACAGAGACGATTTTTAATTTTTCTGTTCTCGTGGCTGTTTGTTTCCCCTGTAAAACGAAAAGTCAACGTTGACTAATTAGTTTAACCCAAACCATGATCTTTTCCTAAACCAAGTAGTTTTTTTAAAATTTTGTTGCTGTACCTAAACATGTAGTTTTGTTGCATAAACTTAACCAAAATAATACTGAAAAATTTCAATATTTAAATACCTGAAAATACTATCCGCTAAGTCATGAAATAAGACGAGATAAGACATGACAACCAAAATGACATGGCCACACACGGGATACTAACCCCAGTCCCCCACATGAAGGTCCTATGCCAGATCTATTTAGCCAACATAACTTGCAAGGTAATTTGACTTTGTCCCTCTTTACTATTCCACCTAACTTTTTAAGGGTTTTCCAGCAGAAAACTCCTCATATAATCACCCAAATGGTCTTACAAGGCAGACTATCACTTTCCATTGTACATTGATGTGAGACCAAATATACAAATTATGTGAAAACAACATGCACTCAGAGCATGGGTTGAGACATAGGCCAGCCATTACACTGGGCAATATCTATTGTGTATTGTGTATTGCCTGTTTAAATGAAGAAAGAAGCACTGCAACACAGAATCAATCAATTTGGATATTCGATCTCTGATCTGTGGAAAAATGGAGTAGCATTTTCTCTTATGTTAACAGAGCAGCATTCATGTTGTGCTCTGGGTGAGGTCTGACGGATGACGATTAAAGGGCTATTTAAATATTTAAGCAACAAAGTTTGCAAGTCGTCCCTTGGGTGCAGTTATTGGGGGGCAGGGGGGGGGGGGTTATGCAGCCTCAGCTCTCCAAGGAGCAGCTGAATGCCAGGCAGGCAGTGTGATAGTTGGGAGGCATCGCGGCTTGGGTTACAGTGTGAATTAAAGCTGACACTAAGAAGCGCTCCTCACAATGACCTGCAGAAAACAGCACACAAAAGAGTCTATTTTAAAGCAGGACAAAGGGGAGGTTAGTGGAGATACCTGAGCCCAGGCTGGCCTAGTCAGCGTGTCTGTGGAAGGACGAATGGCTGGTGCCGCGGGACCACCACAGCTAGGCCCAGCAGGAGAAGAAACACACTGAAAAGCACATTCCTGCACAGCCATAACACTAGCAAAGACATATCACACACACACACAAACACACACACACACACACACACACACACACACACACACACACACACACACACACACACACA
>JBBPCS010000226.1:9905113-9929624 GCA_037974645.1 Hollardia meadi
GTGTGTGTGTGTGTGTGTGTGTGTGTGTGTGTGTGTGTGTGTGTGTGTGTGTGTGTGTGTGTGTGTGTGTGTGAACGCACATGTCTGCGTCTGTGAATGTTTGTCTGGGGGTGTGTTTGTGTCTTGGTAATGCCCTTTAGACCCCTTTTAATAAAAAACTTGACATTTATTCAGACAACATGACAACGACAACATGACATTTATTCAGATTATGCTGTGTATGTTTGAAAAGTACACCCTTGGACTCATGTCTTTCACTGCTGCTAAAAAAGATAAACCCAAATTCTTACCCATGTTGCAATGCGAACAGATTACAACAAATGCTAAGATTTGCAAATATGCACTGACCTGGTCTCTTCTGTGACACGAGCCTTATGTTAAAGTTTGCTTTAAAATGTAATAATTTATATTCCTTATATCTCCCCACAGGGCATGTATATCAAATCAACGTATGACGGTTTGCATGTAATCACCGGGACAACAGAAGGAGTAAGTTTAAGCCTTTTTGTGGTCACCTACATAGATGTTTGCCTCACTGCTCATTCACTTGTAGTGTAATATGTCATTACACTGAAATGGAGCAGCAGTTAATGACCATGCCTCTCTGACTATCCTTCAGTCCCTGGCTGACCGCTGTAAGAAAATCCACGCTGGAGATGAAGTCATTCAGGTCAATCATCAGACAGTGGTAAGACTCTCTCTCTTATTTCATGTGTTTTTTATATTTGCTGTGTGAATTTGCATATGATTTTTTCCCCGAATATTTTCCTGCAGATTGTTCGGGCAAATTTAATTCACACATGCTTGTTTTTTTACACACACAGAAATACCTGCCTCAGATAGTTTATATGCTGTGAATATGCAATTCTTTATACACAGTCATACTCGTGTGGGCCACTGCAGCACTACTAGACCTGTCATTTTATGAGTGGCTGGGTGTAGTGCCTCTTGTAGGTAGCTTGTGAGGATGTGGATGGGTCACCCTGACTGGATGGATATGTTACTTTGCTTGTCACTGGGTCAGTCGGATTGGTCAGTTAAAATGATTGAACTCATGCTCACAAGAGCTCTTCAGTTGATCAGGATGTACCCATTCAGGGCCCTCAACAAACTGTGAATAAAAACCAAAATTTTCATTCTGATATCTGTTAAAGTTTTAGACACCCATGATGAACCCACACACGTGTTTTCATTTATTTAATAGATCTCTTTTCAGGACCGTGTGGCCTGTGCTTGATTGACATTTCCCTCATTTTCCAATTAGTTACTCAGCAAGACAGCTTGAAAACGGTGTCTTTTTTTATTTCAACAGACAGAACAGTAGAAAAATGACAGCAAACAAAGGAAACAGAGACTTGAAATGAAGATTTTGCCATTCATGGTTGGCGCTTTAAACCCCTTGGCCACCAGGGCACCAGAAGTTTATCCTTCTTGTTTCGATAAAGGGATTTGAGTTGGAGTTTCTTCTTCTGTCTTCTGAGCAGAGCACTAGTCAGACAAAATAATTGGCCTTTTACTGGTTTTTGTTAAGAGATGGAACTGCACAAATCGCCTGTTGCTCAAGTGTACATAGCATAGAAAATTCAGTGGAAATGAAAGCAAAATCTTCCAGTGGTGCACAATTTAAATATAGCGCCCTTTGTCTAAAATAATTGCTACTTGTGTGTGCAACAGCAAGATGTCTGATAATTACACAGCTCAAGTCAGGTTCATTTCAGTCAGTCAACTCACCCACTGAATGCCGCCATTTCTGTCTGAGAATAAGTGCAGATGCAGAGTTGATTTTGGTGTCAAGACTCTTTCAACTCACTGTGACGCATAGTTTAACGGCTGCCAAAAGTGAGAACGTGGAGGTGTCAGTGCATGCTCCTCTCGGGGAACCATAAGAAACACACTGTATCCGTATCAGACCTGATAACCTGTCATAGCAGGAAAAGCAGGGAGGTGATTAATGATGGCTTATAAGGCCATGCATGCACAATGCCAGGGTCTAGATCTAAAACAACTTAATGGAACAGAGCCCTGATTTAAGTTATTTAATACACATGTGCATTTCACGAAGCGTCTTGCTTTCTTTTACAGCTTGATGTTAGGACAAAACAGTAACAGTTACAAATGTAGATGCTCGGGAGGCGGTGGTGAAGGAAAGGTGTCCTGCTGCACGTCAGGAGAAATGAGCAGCAGCTGAGTGAGTTTGACATTAAGTGGGTGATGGCAACATGTAAAGTCAGTTGACTCAGACGTCTGCTGATCCAAAACTGCCCTGTCACTCAAAATGACTGCCTTAACCAGTTTAAATGCTCTTAATACATTTTATTTAGTGTAGCCCGTAGTTAAGACCAATTCATTTTGGTTGGTTGTTCATGAACACCCCATTAGGGGGTGTGGGGAGGGGGGCGGCATTAGTGAAGATGAAACCTTTGAAGAAACAAGGTGACACTGCATTGGTCCATATGTGTCTGTGGCCCAGGATTTGTTGCAGAATCTCTTCTAGAAGAAAAGAAACCAGAGGAGAAATGTGCTGCAATGATTTTAACAGTAGAGCAAGGGAAATAATATTCAGGTCTGAGAGACAGTGGAACAAACAAGCTTTAAAAAAAATACCATTAAGGAAAAAAGAGATGCTTGAAATAAGGATCTACAATGAAGGCAGCTGGGAGAAGTCCAGCAGTAAGACACAGACCAAAGCTCAATAGATTTGAGCATGCTTGTCCATGGGAAGGAGCGGTAAGAAAGGCTGCTGAAGCAGACAGTAACATCAACCAAACAATGAATGAAGGAATCATCAGAGTCAAAAGCTGCAACCTTGTGATTAGCTTTCTTCTTGAAACACATGTAGAACAAGCTGGGAATGAGCTAAAGAAAAAATGACTGAACTGCTGATGAGCACGCGAATGAAAGGCTATAATAAATAAATAAAGACAGCATGTCAGAAATAAGTAACAGCAGGAATGATGGGAATCTCTGGTGCAGGAAGGGTCAATAAATAGGGAAGGCAGCAAACACATGAAAAATGTCCAAGCAGGACAGTAAATTCTAACACTGCAGGGTGTTACAAGACTCCTCTAAAGGAAATGAAGCAAAAGAACAAAACCACGGGCATGACGTTTTTTTTAAGCAGAACGTTTCTTTACTAAGGCAGAGCAGAAGATAATTGAAAACAAGCTAAAAATCAAGACTGCTTTAAATAAACAGTTTGTTTGTGTTGGCTAGACACAGCAACAATCCTTTCATCAAGGAATAAAGCAGGCTTTGGATTATAAAAGTGTTTCAGCACTGCCTGTCGCTTTAATGCACTTTCTGTGTGAAGGATTTTCTGTGTAGCGGCTGTCAAGGTGAAAAATGACTCGGAGAGGAACAAAGTGATTGCTAGGTCAGTGCCTGAAAAATGCTGGTTTCTCAGGCTGCATGGAATACGGAAGATGTACTGAAATTCACTGCCGCCAGCCAAGCAAGAGAGGATATTTTCTCCCCAAACTGGACGTGGCATATTTGGTTCAGCAGCAGACACTGTTTCTCTGGGCGGGATGTTGTTTTTTTTTGTGCCAAATGTCATCAGAACTGGGTTAACGACTATTTACAAGGCATGCAGCTGTTCCCAACATACAACATCAGGGCTTACCACATCACAAGAGCGCCTGCAGTCTGTACAAGATGCCCTTTGGCATCCAGCTTTGCATTTAACATCCTCATCAACATGAACCTCAGAGGCTGTTCTGCAACCATCACGATCCATGTGTCTTATTAAAATAATGGCCACGACAGCACCTTCGATAATCATCATCATATAGTGAATTAGCCATACATAAAAATCATCCAAATCATGTGTGAAAGGAATGAACATTGAATCCCTGATTCAGTCACTATCTGGATGTTCATATTTAAATATCAGCTGATTATTTCTGTTGTCTGAGTCATGGGGTTGCCTGCGTGCTGAAGAAACCCTCATCATGGCTATTGTTGTTTTCTAGGTGGGCTGGCAGCTGAAGAACTTGGTGAATTTATTGCGTGGGGACCCGGCAGGCGTCACCCTGACGCTGAAGAAACGCCCGCAGAGCACGCTCACCTCCACCCCTGCTCTGCTCAAAAACATGAGATGGAAACCGTTGGCTCTGCAAGTATGAAGGCTGCTTTCAGTTTCGTCCTCCACAGATACGTTTGTGCACGTCTGTTTGTGTGCAGAAATGTGTTTGTATGTGTTTGGATATTTTTTTAATGTGCTTCTGTCCTTTCTCGTGTTAAGGCTTAATACTGCGTAGACACTGGACAACAAGATCCCAGATCAGCCCATAAATAGAAATTATAGCAAATAGAAATAGAGATAAGATAACAGAAGGATGCAAAGTGAAGATCAGGTTTAATTACAGGACCCAAGAGCCATGAAAACTTTTTAAACTTATGTTCAATCTTTGTCACACATTTTCAGAGAGAGAATTTGAGGCTATGACTAATTGTAGCTGCGGGTTTAGCACTGTATTATACATGTTTTCGTTGTGTCCTCCTCCTTTCTGTAACTTGCCACTAAATAGTTTAATCATCATTCATTCACAAGTTGACATTTCAGCCCTTCATGGCATCTGTTGTCCTACTTCAGCCAAACTAGTTACATTATTAGTATCGTGTGTTTGAGCCAGAATGGGTGAAAATGAGAGGGATGCGTATTAATGTAGCCCAGCCTTTCTTTGAGTCCCATGCCAGAGAAAATGTTTTCTCTTCCCCCGAGGCCCTGAAGTGCAGTCCCGCTTAGCTTCCCCCCTCGCTTCACATCACACCCCCATTCTTCTTTTCCTCCACCTAAACCAAATTGGCTACCCTGCTGGTACAGGAAAGGGAAAAAAGGGACATAGAAATTTTAATGTTTCCTGCAGTGACTAAAATTAAGAGTGTAAGGTAGACTGTTAAGTCATTGAAAAGAACTGTGGAAGCCCTGCAGTAGCTGTGACACACATAATGGCCTTATGATGGAGCACATCCCCCGATAACACTCCACTGATATTAGTCAGCTGTGAGTTCTGCAACATATTAGCGTAGTTTGAGCAGTGACAAATTAGTATTCTGTTGTTGAAAGAATTTCAGTCCTTACTCATTTAATGAGCTCACAAGAGTTTTTCTTTTTTTTTGGAAGTCCATGTTTTATCCTTGCAAAACAGGCACCTTGTGACTCTGACTGTTCAAGTTAAGTTGATGATTTTGCAGCCCCCTCTTTTGATATCATAAATGTGACAAAAGGGTAAATAAAAAAAGATATTCCTTACATATTTTGGTATAAAGGTATCATAAATAAGAACAATATAAGAGCAATCTATCTCCGTGCACTGTTTTTAACAGTCTATGTAGGCTATGACCAGGTTTTCCTTGACCTGAATGAGACGGATGACTGGACTGGACTGCGCAATGACCTGTCTTCCCGAGTGCACCAGTTAGAACCGGAGCATCAGAAACGCACAGTACACTGCTCATTTCACGGATGAGATGCTCAGCAGCACAGTCTGAACCGAACAAATGGTATCCGACTGACTAACTGACTGAACTCCAAATTTTCAATGTGTCAATCTCTGTAACTGTCCCCCTCTCTCTTTCTCTCCGTCTGGCTGTCTCTCTCTCTTTCGCACATGCTCACACATATACACACACATATACACAAACACATACTCACTCACACACAGCCAATCTTCCCTCAGAGCCCCAGCAGCAGCATCGCCACGCCCACCAGCACTTTAAGTACACCTTCCAGGAGGAGCAGCTGTGCCCTGCAGGACCTCTACATCCCCCCTCCTCCAGCAGAGCCTTACACCCCCAGGTGAACACACACAAACACATAGAAGTTCACATGTACTGCTTGCTTTACCAGGTATTAAAGGTACCCCGTGGAGTTCTTCACCACCAGTAGCGCTTTGGAGCAGTATTTTTACAAGGACACACTTGCAAATGGGCAATTTATACACATTACTGCCATTACAGATTCGTGTTAATGCACTGACTGATAGTTGGTGGTGGTTAAACACAATGCATACTAACATCGGCATGAACTAGTGCATCATAGGTTTGGGTTTTTTCGTGGAATAAAACCTCCCCCCCCAAAAAACAGCAATAAAATATGTGGAATATCGCCAGCCTCATCCTTCAAACTGAAACTGTGGCTGTTTATGACAGTTTACATGCTGAGGATGTGAAGTCTTCTTCTTCTTCTCATATTAGTCCAGACCTTCACTGACATTAAAAGTACTTCCTGCTTTTCCATTTTCCGCAGAGACGACAAGGGAAATCTGCCAGATGATGATCCTCCGTTGGATGTCCATGTCGCCGAGGGATCAGAGTCACCAAACTCCTACCTGGACCAGGAGTGTCGGGGTCAATTTCCTCTGGTGGAGGAAGACACCATACTGTACTGTTATGAGTACGACCAGAACCAAGAAGTGTCATCAGTCCGCAGGGGGAGCACTCCCACCTATGGTAAGACCTCGGCCTCCTCTGAAGGTGTGTGTGTGTGGGCAATAGTATAATATTGACATTCCCTGCGCCTCCTTGCTCCAGGCAGGCTCAGGCCCATCTCAATGCCGGTGGAATACAACTGGGCGGGAGACAGCGAAGACCTGGCCAAGCTGAAGAGAGAGAGCAGGAGAGGTGAGTGGGAGGCGGTGGGAGAGAGAAAAAGAAAGGGAGGCAGAGAAAGGACGGAAGGAGAGAGGGACAGAGGGAAGCTGAGGTGAGTGGGTGGATATCTCATAATATCCTCACCCTCTCACATCTCTGAGCCAGAAACTAGGAAGAATGAGCTGGCCTGTCAAAGCTGATAACATGCTGGATATCAGTTCCTACCTCTATCACTGCCATATGTTCATAATCTATCACATTTTCCCCCTTCATCCCTCTCTCCCTGTGTCTTTCCTTCCCGCTCTTAGCTATGCTGCTTCTCTCTGTTTGGATATAAAAAGTACACTGTTGCTTTGGCAACGGTAGAAATATATCCAGAGATTTTTCACGTTTTGTTGCCGGCTGTTGAGCTAGGTGGTAAATGGTGTGGGAGGAGACCAAATTGCTTTATTTCAGTCTCAAAGAAAGACTTGAGTGATGTGTTTGTTTTCTCTGGGGATGGTGGTGAAATGTGGCTCCTTTGGGCTTTTCAGAAAAAAAAAGTGACGGCGCTATATTTACCTACACGAGACAGTATTCAGAAGTTTTGAGGCCTTCCTGCCTGACAACAGTCGTCCTCTGTAGATTTTAATGCCTTTCAAACAGATAGTCTTCTAAAAACATCAGCATTCACTGATCTCAAAGGGAGTGAGAGGATTAAATCACAGGCAACTGACTGGTATATTAAAAAGTCATAGTTTATATGGAAAATGACTTGAATCAGTTAGCCGACAAGTGAGCTTACTAAAATGGTGCAGCATCTTATGATTCAGACACATCGTGTGGGAATGTGCAGAGCATCTAGTGTGTATGTGAGAGATTTTTCTAAGTTCAACTCCATAATGTGTGTCCAGTGCTGAGTTTGCCTCTGTTGTGTCCCTGCAGAGAACTCCCTGCTGCGTTTTGCAAGTGAAGATAAAACCCCGGGGGAAGACTTCCTGTTGGGACGCAGCCTGAGTCAGAACAGGAGGAAGACTGAGCGAGGAGGCAGCCCCACCCATTACACGCTCGTCCCCGCGCTCCAAATGGAAGTCTCCACATCCAGCTCTGACTCTGCCTCCCTCTACCATGTAAGCCCCCTTGTGTCTTGAGATAGTCAGAATGTTTTGTTGTACACAAACGGGAGCACTTAGCCGCACTCGTCTTCTGCATGTCATCATTCTTTTTTTGTTTCTTTGCAGGTGTTTGAACGATCCTCACTGCTGTCAAGGTCAAAGAAGAAGAGTAAAGGTGAGCATGATAATAGGAGCATCTGTTGAAGGAGTTTTACTTGAGCGCTCACATGTACCCGTCCCCCAAACATGAGCAGGTGTTTCCTGAGGAGTGTGTTCTGACCCATTTGTCTGTTCTGCCTGCCTGCTGGCGCCTGCAGCAGGAAGTCCCATGTCGTCAATCAGTAAGAGGCGGATCTCCTGCAGGGACTTGGGTCAGGGGGACTGTGAGGGCTGGCTGTGGAAAAAGAAGGATGCTAAAACCTATTTTTCACAGAAGTGGAAGAAGTACTGGTTCATCCTAAAAGACACATGTCTGTACTGGTACATGAATGAGGAGGTGAATGTTTTATTTATTTATTTTTTTAAACAAAAGAGCAGTTCATAGCATAAAGCCTTTATTTATAATGTGGCACTTACAGTATGTGTTGTTTCTCATCACAGGATGAGAAGGCAGAGGGCTTTGTCAGCCTCCCAGAGTTCAAGATTGATCGTGCCACTGAATGCAGAAGGAAGTTGTGAGTACTGGTTTTCACCTGCACACCAGGGATCAATCTTCTCAGATTTGTTTCACTTTTCTGTTTAAATAAAAAATTAGACAAACCTTGGGACAGATTCCTTGAATACAATTCACAAAGCTAACAGCAGGGACTTCCTGTTGCATGTTGAGAAACAATCCTACAAATGTATTTCAGTCAGGAGTTGAGTAAAGAAACATTTTCATTTTGACATGTGATGATTAAGTCTTGACAGAAAGTCTTTGGCGCTTTCACTCTACGAGGAGATTGACGCTGATGAAATAATGACACTGATGATGCGGGGGGTGGGGGGGCTAAAACAGCAGCATGAAGGAACAGAGGAAGGCAGAGAGAGAATCATTTTTAAAAAGGGAAGATAGAAGTGGATATTTTTTCGCACGAGCTTCAGTATTGATTTAAGGGTAAATTTGTTCTTGGCAGAAAATATAATATTTGTACATTTAATCTTTTCGAGGACTGACCATGCAAAATGGACAATTTATAGAGGATGCCTGACTCACAAACAATATGCACTTGCACTATCAACCAGTAACATTTCATTGGGCAGGAGGTCAGCTGATGCATACATTTATGGCTTTATTACACTTTTTTTGTATAGGATGTTAATTTAAATGTGAGATTATGAGACGCAGCGGTGTCAATAATTTTAGGAAAAGTTTGGAGATAAAGATTCATAGATGGTCATGGAAACATGACCATTTGTGTGTCTGGCTGCACACTAGCGGCTGGAAGGCTGACTTAAAGGTCCCCTGAGTTTTTTTCTAAACAGTTAATTTGATTAGGTTCCTTTAACCGGTCAAATCTTTAAAGATTCAATTTCAGAGAAACCAAATAAGGTTCTTGTAAATCTACAAAGACAGTTCAACACAGTTCAGATAATGAATGTGCTACTTTACTGTACTTGTGGCAAATATCTGTTAGCACATGTGATGGGTTCGTTGTCCACTAATTAATTAAATGCCAGCAAATTCCAGTGTTCTAAAAATGATTATGAGGGTGGTTTGGTTCATAATTATAGCTTTACTTTCATATATCTATCTCAGCCATGCCACTCTTCTACTGGGTGCAGAATTGCACATTTAAGATGTAATTCAGACGTAGATACAGCTCCCAATAATAAGCAGAGCGGTTTATCTTATGATGCAAAGTCTTTCTGTTTTTGCGTCAGTCTGAATTAATGTATTTGTGGTCTGTGCCTGTTTATCTCAGCAGTCTTCTGTATTCATATGTTAATGTGTGCTATATGTCCTCGTTCCTGCGCTTACGTGTGATTCAACATACCATCGGTTCTCTTTCAGCGCTTTCAAGGCTTGCCATCCGAAGATAAAGACCTTCTACTTTGCAGCGGAAAATGTAGACGACATGTCCCGGTGAGTTACTGAGGCTGTGATATAGTCATGCTGTAAACTCCCACAATCCCACATCTGCGGTCACATTTAAACTCCTGCTTGCCGGAAATTGAACCCCCCCCCACCCCCCCACCCCTACCGCACTGCCCACTCTCCTTGAAACAGAGCAGTGTTGTTAGGTGATTGGTCCAACCGTGAGACACACACACACAAGCACAAAGTGTTTTATCTGCTGTCATGCTGCTGTGCGTCATGACTGTTACTCTCCCCCACAGGTGGCTGAGTCGTCTCAGTATGGCGGTGGCAGGCTACTCCGAGCAGGAGAAAATTCGTCAGGACCAAGGTGAGATTAGTCACAGACTCTCCTCACGGTGCTGTGAAGGATTTTTCCTCTGTTGCAGGTCGCTGGTCAACGGTTATATAAAAGTTAGATTGAGCAGTGGGACATCACGCTGTTGCTTTTAGATTGAGGAGTAATGACAAATGCACGGATAATTATTTTGCCTAGTCTTCATTTGACAAAATTTTAATATGCTATCACAGGTTCGCAGCAGTAATTTTCCACCACATTTTGTCTGCTCTCTCAGCTCCATCTTATACCTGCTGCAAACAAGGAGCATACAGGCTCCATCACTTTAACACCAAATAAATCTGCTTATTAATAGAAAACATCTGCTTCTTTGCTTTTACACACTTGCTTGTTTGGAATCTATTTTTGTCCTTTCCAGTGGCAGTTAAGCTCTCATTGTTTGTTTGTTTTTTAAACTTCATGTTTAATCAATATCATCTCTTCTTTGCTGTTAGTTGATTGTCAAAGTTGCAGGGGTTATAAGGAAATAAGTATGGAATTGAATTGCTTAAATTTCACCCTCGGATCACCTTGTGTGATCTGATGCAATTCCCTGGGAAAAGTCCAGATGGAGAGAATTCAATAAATAGATCTTGTTTCTAGATCAGTGGCGACGGCTTTTTAACACCTCTCCCTGCTTTCACTTCCGCTTCACATCTGATTCAAGCATCTCTGCTTTGTACTGAATATTTATGCTAATTTTAGGGGCTGAAAGCGTGCTTGTTATTTTCATATTCTGGTGTTCTTTAGCTCCCTACAAATGGACAGGAAATAATGTAACTAACCCTTCTGCTATTTTGAGGTGCTTACGTAAAATCTTGCAATGGTGGGCGGGTGAGATGAGATTTGTCACTGGCTTTATGAAGAGGGGGCTTCATCCCTCACAGACAAGTTGCTAAATTGGACCCTCAACACCTCCGGAAGACTTAACAGGGAATATTCACATGTCGGATTCATCCTTCCTTCTTCACACTCAGCCACAACAGTAGTCAGTTCATGTGGGAACTATCTTCTTTCTATATTACCATACAGAAAGAAGCGTGCATCTATTCCTGGATGAGCGCCTCGCTAACTAAGCCAACTAAGTTTGCTAACTTTACAGCCCACCCGAGGAAGACGCCATTAATGTTTACATCCCACTTTGTCACGAGCACGAGCCTCTCGTCCATGAGGAGATGTTCGCTTCCTTTTGCGCAGTGATGTGGTGTAGTTGGGTAGAAAGAAAATAGTTCCTACATGAAACTGCTCATAAAAAGGTCTGTGGAATATCTCGGGCAATCGGGTTGTGATTTATGGAAAAAGACATTGCTGTTGAGTTTTTCAAATTTATTTTATTGCCGCTTTGAGCACCACAACACAAGGGCAATCTACAGTAGTTCCATTATATTTGGGAAAAGGTAGAAATCTCGACAGGTGATACACCCAAAATGAGCAACTCACACCAAAACAATCTAGATGGATGAATAGCACCACAAGCCAGAGGAAAAATATGTATTTTTAATTTAGGGGTGAAGGGGTCCCTTTAAATTGAAGGTTTGTTTTTGGCTTGGTTTAGACTTTGCTATAGAGATGAAAAACATGACACAAACTGTTTGTTCATGACAGATTACTGGAGTGAGAGTGATCATGAGGACATGGAGATGCCCCCGATGCCCAAACAGGATAGTCCGCCACCACCTTATGACACCTATCCCAGAGCATCCTCAGTGAGTCTGTCAGCCTGTTATTTAAAGATAGACATCACCTTAAGTTGTGAACCTGTTATACTAACTGTGTGTTTGTGTTCAGGCGAGTCCTTACCTGGAACCGAAACGTGGCCATCTCTCCTCCTCTGACACATTCCAGTCCCGCTCCTCTCACGAGGACTTCCACTCGGAGCCTCTGGACGGCAGCAGCAACAACGGCATCTCACCCGGGCAGAAGACAAGCAGCCACAGAAACTCATGGCAGGACCAGATGGAGAGCAACGCGAGGATGCACTACCTCCAGACGTTTCCCGTGGAGGAGACTCTGCTATCTGAGGACAGGGACCAACTGGCGATGGAGTACCGAAGGCAGTCCACCCTGCCCGCACAGCGCAGCCTGCTGCAGGAACAGTACAGGGCCCTGCCTCTGCCCCTCAGGGCTAGCATCGATTCGGAGGCGGGAGGGAAACCCCGCAGCTTCACACTACCCAGGGACAGCGGGCTCCACGCTATCCTGGCCGCCACCGCCGCTGCATCGGATCAGAGAGAGCCCCAGCATTATCACCTGGACCGGGCCAGAGATACTGGTTAGACACACAGAATCTTCACATGTAACACAAGCACAGACACTTAAAGAACACAGTATATTGCATCACAGTAGAACTTGCAAAAAATAGCCAACAGAAAAAATATAGAAATAATAAATAGTTGCAACCCTAAATCACACAAAATGTCCTCATAATTGACCATTTGTTTGTGCGTATGTGTGACCCAGGGGACACTCCTGCAGTTACCAGGGGGTAATACGACTGTAAAGTAGCTCAGCTAAATTAAAAGAAATTAAATTATCATAATATTTCTAGATATTTGTGTTTAGGAGGAAAATAAACGCACAAATAGATTACAAATTCCAAAAACCAGCTGCACAGGACATGTTTCCCACCAACTTGAGTCACTTGTAGCACCTTAACAACATGTGCTGCTGCAATTGACACTGCATGAATACTAGTTTGCAGTGAGCAGAGAAGTGGAATTATGGGATAAACTGTTGACCAGCTTCTGCAAGTCAAAGTGGCACAAATACAAATCTTTGATCTGTGGGGGTGGGTCGGAGAAACATAATCACTAAAGATCAGCCTTTAACCTCCAAATGTAGGGATCCTCCTGCTCACTGTTACATGAAGATCAGTCTTTTCATCTGCATAGTGTTGATCAAAGTGCGCTTACTTGTCGTCAGTTATTTTATCAAAGCTAGTCAGAGCCAGCAAATGTCAGAGGTTGAATACTCGCTGTGCTTTATTGGATTGGATTTGAAGCCTGCCAGTCCCTCGAAAACCTCCAGGGCAGTTGTCTAAGTGAGATGAAATTAAGTGTCTTATTTGATAGTGATTTATCTTGGCAGTCCACTCTCTCTCACACACTCACTCTTTCTTTCTCTTTTCCTCTCTTCTATCTCTTTTGCCAAACAGAGATGTTATTGTGCCTCTTGGCAGCATAATGGTGGGGCAAGGAGGAAACCTTTCAGCCCATGTTAGTGTTGAATCCTGAGCAGGATAAAGAAACACGCCCAAGGGTGCTCTCGCTTTGTCCTCATTTATCCATTCCTCTACCGTTCGCTCTCTCCATCACTGCCTGTAAAGAGCAGAAAGAAACACAAAACATGCGGCAAATACAGCGTGATACATTTCAAAGCACAGCCCCAAAGCTTCAGGACGTACCACCCCAAAACGCAAAATAGAGCGACGACTAACAGATTCATTGCTCTGATGTAGTGTTAAGATCATGCCAACAGAGGGCAGTGTATGTAAACAGGATACAAGAGGGGTCCTGCTGGTCGTGTTGTGCACCCAGTGTTGTTTTGAGGTCAGTTTTCCCTGAAGAAAATCAACAGACATTCAGCTTGTATTTTATTACACTTTCATTTGATTTAGGAATTTTCATGTCTCAGTATATTTTGATCACTTATTTTGCACTGTAATTAAACTAAAGTTTTATCCGGATTTACAAAAACACATATTTTCATATTTGCAGATTGTTTTGGTTTTATTTGCTGAGGCTTTTATCTCTCTACTGTCTTGTAGACTTTAAAAAAAAGGTTTTATTTCCAACTTTGTCACTTAAGCAAGCAGCGAGTAGAATGTAACTAAGTACATTTACTCAAGGACTCTTAAGTACAAATGAGTTTTACAAATCAAACAGTCAATAAATTGAGAAAATAATCATCAGATTAAACCATAATGAAAACGGTTATTAGTTGCAGCCCAATATAAAAGAATGAAATAAGCACTTCAACAACTCCAACAGTAAAATGTTGCTTACATATTAATGCCTGAGTTAAAATAATCCAATGATTTAAAAGTCACGGGCAATTTGTCTGCATTGTTTAAACTAATATACTTTTACTTAGGTAACATTTTCAGTGCAGGACTTGTAATGGAGTATTATAGTATAGTATAGTGTAGTATAGTATAGTATATACAGTGTGGTTTTAGTATTTTAGGAGTATACAATTTGGATACTTCCTCCATCTCTGTATGCAACACTCAGATGGGACTTTATCTCAGTCTTTGCATGTGGCCCTCAAATCACTAAAAGTGTAGGAAAATGCAGGAAATACGTGTGAAAAAGTCAGCAGCAATGTTTCATTCCAGGAAAATGTCCCGATTACTCAACATAGTCCAGTGACCTTGCTGTGAAGCTGCTATATTTCTGAGTCCAGCCACTTGTTACAGCAGCTTCGGCTCTTTGCCATTTCATGCCGGGCAGCTTGCATACAATCGGTTTGTGTGAACGTGTGGTCAGAGAGAGGCTGTCTACAGTTTCATATGCTGGAGTGGTGAGAGATTTACTGCTAAAATTATTTTATATATCTCTGAAGTATGTATGATCAGTTTAAAAAAGGGGAAAATTTAGAAGAATTCTCTCTATACAGGCTATTTAATTGTATTTTGCTGTAAAAAAAAAAAAGAAGAAAAGAAAACAACAACAAAAAAAACCCAAATTTATTTATTTATATACTGTTTATATAAATCTCATCCTTGAGTTCAGTTTAATGATTGCCTGTCCTTCTTGCCAGGCCCTGCACTGGACTGCAGGATGCAGGCAGACTCTCTGGGAGATTTGTACCGGGCCCTGGAGCAGACCAGTCTGGCTTCCTCGGCTGACCACAGATCAGCCAGCCGCCTGGAGTACAAGCGCTCATTTGTCCGCCGAGTCAATGACCCCCTGCTCAATGACAAGCTTCATCGCCTCCGGATCCTCCATAGCTCACTTAAGGTATGACAACATGTTTTGAGCATTTACACTAGGTCTCTCCATCAGTGTGTTGTTATTTTTGGTTAATTACTAATCGATACCTTTGCCTCTTTACAGAATGTCCCTCTTCAAGACACAAACCGGTCATTGGGCTTTTTAGGGTGAGGATGAGCGTGTTGATGAAACCTCAAATATATTTCCTCTGCCTGTGCCTCACACAGCTGGCATCTTTCTGCTGGAGATAAATGGCACCTCTAACTTTTTACCTGCTCAGCTCTACGTTTCCTTTTGCTGCTCCTTCACCCTCGCTCACTGTGCAGGAGCACAAAGACTTGGTGTCCCTCTCCACCCCATGGCTCTCTTCAACGACGAGAGCTGTTCCAAAAGGCAAAAGAGATGTCTGGCTTGATGAAATGACAGGGTTTAAGCACTTTGTGTGTCCAGGACTTGTCCGAGAGCTTTGCAATTCATCGCTCACATGCATGGCCACCTCCCCTCGCTTCCGTTGAATCGTTTTTTGAACATTATGCTGGAGTTGTGTACAGCCGCTCAGTACGTTTCGCTGAAGGAATTAAAAGCAAAACTATTTTGGATGTACACAACACTTTGTTATGCATGTGTGTATGATTAAAGGGTATGTTTGTTCTATGAGTGTACAGGGTGTTAAACATACATATATTTAATATTACATTACTACAACAACAGTCACTACACAATGTTTTGGGGTACGTATACAAACTGTAACTCAAGTGCTGTGCCTCAGTGATTGTGAATGTACATTGTACTTTACCAAGAAAGACGAGAGAAGATTTAGAAAGCAAACTGTTCCTCAAAACAGGGTCACAAAAATATAATGCTTGGCAATAAAGAACTAGTATTGTATATTACAATGGAATGATCAGAATATTTTTGTATGCATGCCGTCTACCTAGTTGTTTGTAAAACAGTTTTGTATTTCTAAGTACGTTTGGACTGGAGACTACCACCGTCCCTCCCCTCTCCCCACCACCATGTTGTGTTTTTAACACGTATTTTACAATTTGCCCCAGAAGATTTCAGAAGTTGATTTTCACCACACAAAGAGGAATAACTGTATTTATTAAGTGTTTAATGTACAAGCATGCTTTGTATAACTAAAACACATTACCATGCCATTGGAAATTGACTGACATTGCACAAGTGTGCCATATTGTAGCTACATTACTTTTTTATTGAATAAATTATGGCAAGGGCACACATAAAAGCCGTTGTTCAATGTTTGTTTGTTTTTCTCATAACATGACAAAGGTTGACTCAGGATGATAACAATATGCAAATATAATACACATGCGCTCAGTGTATATAAGCCTCAGGCAAGACATTCTTAGTCTTTAGGATATGGTAATTAAGAATAACACAGAAGAGGATCAACACAGGAAACTAGTATCCCATCTGCAGAGTCACTATGTACACAAATGTCCAAAAGGGAAGGAATAAATCTTTTCACCACTACTGGTTTAATATGCAGATAGTTGTAAAAAAAACTGTGGAGAACTTGCTGTAGTCCTGTAAGGTTAAGTACAGTCCAAATACAAAAATAATGAGGTACAACCACACTGTGTTTGACCCACACATATTATTAACTCCTAGAGAACACACAGGATTTTTACATCACTGTGCAGTATGATGACCTCTGTCTTAGACATTACAGTTGTCTTCAAGACTAAATCCAGCAAATCCAGCACAATTTTGATTTAGTACTGTTTTTAGAAGGGAACTATTGTTCTGTGAGTTCCTGGATGACAGCCGGTGATTCTGGTTACCAGATACCAGTTATTTTGTAGGCTACTGTAGCTTTTATGTGGAGTCATATTCTTCATTGATACATAACCTACTTTATGTTTTTACACAAGGCTTTGTTGACAAAAAATAGTTGACACAAAGCATTAAGACAATTTGCTGCCAATTGTAATTCAGGAAAACACAGAAGAATTATTTGCAGACATATGAGTATCCTGATAATTACAAAGTTGTCATGAGTCCTACAGTTTTCTTTTGTAGCAAATTTATTGTTTTGGTTGAATCTTTATATCTGTGCATAATATTGCACAAATAGACAGAGAGCAACATATTGAAAAACACATTGAAAAACTATATCTTTACAGCATTTCTTTATGCTTACATTACATTACATTTAGCTCACGCTTTTATCCAAAGCAACTTCCAATAAGTGCATTTAACCATGAGGGTACAAACCCAGAACAGCAAGAATCATGTAAGTACATTAGCTTCAAATAAGCCAAACTACAAAGTGCTACATATAAGTGCAGGATGTAAGTGCAAAATTTTTTTTCTGCATTACATGTTGTCCAAGGAGGCACAGGCTTACTGAAACTCACTTGTTCTATGCACAAAGCCATGAGCTTCAGCCTGCTAATGCTCCAGGAATTCCACATGGTAAGACATGAATTCAGTACTCCAAATGTTTGTCTCGCCTGGTTGCGTTTTAGTAAATGAGACAGCAAATTTGATTAGAGAACATGGAGAGACAGGAGATTCTGTATGTCATGTGTTTCAAGATGCACCAGTCTTCACGGCACCATGCAGGTCCTCTTGGCTATACGTTATTTGTTACTTGCATGCCTGCTTTACCTCCTGAAAAGTCTAAAGCAATTGTACCCTTTTAGTTGAATATTCAAAACCCTTGGTTGCTGTATTAAGAATTGGTGGGAATATCAAAAATACAGAGATAAAACAACTTGGTTTGGTAAGGCAGGTAACTAATATTGAATCGACTTTTGTTATTTCAAAAAAGCACCAAATAGTGTAGTTAGTTATTGCTAGTAGGTGGGGTGTACAGGTCCGGAGGGCTATGAGCTTGGATTTGCTTAACGACAATCCACATATCATCCGGATGTGTGCATATGAATAAAAGATCATAAGCTGTGGAAGTGAATATAGAGCTACAGATAGTAGGCCAACTACTGTATGTTACAGGCAAGCAATTCAAACAGTATACCTGTTCTATGGTTCACAAAACCGCAGCTGAAAAGTGAAAATTAAAACATATTTCCAGCATGGGGTGAAGCCACATGAAAACAATAAGTTTAACTTCTCTCTGTGACATAACTGAAAATTGATGATACTTTATAGAGAGTATTGGCCTCTTCACTTAGTAACACTTCATTTAACTAACACACAGGAGAGATGACATGAAAAGGTTTTTGTCCTTTAAGATGGAATCTCATCCACATTACGGTAACCGCATTTCACAATACTGGAGCCTTCCAGTGCACCTTAAATGTTCTCAGTCCTCATTGTTTCAGATAACATCTGTTACACATCAGCTGCTTGACACTCAGTGGTGTCTTGTTCCTTCTCTGTGATATAATGAATATCATACAGTGGCTGCTGTTCAGCTTTTATGAGATGACAATTGTGGCAGAAGCTGGTGGCACTGTTAAAAATGTGACACCCTGAGTACACAGTACGACAGGAATTTGGATTTTACTCTTAATATATTTCAGACACAAATGATTCAAATCTTTGATTTGGAGCATGATTGTATTTCTCCATTTCTGCTACGAGCACACTGGACCCCTCCTAAGAGGTTATAGGTCTACATTAAACAAAATAAAATCTTAATTGATCACTCCTCCTTGAAATTTAGTGTTTTTTTTAATGAATCCTTTTTTAATCAATGTTATCAGCCAACAATATTGACAACTTGTTTTTAGACTTTTCATCATAGTTATACATAGTGTTGTTTACAGGTCAGGTATGGTCTCACTCTCATTATGAAACAGTTGCTAATTGCTTCCAAGGGGATGTTAAACACTGACCGCTAATGAGCATGTTCATCCATCTAGCTGTTTCCCAGTTTCCCTCGCTAATTCACAAAACAGTAGCCTAATAACGAATTCCAAATAGTGATAGACATGTTTAGTGTTAAAAAAATGTGTTCATTTAAAATGAACACAAACTGATGTGTAGAACTTATTGACGCTACATGTGCAACACTGAGCTTGTTTGCAGTATTAGCATGGGTGATTGAAAAGGTCATGGCCTAAGGTAGAAGGAGATGAGTTATACAGCTCTTGTTCTAGGCATGTGCAGTTCAATGTTTGACTGCAAACATACAAAATCCACAAAGTGTAACAAAGGTACACTAGGTACAACGACAAACTGGCAGTGAGTGAGGGCTACATAGGACTATATACCTGTAGACACTGATGACGAGACAAGGTAACAAGGCATTTTCCACTTTAGAAGCAGAGACAACACAGCTCATCCTCATCAACAGCATTTTATCTAAGTTAAGGAATTGCAGTCTGTTTGTGTGGCAGCCAATCTTAGAAGTCCCAAAGCACAAATTGTGTCCAGTTTTTTGAACCATGTTTAGGCCCATGACACACCCAACAAACTAACACAAATATTAACTTTCAAATTCTTTCAGTGTTGTCTTATTGGCTTGCAGTGAGTTCTGTGTTCAGAGTTGTACACACCCAGCCATTTATGTCATTTAAAGCCCCTGGCATGATGCCACTGATGTAGTGCGTTGCTGGAGGACACTCTGACCGTTGACTGTATATAAAGATGGAATGAGAGCCCCCCAAAAGTGAAGCCAAAACATCTTGATCGCCTTCTGGTAGTGGGCTGCAGTATAGGTCTTAAACCCCTCAAGTAGGACATGGGCCAAACTTAAAACTCAAAGTACACCTCAAAGGAATTTTTCCAAAAGATGGTTTCTGTCGATTTAGGTTGTTCTTATCATGCTGATGTATGTTCAAGTGTTCATTTTTCTGATCAGTTTGGTTTTAATTACTTATGTAATGGTATAAAAACGTGGTAAAACGTCATGATTGACAGCTGAGCCCAGCTCGTGATTGGGCGGGCGGGTGTATGGGGCGGGAACTCAATACCGCTACTTCGCTGCCTGGTCACTACTGCGCAGACTCTGGCTCCAAATAACGCTGTCACTCCCACAACACTGAACTGGTGTTGTTTGTCCAGGTGGTGTTGCTGTGCCTAGCTCTCCAATATGGCGCACATACGCAACTCACAATGCACAGCAACTCAGAAAAAAATTTTGTATCCATATTTTTGACTGCAATCAAATATTTGTGTTCCTTCAATTACACTCATTACACTGCTACTCAGTATTATTCGATGCTAAGAAAATGATTTAGTCTTCTTGAATCAAATTCAAGTGCTGTAGGTTATTTGTAGACCCTCTTAACTTAAAATATGTATCATCCATAGGTTTCATATTTGAAATGGATTGAATTAGTGATTCCCAACTAGGGGTACAGGGGGTACTTCTGTAGTTGACAGGGGGTAGAGAGACTGTACAGTAGCTCAGCTAATTTGAAAAACTTGAATTTATGATTCAATTGAAAAGTACATTTACATTTGGGTCAGCTACAATAACTATGTAAGTGTGCAAAAACTAGTTAGCAAGCAAGCAGCACTAAAGTAATGGATAGATGGTTGAAACATAGCTTTTGCGACTCCATGTGGTTCTAGTACGAATGCAAGCTTGACCAAACTGACCTAAACACAAACAGTTAAATAGTGTGAAAATATTGTAACATCCACTATTATAGCCTATCCACTTTCATATGATCACCCAGTGTTGTTGATGAAGGGGTACTTGAGTTGATCAGACTGAATTGTCAGGGTCCAGCTTACAAAAATGTTTTGGAACCATTGGATTGAATAAATACGCCGTGACCATTTACCAATGCCAACTTTGTTTTACTGTTGAATAGTGTGACTTTCTTGGTTAGGCTACAATGAGGGGAATATATTTCGGCGTAATGCTGAGGAACATTTAATTTCTTATTCCAGTTTTCATTTCTGTATATTGGCCTCTGAAAAATGTTGTTGTCCTGTGCACTGTGCAGCTTCTGTGGACATCTGACAAATGAACAGGAAGTAGAATTTTAGTGTTTAGTGGAGTAGCCTAAATAACCAACTGGAGGGCAGAGCAACACAGGTGCTTTTCCATTGGCGTTGCCACCAAGGCAAGTCAACATGTAAATCATTTTCATGTCATCTCTTTATTGTGGCCATTGAGAGAATTAAGTTGAGATAAAGATAATAAGAATGCAGACTAAAGATAGCTTCTGCAATGTTTTCTCTTTTCCCCCTCCTCCCTCACTCTTTCAATCGTTTATTTGAATGCTGGCTGTTCACTTAGCTCTTAATTGATATTTTGGATTTTCACAGTTTTTTGCTGCTTTCATTATATTATGATGTCCTACTCGTCAGGAAATTCAGGCCCTATGTGAGATTCAGTTTGTTCGTGTTTCACCTATTGTATGTGTTCAGAAAAAAGACATTTAACAACCTTAGTATATAGTTCAAACTAACAGTGTATGAACTCGTGTTAAATTTCCAGGACCATAATGCTTTGATGGCAATTGTTTTCAGGCTTTTAATTTCAGATAATTCATAGTTTTTATAATGCAACAAAATAAGGCAGATCATGTGGTAAAGGTAAATTATGAATACGCCATAAATGAACTACATTCCTTGTTCCGAAGTATTGATATCACCCTATGACTAGCAGACAGCCACAGGGTTAAATAACACTAAAACTGCATTAAACTGATTTTAACATCTCATTCAGCTTGGACGCAGGTGATCTTAAATAACCTTCAACCGTGAAAGATGTTTGATGTAATTGTTGAACCACTGGCGACTCAAACAAAATACAATTTTGATCATGTATTCCCTCATGAAACACATATTTTCATGCATTTATTCTGGCATTAATGTTTAAAAAAAAACACACACACACATAATTAGACTATATTTTCCTTTATTTCAGGTAGCAACAAATCACAAGCAAATGACTCTTGGATTTAAGAGGACAGGTGATGAAGTAGTGATTCCAACTTTTTTGTGTTACATCTGGCAGTCCTCACATAATTTTAATTTTCAAATTAATGTCTCTATTAAAGGTCTAGAAATCTTTCGACATTATCATTTTAAACTTTGTAGAAGTGAAAAGTCCAGGGAAGACGGACAACAAGAATCAATGATGGATCCCACAAGGGTCTTGCATCAAATTTTCCCATAGTACCTTTTAAAAATTACATTATGGTCCTAAAACATTTTAGCCACTGTGCATCTTTAATGAAGACAATCACTTTATCAGAATCACTCTCACAAAGCATCTTAATTTCTGATATTTTAGGGCAAACAACATTTGCAATAATATGCAAACACAAAGACGTGTAAACTAAAATTAGAAATCAGCCAACAATGACTAAAATGCACAATCATGCCTTACTGATAAATATGACAAAGCAAATGCAATCCTGTACAGAAAATATATATATTGTGCATATTTCATACTTATTTCTAAAACTGAAGTTTTTGCTACCATAAATATGAGAACACAAAAGCGTATAAGTAGTATATCACAATCAAGTGCTTAAAAATGTGCAATTTTGTTTTCCACTTCCAAATTTGAGCCACACCTTTGAATTACAAGACCTATGTTTATTATTCGCACCATTAAATTTAAATAAAAAGACTCAAGAGCAGGAAAAAAAGAGGCAGTTAAAGTTTATGTAACCCATGGCCTTGTGAGAGTAAACACTTCATGAGCATGACTGTTGAAAAATATTATTGCATATGATTGGATAAAAAAATAACAAGTTTTGCTCCTAGTATAGTGTCTGAAACACAAACAATCAATATAAATGTTGTTGGAATGTAAAATAGGTTGGTCTGTGTTTAAGCTGCAGTCACTGCCTTTGCTAACTTTGTTGGCAGGATCTTGTGTCTAATAAACAGTTTCAGTAAATGAACTCTTATTATTTGAGTACCAAGTCCATACAGCACTGGGTTGGCAATTGATGGAATGATGACAAAGTATAAAGATAGAAAGATCCGTGCTTCAGCAGCTACAAGACTCATGTTAAATCTAGCTTGGATAATTTCAAAAAAGGAGCCAATGGTGTAGTTTAGCAAAGATAATAAATGTGGGATACATGTTCTAAGGGCGTTGCCCTGGGACTCTCTTGTTAATTTCCGACACACTCTTGAAATCTGTGCGTAAGAGAAAACAATCATCAGTATCTGAGGCACAATCAAAATCATAATAAGAAAAAGTCCCACAATGCTTATGTACGCTGCATTTGAACATGAAATTTTGACCAACTCCATGTTCACACAGTATAATTTTGGGATGGCTTTTCCACAAAAACTCAGCTGTAGGGTTAGTGAGTAATAACACCCAAACACAATGATTGGGTATAGCACTGCTAATGCGACAAGCTTGCTTATCTTTGAATTAGACATGATGCTGTGGTAATGCAGTGGGTAACAGATAGCAAGATATCTGTCATATCCCATAACAGCTAAAACACAAAACTCAGCACTTGCATATGTGTGTAGGAAATAAACTTGAGCCAGACACCACTTCACAGGTATTTCATGTGTCTTGGATATGAGCACAGACAGAATTGCGGGCAACAATGCAGTACTGCCATATATTTCATTGATGGATAACATACACGTGAACACATTCATAGGTTGATGCAACTCTTTGTTTTGGTGTATGATAATAATAATCAGTGAATTCAGCATGATAGTAAGAAGATAAAGCAGGAGGAATACAGTAAATATTCCATGTTTGTGGTTTTCCATGACAGCATATGCAGTCATTGTGAATGTTAGTGCTGTTGTGTTGTCCATGTTTCAATTCAATTCTGAAAAGAGAAAGACATGTGCATTCTAACACAATTTTACAATTACATAATTGCATTATCTGACATACATTTTGCAATAAAAAGCAATGCTTTTAGAGCAGTAGAAAGATAGAATTAATGATTAGACTGTACCAAACATCACCTATAGTCTATACCAAGCTTGATGTTATGTAGCATTTGAGTTGCAGGCAAAGATTACTCATATATAAATCATTATAATTACTGTCATATTTGTCAGAGTCTAGGGTGCAGAAACACTCATTTAGGAACTCTTGAGGCATCTGCAGTTACCTGAGTGGTTGTTGTCCTCTCCAGGCAGCGGAGTGTGCCACCCTAAGATTGAGTGGCCTTTTAACATTGCTCAAGGGGGGCTACTGTTGTTGCCATGGTTACCAAAGTGCGTTATTTCTCCTTATCTCCTTCACAATAGCAAACACAAGTGTAACACAAAATACACCTTATTTGCAATAGGGGGCACATTGCACATATGAAAGACTGCAGTAATACACAGTATATATGCATATAATAGCTGCAGTTCTGATTGTACATTTCATTCAAAAGTCACTTTAGTGCTTCACATTGAACTAAAGTTTCCTTTGCACTATGTGGAACAAAAGCATCAAATTCATTCTGACATGAGCCTGCAGCATACATGAGCCCTGAATGCACTATGTAGCTGTCAGAACTTATGGATTTTGTCTTGCTCACATACACCGATCAGCCACAACATTAAAACCATTGACAGATGAAGTGAATGACATTGATCATGGCTACAGTACAATGTT
>JBBPCS010000226.1:9929724-9946799 GCA_037974645.1 Hollardia meadi
CGGCACTATAGGGCATCCAGATCTGTCATTCTGCATGTCTATGTTGCTGGACAGGACAGGTTTAAAAAAAAAAAAAAAAAAATGAAGTACTGATAACAACAACAAATTCTACCAAGAAAGTAAACATATAGCCAAGGGATTTAGAGACCAGATGATGAATTAAAGACTTAATTTTAAGAGGAGACCATAAGATGTTAGCATCAAGAAAAAAATGATTAACTTTTTTTTTCTTATTTTCAGTCAGTTAAAATGGCAATGTTGTGACTTAATAAATTAATGTATAAAGACATCACAACCATTTATGTGATATTTTCGACCAACTGCAGATAGCTATATTAAGGTGGTTGCTTTGCAGAGAATTTAATAAAATGTATCTTTACCTTTGGAGACTACAGTCAACAGTCAGTGCAATGCATTTAGTGTTTTCTGCATGGTATGACTATTTGTTTGTAAAAACTTACTCTTGAAGGGACATTTTTAGTCACACAAAGTAACAGAATCACAATCACTTTTCTCTGCTACTCGTGATGACAGAGTGCTGTGACCAATGCATGCTGATGAGTCGGTTTAAAGGGCCTTGTTTGCATATTCATGCACATAGTCACTCAGTTTTACCAACTGAATCGTCTGTTTGCATTAGTATGCTAATTTCCAGGCTGCAATCAAACGGAAAGATCAGCTTCAAGATGACTAATAATTCCTGATTATGATGTGTTACTGTCTTCTTCTTTTTTTCACAGTTTAGTGCAACTGTAAGCAACCAAGGATGGTTCACCTTGGTGAGTGGTGCGTGGGAGCTCGATGGAGTGTCCTTTTGGTGTTTTTTTGCAGCGTACTGGTTCCCTTACCCACACATGCCTATATCTATGCTGTAAGTAATATTGGAGCTTTAGCTTGTGGACTTTGATAAGCATTCGCTATAAATATGATTCCCCAAATTCTCCTGGAGAGATTATGTCAGTTCTTTTGTTCTTTATTGTTTTGGCAACAGTATAGCAATATGACGTCCATGTTGTTTGAGGACCTGCCTGCCTTGTTTGGTGCCCCACTTCCTAAGGATGGACTAATGGTAACAGCAGAGTATTGGTGAATGAAGTGCATTCTTAAAAACATAAGTTATAGTGCTTCATAATGTTTGTGTGTGTGTGTGTGTGTGTGTGTGACAGGGAGTTTTGGTGGTGTCCCGTCCACTTAATGGCTGTACAGCAATAGACCCTCCTCCTCCATTGCCACCATTCTTTGATGCCAACATCACCAAATTCATCGTTCTCATCAGACGCTATGATTGCAATTTTGATTTAAAGGTCAGTAATGTTTGAGTGACACTGAATACATTGTAGTGTCTATGAAGCCAACTGGTCTCATTGGAGAACTGGTTTTCAGGTCTTGCATGCACAGCAGGCTGGATACAGCGCAGCAATCGTTCACAACATGTACACAAACACTCTGCTCAACATGAACTACAGCAATGGTAATTCTCCTTTACAATATCAAACTTAACACATGCACACAGTCTTGCTAAAATACCTACAAATTTCAATCTTGTTGTTGTTGTTCTGTTTTTTTCTTTACTCTCCAGAAACTCTTGCAGAGGAGATTGAGATCCCCTCTGTATTTACCAGCTACTATGCCTCGCAAAGTCTTAAGAAGTCAATAATTCCAGAACACGGGTAAGTAGAAACATTCCAACATTTTTCTAAATTAATCTGTGAAGGAAATTCTCAAACTAAACAATAAACCAAATAGTCGGCATAAGATTTGCACAGACTAATATATACTAACTGTTTAAGTGCTAGTGCGTAATGTGATGCATTGTTCCTTTTCTTGGCCTGCAGAGCCTATGTGATCCTCAAGCCGGAGTTTGCTTTTCCACTCTCATACTACCTTATTCCATTCACTGGAGTCGTTGGCATGATCATTCTTGTGATGTGTGTTGTCTTGGTAAGTAAAGATATGATGTGATGTCTCATTAGGTGTTTATTCAGTATGTAATACATTATTTAATATAAATCTTTTTAAGTTTTTGAAGTTCACTGTTGTTAGAATTGAAAGGGAAATTGCAATTATGCCATACAATGTATATATTCTCTCATCCAGTTTCATAGACTGTCTGGAACATGAGTAACAGAGGCAAGCCTTGAATACCCTACTTTGTATTGGAAAATAGTGACCTAATGGTATTTCAGCAAAGCTAGAAACAGATAACTTTCCTCTTGAATTGTTTTACTTGTTGCTATACAGTAGACACATTTTTTTAATAGGGTTTAAGCCTATGCAAACCTGTTATCCTAATCAGCTTCTTACTTACTATGAGCGGTGGGGGTCCTGCATAACACAAAAAACAAACCCCTCTGTGCATGTTTGAGTGTCAGAGTAATTTTCATGCCATCAGCAACATTGTCTTTTTTGTGTTGTTTAGATTATACGATGTGTACAATACAGAAAGAGGCTGAGGAAAAATCGTTTGTCTAAGGACCAACTGAAGCGGATTCCAACCCACAAGTTCCGTAAAGGTAAAAATATTTTTTTATTGTTTTTACTGTTCCTGTAATGCTTTGCTTTTAAGAGTGTTAAAGTGGAAATAGATAACTTTCCTCCCCCTAACATTAGGACTCAGTGCTATTATAAAGGCAGAGTAAACACCTGGTTGTATTAATAAGTAGGCCGGTCTTTTTATTTACTGATCTAGTAGGAAGAATGTCAGTTCTGAACCCTCTCAAGCCCTGGTGGTAAGGGGAAACGCATATCGACAGGGGAACATATTTCTACACAACACCCGAGCGCTTTCCATCGAGTGAATGCCCGTCCATTCACTCTTGTTTTACCTCAGTTTCTATCACTCTCCTTCCTCGCCTTCTCCATCAGCGGGGTTCTTGTTCTTTTGCAGGATAAAGTTTCCACAGTTTTTCCATTTGTTTCACTGATGCCATCAATCAAACCTTTATTTTCTGCGAAAAATCCAGTCTGGTTGATCGCATAGGAAAAGCGGAACCAATCTAAACGCGGTTGTTGTCATTTTTCTTTCGTCATTACACTCTGCAATATATATTTACTTCATAATGATAAATTAAAGCAAAACAGTTGTCTATAGCCTGTTTAAGAACCAACTGCAATGATCAAATTTTTTATGCATATGAATTTGAAGTTTATAAAGTTTCTTCTATCATTGAGGAGCTTTTAACTTAAAGAACAGGTTCTTATGCTGAAATGATACACATTTGTTGACTAGAAAATAAAATAATTTAAATCTGTATTTTTTTTGTCTTAGTTTTAAATGATTTAAGTTGATATCTTTTATCCTCTGTTTCAGGGGATGACTATGATGTGTGTGCAATCTGTCTGGATGAGTACGAAGAGGGAGACAAGCTGCGAGTTTTACCTTGTTCACATGGTAAATATTTTATTTGTTGTTATTATGAAATTTGTACAACCCCGATTCTTAAAAAAAAAAAAAAAAAAAAAAAAGTTGGCAGAATGCAATGATTTTCAAATTCTTTCTACGTATATTCAGTTGAACACTGAACAAAGACAAGATATGTGATGTTCAAATTGATAAACTTCATTGATTTTTATAAATATATGCTTATTCCTAATTTGATGGCAGCAACACATTTAAAAAAAAAAGTTAGGACAGGGGCAACAAAAGACTGGGAACATTCCACAGGTAAACAGGTTCATTGGTAACAGATGATACAGTGTTTCCGCTGGTAACATTTTCACGTTGTGGGCTGCCTCGTCAAAATCTTTGCCACTAAGGCAAAGAAAAAGAAAATCACAAGAGAAAACACCTGTGCAAGTAATGCGAATAAACTGCTAGAATACTTTTAAGTTACTGCCAAAATCTAGCAAGCAGGCAAGGGTGTGTTTGTGTGTGTCTTTGTATTTGAAGTACGTTCAGCCACTGTCCGATGTCACCACTCACCAGAGACTCCACACCTCTCTCTGCTTTTTCCTCTGTCCTCTACATTCATGACGTAGTTACCCTCAAGTCAGCAGTCCACATTAAACAACCGACAGTCGGCACATCCACACCTCATATGTCTGCGACTCGCTGCTTCACACAGGTTGATAAGCGAGAGTGAAGATAAATCCACTTTTTAATCCCAAAAGTATAAAAGTTAACTCTGAGGTCTCCTCCCGCCGGCTAACGGCTCCAAATTTGTCACTGCCTCGCCCCTTTAGGAGACTCGCGGCACTAAAATGGCATTTTTCGGACAGACAAATCAGGAGAGGATTAAGTTTGTTCAAGACCTCTTTCTGCCTCAGCAATAGGCAATAAAATTGTATTGTCTCGACATGGACATGGAATAATCCTCATTAATGTGTTAATGTTAAAAAGGCCCAGTGGGGATGGGCAGGAGAGGTGACCACGCCCACTTAGGAGACTGGGAGTGTACCAATTCATACCATTAGTGTAGCTTGTAATGCGTTATCTGTGTTCTAGAGCATCTTTGGTGTAATCCAAACTGTAGTAACCTCATTGTTTAGGCCTAATTTATATAAATCTATGCCTTACAGTATCAGAAACTGTTTCATATCCTCATGAAACAAATGCTGCACTTGTGTGGTGTGCAGCGTTAGTAAGTCTAGTGAAAAGATAATTTATAGCATTCTTTGTCTAAATTAACTTTTCTATTAGTGTTTAATATTTGTGCTTTCACTCTACATTACAAACAAAAAGCCTCTTAATTCTTTTATTCTGTTTTTTAGCCTACCACTGCAAATGTGTTGACCCGTGGCTCACACAGACCAAGAAGACGTGTCCTGTGTGCAAACAGCGCGTCACTCGGAAAAACCCAGAGCACTCCGAGTCCGAGTCCGAGGAGGAAACTGGAGGACGCAGGGAGGAAGAAGGGACAGAGGGGGAAGCAGACTCTGAGCGCACTCCTCTGCTCCGGCCCTCCAACCCTGGCTCCCCCTCAGGGAGCCCAGGGGCCTATTCAGCCACCACCACCACTGCCCAGTGCCTGGCCTCCCCTGCACACTGTGACTCACCCATCCTGGGCTACGAAGACTACCACTCCCCACAGGAGGACACGGACTCAGAAAGCGATGACACAGGAGAGGAAAGGCACCACACTGATGATGACACCGCACAGCTCATTAATAGGGGTAGAGTGGAGATCTGATGACTGGAACTTGGCTGCAACAACATTATTTAGTTTTACCTACAAAAGGATCTTTTTGTTATCAGGCGTACTGTTATCACACTGTACCTTAAAATAGTTTCAGATTTGTGGTTAGCTAGACATAAGTTGTCACCTAATGTTTTACCCAGTAACAGCAGGAAGTGTACATGTTGGTGTTAAAGCACATGCAGCACTTGCATTGATTGTTTTTACCAGATTCCAACACTGGACCTCAGCCCACTTCTATACACACTTTATACTCACTCCTGCACTTCTATGTTTGTCCGTATGTTTTGTCCTTCTTTTTTAAATTCCTGTTGTAATTCATAACTTTACCACGACACACAACCTAACCACTAGTGCTGCACACAATGACCGGACCACCTAAACATTTCTGTAATCTAATATGCTGTAACAGTGTGACTCGAGGCGTGTGAAAAGAGGCCTGTGTTGCTAAACAGAATGAGTTCTGTGCTCACACTTGAAGTGGATCTTCTAGGTTCTCTATGGTAAGGTTAGTGCAGTGTGATGACTCACTGTTGTCTTAATCGTAATTGTTTTATATCCCACAGTCCCAGCTTTGCAACGGGTGTGCAAGTGGAAGGGAAATGTTTGTCTTCACTTAATGTTTTTAATCCCCTTAGCTTCATTTTTTTTAAAGCTATATTTCAGTTTTTTTGAGATGTCAGATTTTTTCTGAAATTTCACATTAAGTTGTGCTATAATGGAAGAATTGCAATGATATCCATTTCTGCTGCTTTTACATTATCATCAATAATACTATGAGGTCATTTTAAGAAAAAAAATATGTTTAGCTTTATCCAGTTTGTCAAGTTGAGCAGACTCAGGTTTATAGCGACACATTTAAGGTCAGTAGGTATTATAAATGAGTAACAAAGTGATAATTAATGGGTTTTGGTCTGGAAATTGTTTTAGCTTTTTGTTGTTTCTTTGTCTTTGAATCAGAATATTTAATGAATCTAATTTTAATACGCTACAGAATGATAACGTGTTGAATCGTAGGACCCTGTTTTTAGGAAAAAAAGGCATTGCCTTATGTTGGCCTTGTACATGTGTATGTTAAATTAAATGTTTGGAAAGTAAAGGGAAAAGATACATTTTCCTCTGGTCTAGTTGTAATTAATACGATCAGAAAGTTTTTGATCTTGTTCCCTGGTCTAAAAATGCGTTGGTTTTTAGAAAATGTCCGTGTTTTCATATTTTGTGCTAGTGATGATACAGATAGCCAGCTTACACCTGCTTGATTTGCACCTTTTGCTCAGTGGCTGTTAAAAAAAAAAGAAATGGTTTGTTTCCCTTCTTGGGTGGGGTCCACACTGTTGATTTATAAAGAGCAGTACAGATAGAATCCTTAAAAAGTTGTTTCAGCCAAACTGTATAACTACTCCCAATAAAAAAATGCACAGCATTTACCTTGATATATTATCATAAATTCACAACTGGAATTTTTGTTTTTAATGTATAATTATCTTACAGGGTGTGGAACCCTGACGTTACTGTACTCTATAATAAAAACAAGTGTTCCAGATGTTTTAAAATCTGTTTAATTTTTTAAAGTAACATGTCATCCCAAACACCACAGCTGCTTATAATAACAGAGCAAACACAACACAATGCATATGTCCTTGTCTGAGGGTTTGGTTTCAAAAAGTTGCTTTTTGATGTTGGAGTAATACAGAGGGGAATCTGTAGGGCTTTAAAAATCAACACATTCCATCTTTAGATTTGAGTGATCGATTTAAAGACTCCACACTATCAAAGTTTGATTTGGGACTTGTTGGCAATAGTCTGTATTGTAAAATAGAGCACTTGCTTTCTATTTGCAGTATGCTTCAAATGATTTTGGACTTTTTTTTTTTGCTTATAGTCTCGATTTTGTACACTTTACTGAAATGGAAAAATAGAGTCCAATTTATAAATCCATACTATAAATATTTCCTTCTTTTAGAATATGCCTAGTTTATCACATTTGAATAATGTACAGTTTGTGATTTCCATGTATATAGCAAGTTTGAGAATCCTTAGGATGTGTAGACACACTATAGAAAACTGAATATAATGTGTGATTTGTTGAAAATTAAATAATGCTGAACTGCGACTGTGGTGCCACTTTTTTATGCCTCTGTGCCGGTGATATGGCTGGTGGAATTATGTTTTCAGGTTGTCCGTACCATTCTTGTGAACACGACATGTCAGGAACGCTTTGAGGGAATTTCTTCAAATTTGGCACAAATGTCCACTTGGACTCAAGGATGAACTGAATAGAATTTGGTGGTCAAAGGTCAAGGTCACTTTGACCTATTAAACAAATATTAAGTCATAACTCATGAATTCATATGCTACTTGTGACAAAATTTCCCACAAATGTCTTAAGATAAAAGTGAAGTGATGAAATTTTATGTCCAAAAGGTCAAAGGTCAACTTCACTGTGACATCATAATGAAATTCTGAAAAAACACTTTTCTGGCCATTATTCAACACCATAACTCACCATAACTTGTGACCATATCTCACATTTGGTCAGATGCTGAAATGGTGACACTCATTTTGGGTGCTCATCTTGAAACTGTGTTGATGGTATAGATGTGCTGTGCTGCTGAGTTGAAGATGTCTGAGAAGCATCCATGTTTTAGAATTTAGAGCTTCTTTGCAGCAACATCCATTATTGAAGCATTGTAATTTACAAGAAGTTCATTTATTTTGTTGATATTGAGCTTGAAGTGATTGTCGTTGCACCCTGTGACCAAGCTCTCTATCAGTCACCACACATATGAGTCTGGACAGACATGGATGTAAAATGCAACTTGAGTGGTTTCTTACAATGGCTTATAAAAGCCAATATAAAGCAAATTGTTTACAATTGAGTATGCTATTTGCATAATTTTTTATTATTTACAAATAAATATTAAAGCTGAAATCATTATATAATTACAATAGATAATTTTATAATTATTGAATGAAATACAGATATATACATTTTATACCAAAGGTCTGGTTAATTCTACGCCCAGAATCCCACAGTTAAATTGAGATAGATGAATAATATTGAAAATGACTAAGCCTCTCTAACAAAATGTTCTGGTAATTAATGCATGGTCTTTGATCCAATTGGCATTAGATTCAAAGTAACTAATTAGCTCAGAGCTGAGACACCCTGCTGAATTTAACGTCTTTCTGGTTCTTTTATTCAAATCATTGAATACTTCTTTGGAAAAAACAAACACTGTAGCACAATGACAGCTGAGAAAAACATATTAAGGGTATTCCCCTTTAAGACTGTATGCTCAGTCATATTTTGAATAGAGCTTTTCGTGTGTACTTAAATATGTTTTTTGTTATTTTTAAAGTAACAAATATAATTCTACCATTGCTGCTGCCAAACATAGGCCTATATTTTGGGTTAATAAAATACATTCTTGTAATTGGTAAAAAAAAAAAATAATGGTAGCATTTATAGTTTACACTGAGATATCCTGATTGTTTTCCCTATTCGTTTCCGAAGTCAGTCTTGTAAATCAATAGGGGGGGGGGGAGAGCTTATATATTCTTAATACTATTGTCTTTTCAGAGCTGTTTTGCTAACAGGCCTTTAGGTGTGATGGTGATTCATTAAGACTTCCAGCTATTGATGGTAATCCTTCCTAACAAGCTCCATCTCTTTTCAGTTTCTCCATTTCCTGTGCCTATAATCAAATCACCTGCTGCTTGGAAGAAAAGACCATTCATATCTGAGCTGAAGAAACCTTTAGAACCTACCAAAGAGAAGCAGTACGTAGTTTAGTCATTGGCTAGATCATGGGACAATTATAGGCTAGTGTGGTTCTTTGAGTTTGTTTCATGGAAACTGAGAAATAAATATGGTGGCACTGAGGCATGGACATGAGGGCTGTGATGTGACGTCACACAGATGTATAAAACCTGTGAAGGGTTGTTCTTCATCAGGAACCTCAAGCTTGTCTTTGGTGTGCTGTAGTTTAAAACATTAAAATATTTTACCTGGTTCTGGATACTGACCAAGAAAAGATGCCTGGGTCACTGCTGTCACCCTCCTCTGTGCTGAGATCTTCTTTCTTGCTGGTCTTGACTGTATCTTTATTTGTGCTGCTGGACTCAAGAGAGACTCACAATGAGGTACGATACAAATTTATAGTTTATTTTTTAAATATATCTAAATGTCATTTTTTTCCCATTTGCTACATTTCATCACTGAAAATTCTATCAAAAAGACAAATATTAAACAACTAATTATATTTTGACATGTATTTTTTTGTATGATTATCAACATTTTTAAATTGTGAATCTATATACAAACATAAAATATAAGTTGTTGGTTAGGGAGAAGTGAAATTTGATCACTTATTCAAATGGAGCATAACAAAACTGTATTCTCAAACTCATCCAAAGTTTGCCACAATGATCATAATACCCAATACCCAAGGAGGATTTTAATCAGCGTTGGAATAACCAGAATTTATTTCATTGCCAAATTTAAATCTTTTTTTCTGCTCATAACCTTAATGGAAATCAATATACAACATGTTATAATCAACCAATTAATTCATTATAATCAAGCTTTATTTGATGAATCACACTTTGTATGCCGCCTTTGCATACAGGGTAGTGTGATTAAAAGTTGTACGTAAAAGTTCCAATTTTGATTTCATCAAATTGTCAAGTACTGCCCTTTATATTCTCAAAATGTATCTTCATAACATTGTGCCAAATCAAGAGGAAACAACAATTGTTTATATGTTCATAGGATTTTGTGGATAGCTCTTACCTACCACACCTCATCTCCAGTGCTTTGAAAGCCGACGGTGGACCCGGAGGAGACTTTGCGTTTGGATCCAGGGATGGCCAGACCTTCCCCCAACAAGTGGAATCTACATTACTCATTGAGGATGAAACGCAGACTGCCCAAGTGTGGCCACGTGTAATCCTGGATTATATGAGGCACCAGTTCAGGTTCAGAGGAAGGACAAAGAAAAGCACAAAAAAATTATATACTTAGAAGTTTTTGGGATAGTGAAAGTAAAGTAAATAGAGCTTAATCTATTAAAATATTGCTAGAATATCAAGCCCTTTCACTGCAATTTTATTTTACACTTGTTCCACAATACCACTCATCTGCTGTGAATAAGTAATTTGGAAGATAAATACAAATTATAGCTGGTGTGCAGCAGTGAGTCGGGACCGGGCGTTTTGAGGAGGAAGACGAGGAAGATGATAGAAGGAAGAGGATAAAGACAAATGAGAAATACAGGCTGTGAGATACAACTGAAAGCTCCAATAAAGAAAAGCCATAACTGGACCACGAGTTTGGGCAATATGAGCTTTCATCCACACCACAATGCACATTTGGTTAACAACCATGTTGTTATGACAATTTCAATAAAGTATATGTGATATACTTATATAAGTATAAGTATATACTGTATGTATAATAAGAAAATAATGCTCCTCCTCAGTGAGGCAATGTTATGGGAGGAAAAACTGAACCAGAGTGATAAATAACAAAATGAGAAACCTCTGATGGTGAGTGAAACACTCAAACAGACAGACCGTTTTTGTGGGTTTTGTGTAAAACATAGTTTTACACAAACTGAAAGCAAAACGTGATGAAGAAAAAGGCAAGCAAAAGAACTGATCTAATCTTTTTTTTTTTAAATCTTTGTCATGGCCTTTTATTTTATGGCCAATTTATTATTATTTACTTTGTAAATCTGGGGACAAACATGACGCCTGTATTTGGAGCATATCGTACACAGGATGGGGTATAAAGTAGGTCATGATGAGGTCAGACAGATGAAAAGCCGAGACCATTCACATTATTAAAAGTCGAGAGAAGCACCTTAAAGTCTGATCTGACATGGACAGGCACTGAAGACAAGTTAACAGTTAGTGTAATATGGTCACATTTACTGTTTTAGTTAAGATCTTAGCTGCAGCTTTCTGAAACACTGAAGACTTTTTGTAGGAGCATGTGGCAGACCAGAGAACAGTAATCAATTCTGGATGAAATAAGCTTGAATTAGGGTCTGAGTATCTGTGTCTCAAGTGAGATAGTGTCAAAACTATTAAAAAAGTATTTTTTAAAATAGTTTTCTTTAGTGATCTCTTTATAGCTGAGGTTGACTGATGTAAGTGGCTCATCTACATACTTGTAGCCTACATGACTGACAGACTTGTGAGACCACATGTCTTCTCTGGACTTGTGGTGGTTCTGTAGTTAATACAGGGCAACCTCTTCAGTTTGTCATAGTCAACAACCCTCTCTGTGGCCTTTAAAAATGAGCTGAGACACATGTGACAGACATCCTTCACATCGACTATAATTACACACATTTGGTTCACACTTATTATTATATTAACAGATTGATTATGGATCAGTAGAAATCTCTAATCACTTAAAAACCATGCAGCAGCAGTGTAAAGCTTGAACTTCAAAACACCTGGCAGGTTATAGGATAATTTTGTGCTTTTAGAAAGTTTATATATATTTATAAGTGTGGTCAAAAACAAATGGACTGGTGTTTAATTGTTATCTTTAAAAAAGAAAAAGCACAATCAAAGCCATTTATATTTAAACAGAAATACTTCCCTGGCTAACATCTCTGGATGTTTTGAAAATAAACATCGCAGCACTAAAACTCACACGGTTGTCATGTTTTTGTTGTTGTTTTGTTTTGATCCGACAAATCGAATCGCAAGCTTGCATTCCAAAATCCAGGTAAGGTTCTACATCTAGCCCTCCACAGAGAGAACTTCACCATTTTCCCGGAGTTTCACACAGAGAAAAGAGGACGTTGTGTAAACTTCACCAGTTTCCAGTGTTTTCCAGAGAGAAGAGAAGCTTTTCAGAATCTAATTTAAAGAAAAAAGACCTGAATTGTTGTTACCATGTCTTGGTTAGTACGTTTTTTCTTGCTTCTTCAAACATTTAGGTCAGATAAAACAGGGACAGTACAGGACTGAAATTTACAGTCTGTTTAGTTGGGTAATGTACATAGTGGACACAATTTATCTCAGATTTATTAGCACAATGGGATGCTCAAGTCACTTTATATTTACACATTTCCCCTCCTACCAAGGTGTCTTGGTGTGGTTGTGTGTATATACTTTTTGTGTTAAGACTGTGACATGACTAGTGCACTAACATGCAAATGTCCCTTTTTCCAGTCCAAGTACGAGCCAAGCTCCACCATCCACAGACAGACCAAAGCACTACGGGATCACTGATCCTATCAGTGAGGATCTACCCAAAGAGGCTGACCTGATCCAGACCAGGAAGCTCACAGAATGTCTGAGATCATATGATGTGTTTGAGGACGACTTGGAGCTAAATCACAGGTATGATACGTCTTTTTCCATTCCATTATTTTCATATTGTAATTAATACAGCTTGGAGGGGTACAATTGAAACAAACTTTTAGTTTTACTGTGTTTTTGTGACACATTGTCGTGGATGTTATGCCACTGTTGAACTCTTACCTTGGTTAGTTATTGCTGCATAAACAGTGATCAGTTAAACAACAACATCCTCACTGAATGAATGAATGCAAGTAAAACTGCAAGAAAATGCAAGAAAAACGTCCATATTTGAAAATTGTCTTTGTTTGATTTGCAGAGAGAAAGTTATCAAAAGACTTGAGTCCCTCTTTAAAGAGTGGCTCCAAGAAGTCTGTGTCAAAATGGTAAGACATTTTTTTTTAATCTATATTGTTGTTTCAAAAGTGATTCTAAATATGATAATGAAAATATTTCATTACAATTATCATAACAAGTTTTTTGTATTGATTTGAATTCAGAACGTACCTGAAATAGTGCAGGACAAAGTCGGAGGAAAGGTCTTCCCGTTTGGCTCCTATCATCTGGGCGTCGACTCAAAAGGTACATTTTTCTTTCCTCGACTGTAAAAAGAAAAGTGAAGATAGTGGTTCAGAGCATAATTACACACTTCAATGTCGACTTTCCTCTCATATGAAACTGTGCTGTTGTAACAGGTGCTGATATCGATGTCCTTTGTGTCGGACCAGGATTTCTGGAGAGGGAGGACTTCTTCACCTCCTTCTCCGAGAAGCTTCAAGCTCAGCAGGAGGTCAAAGACATTCAGGTTAGCTATAGAAGTGCTTCATTATGTGTCATACTACGTTCATCATACAAGTCAAAAAACATTTTTCTGTCTGGTGTAAGTGACTGACCATGTTGTTGTCTTTTAGGTCATTAAAGAGGCCTTCGTCCCAATCATTAAAATGACCTTTGATGGGATTGAGGTAATTTGGCCAGAGAACACAGTAACAACTGTCTGCAGAATGCCTCAATTCAAGTTTTGTTTGCATGTGTCTTAGTTATGGTTTGTGCTCCTGATATTTTCTAGATTGACTTAGTCTTTGCCCGGTTGGCACAGAGGAGCGTTCCTGACAAACTGGATCTTCTCAATGACAACTTTTTGAAGGGCGTAGACAAACAGTGCGCCAGGAGTCTCAATGGTAAGCATCTGATTAAAGAACACAGCTGCAGTATTAGTACCTGGCAGCTGTAGGCATCAGGAATGTTTTTGTCACAGTGCACCATTTTGTGTGTTTGTGGTTGACCCTTCTTGCTGTGACTTTCTGTATTAATCGTTTTCTTGTCCTGTTTTTTGAAGGCCACAGAGTTACAGAGGAGATCCTCCGTCTCGTGCCAAATGTTTACAGCTTCAGGCTGGCTCTGAGAGCCATCAAGCTGTGGGCCAAACGTGAGTGCTCACACACAACTAGTTAAGCTCTACTGTCTAAGGTCTACTGTGTAAAGGCTTACATCTTTGTAAGACAGACTCATAGATTTGTGTTATTATAAACATATATATTATCTTACATAGACATATTAATTAAAAACTCAATAAGCTAAAGCAGATTAGAGCAGGTAATTGTTAACATGAGGTAACATTGTGAATTGAAGGTCTGAATCGTTTCTCTCATCCTCTTCTTTCCCTACAGGATGTAACATCTACTCCAACAAGCTGGGCTTCTTGGGCGGTGTGTCATGGGCCATACTTGTCGCCAGGATTTGCCAGGTGTACCCCAATGCTACAGCATCCACCCTGGTGACCAAGTTCTTCAAGGTGTACTCCATGTGGTGAGTTGTCCCATTTCTGGTGTGAAATGAAAAAAACAACAACATTGAATTGGGTTTAATAAAAGTCACTTGACACTGAGATCCAGTGTAGTTAGAGTCACCTCACTGGATCATGAGTGGGTCTAGTTAATGCCTTGTTTCCTTTAACAACAGACTCATGTGAAAATCTTGTCTTTTGTGTCAGGGTGTGGCCGATCCCAATTCGTCTGAGGGTCGTCCAGGACTTAAAATTCAAACTTCCTTTCTGGGATCCCAGGGTAAGGCTTCGGCAGGATTTTTATTAGGATTTTAGGCTACAAATATAGAATCACGTCAGGTGGTAAATTTGCTCAAAATCACAAGTAAGCTGAAAAAGCTGTGTTCTTCTTTATTTGCAGTTTAATCCCAGTGACCGCAGCCACCTGATGCCCATCATCACACCAGCTTACCCGCAGCAAAACACCAGTTTCAACGTGTCTCCCTCCACCCTTGCCATCATGACGGAGGAGATCCAGCGGGGTATGTAGTCACTCAGCTGATCTCCACCAAACGCTCACAGTGCTACCTGCAACGTGGGCCAATTAACTTCACCGTAACAAAGTAGATTGAACACAATCTCAGAACTTTTCCTGTTTGCTCTAACGTAAAATCAGTCTGTCAGGAACAGGCGTTCCAACCTCAGTTACTGTGCTATTGCCATGATTTAGCCAAACCATGTTAAATTCGTGACTTCAAGAACATTACAAGGATTCTGTTCTGTAAACACAGTTGAGATTTTAGTTTTACTCAGACTTCAACAAGCTTTCCTGTCCTCATTCACAGGCCACGCCATCACTGAGGAGGTTCAGCAGAACAAAGAAAACTGGTCCAAACTCTTTGAGACACCAGACTTCTTTGGAAAGTACAAGTATGTATTAAACTGCCCAAAGAACAAAAATGTGTTGACATTTGGCAATATTTGCATGCTGTAATGTATGTCTTACTCTGAATTATGTACACTTGAATTCATTTTTGGGTCTCTTTTTGTCTAGACATTACATTGTGTTGCGAGCGTCTACTGCTACGGAGAAGAAGCACGTTGAATGGTGAGTACACTGAGTGAAGAATATGACAAGTGGTGCCTGTGGTTCTCTTTGAGAGAGAAAACACTTTGAATATTTTGTTTCCACCTGCTTTAGTGTTTTCCTGGACTCATACCTGCACAATACTTTTTTTTATTGTATTTCTTTGTAAAGCACATTGTGTTGCCACGTGTATGAAATGCGCTTTATAAATAAACTTTGACTTGACTTCCTCTTTCTGAAAATTGTGTTTTGTTCACTTCATCAGGGTTGGCCTGGTTGAGTCAAAAATTAGACTCCTGGTGGGACAACTCGAGACATATATGCACATTTCCAGGGCCCATGTGCATCAACAGTCCTTCACTGGACCCACAAAGGCCAACGACAAGTACGGACATGTGATGAGCACGACGTGGCTGATCGGCCTTCTTTTTAATATACAGGGGTCTGAAAGCCCCAAAATTGACCTGTCCTCCAAGTTCCTGTCTTTCAGTGGCACTAGTATGTTGTTGTTTTTTTTCATTTTTTTCATTCAGTAGAAAAGGACCAGTGTTGTGTGACATTCTAACATTCAAACTTTTATTTTGTGCTGTTGCAGTCTACGGCCTGGCAAAGAGCTGTGGACTATATGAGGACGGAATGACCGTATCAGCCACATGTGAGAGGAGGGAAAACCTGAGCTTGGAGGTGTCTAATGCTGAAATCAAATGGGTTGTCAGTCCAACATGGGAGCCCACAGTGAGCCACCAAGTCTCTGCCAGACCACCACCTCATCAAACACCAAATGTCAGCACAGGTCGACCAGCCACGAAGAGAAAGGGCTGGTCTGACTGTGAGAAGCCAGCTAAGAGGTGCAAATCTGACAAGGTATGCCAAACCATTCCATGTTTTTTGATCAGAAAATATATGAGTTTGTGATGGCCTGTTATAGTTGTAAGGGGGGGGGGGGGCAACCGAGCTCTGGCTACAGTTATTACAATAAAATAAAATTTTCTTTATTCTCTATAGGTTTCTGTGTCCGTGACAACTGACTCAGTCCAGCCATCCACCTCCAGCCAAGATATGAAACCATCCACAAGTTCACAGGCCAGAAAGAGAGAGCGTTCTCCCCATTTGGAACCTTCTCAGAAGAGGGCCAAAGCTGAAAACAAAAGGATCAAACTTCAGCTGGTATGCTGAACTATGTTCAAATGTGTTCTATTATGTTGACATACAGTATTAAGCTGATCTAAACATATTCATATTCTGTGACTAACCTCGTTGTCTGTTCCTTCCCTCTCAGAGTCCGTCTGTAGTCGAGCTCACAGACTTGCCTCCTGGCCCCAACAAGCCTGCTGCCCCTGTAAAACGGCCCATCAAACTCCAGCTCCTCAGGTACAGCACAGAATTATGAGCAGATGTACACACATGTTCTCTTTCCTACCCTGTCATGTGCCTCGTATGACAGACATCCTCATGTACAGTATTCATGTTGAAGTTCAGGGGCTGTTATTACTCCATGAGCTTATAAGTCTTAGTTTCTTCATGTATCTCTTACAGCAGACGTAACTGATGGAGTGCTACAGACTGGTTGACGAGGCTGAACATCCCATTGTCATAGGGTGACCAGATGAGAATGGGCGAAATTCGGGACGGGGGGGATCACATGACCACCATGCTGCTAGAATGCAGCTTGACATCTGCCTCCTCTTCGTGTGAAATGCCAAATTCTTTCCTACAGACTTTGCAAAACGCTTTGTTTGCATCTCGTAAGGCAGCAGTAATCCAC
>JBBPCS010000226.1:9960792-9978836 GCA_037974645.1 Hollardia meadi
GTGTGTGTGTGTGTGTGTGTGTGTGTGTGTGTGTGTGTGTGTGTGTGTGTGTGTGTGTGCGCGTGCGCGTGCGCGTGCTTCCACATTTAATCAGTCCTGAGAGTGACCTGGTGCTGTCAAAGCTTTGTGGGAGATGTGTATGCTGAATGCTACCAAAATGTGCAAACTTTAAAATGAACTATTATTAATTGGTGCGGTAGCAAATTATAATTTATTTATTATATTTAATATACAATAAAATTCCACTTTTCTTTTGAGAAACTGAGGCTAGTGTTACAGTTTTATAATGACCAATCACAATAGATTAGATTAGAGTAGACTTTATTGTCCCAGAGGGAGATTTGTTTTCACAGCACATTCAACACAGAAACGCACAGAATATATTCTATATTATATTGTTATATATATTGTTGACAACATACATCCTAGTATAAAGTATTGGCATAAACCAGCACATTAGTCAGAGTTATTGTGTGTTACATGTTTCTTAGTGGCTGCTCACATTGGATGGGTCATTTGGGTCCAACCACTGCTAAAGTTTTGGGCTCCAACTGCGCCAGACACCACTGCAGCAGTAGTGTGGACAAACATGCTGCATGTATGATTTCACTTCTCTGCTCTTTGACCATGTCTCTGAAGGCAGATGAATCAATCAGTGAAATGTTTAGACATGGACTTTGGATTAAAGTGTCACACTTTGACCAGCTCTATTTGTGCCAGTGACAGTCCAAAGATTCCTCTGATAATAACCTACATGATTAGAGGCCTGTTGGAAACTCAACGTTTAGCTCTCTCAGTTGTCCTCACCTATACAATGTCCCACTGACTGTAGGGGGCATGTCAGCTACACACAGGCTAGTTAGTCATAAGACCCCCCCCCAAAAAAAACCCAACAACAACACTATGTTTTTAAATTTAATTATACTGTAGTTATGAGTTTCCGAGTTTCCACACCCCTGAAAAAATAAAATAAAATATATAATGTAAGTTTTCCTTCATATAGACCCAACAGGTTTTTTTCTTCCCCCTTTGGCTGTAAATGGTTATTCAGTCACACTCCAAACAAAATGTCATACCAATATTCCTATGACAGCTTAGCCTACTTTATGTCTCTGGCACTCCTGGGGTTTATTTCGAGCGCATTTTATACTTAATAGTATTTTATCCCCTATTAAATCACAGGGCCTATGCGCTTCCATAATATTCTCATAGCCTGTGACAGTTTTGCTTTGTTTTTGTCTGTCCTGGTGGTCTTGTAAAACAAATATAGGCTCAGTTCATTAAAGTTTGAAAAAAAAAATCACCCGCCACTTTATCGAGAATCCATCCGGACATTTAATGAGTTTGCTGCTGAATCTTCTGCTAAAATTTCATTTTGGCTGTCTGATAACAGTAAAAAAAGATAACAGCCTCGCGTCGCAGTTGGACTCGATGACTCCTCGGGTGCTTTTTTTTCTCCCCCTTCTAAAAACAACCACTGGTCTGCTCTCAGGAAGTACTGGATGAATATTAATATGGATGCAAACACACACACAGCGAGGATGCCCAGCGCGTGAACCAACACAGCGCGCGGATATCTGCGCATTTTTTGTGTTGACGTTTTTTTTCCCCCCTGTCCATGTCTGAACTGAGAGCCTGTTTCTTTTGCGTAGGTCGGACTGGGAGGCTGTTTTAAAACACACAAGGATGGCGTTTCACCTGACTGTTTGTAGAGGAACATTTCGGCACGTCGCATTGAATTGCATCAAGGTTTTCAATCACTGGCCAGGCTACACGGAGCCTCGGTAGTACAGTGCGCTGTTTATCATAAAAATGGAAGACCTTTCACGTCAAGAAAAGGCGTCATCCCGGTGATATGCGTCTGAATAACTGATTTTTCATCTCCACGTCAATTGACACATCTGGGAAAGCGGCTTTTTCCTTCCCTCCCGTCTACCAAGACAGCTGTGTCATCAACAACCGGCGTGGTGTTGTTGTCTGATTTTTACGAGCCAGGGCAACTGGATATCGGCGTAGTCTGCCTCTGCGCCTCTCAGGCTACCCAGTTTTTAAGGTAGGTCTCACACCTTCGTTAATATTAGCCATGCTTTGCTCCATAAATCACCGCATCAGCTGCTTTCATCATCAAGCCTATAGAACCAGCTGTCATAGTAAAAAAATGCACCGTCTGTCTAATTAGCAGCAGAAAATGTGATGCTGTATTGCGGACCAGACATCGGGCCCGATGACATTTTACGCGTAAATTTTCATGTAATGCGAGGTTGACAGTGAGCCTCTGTCTGTTCACAAGCCAAATTATTCAACCTTGAAGCCACACGGCCCATGAGGGTGAATATAAGGCCCGTATTTTTAGCCCCAAATACAAAAGAGATGTGAAGATATGGCAGGACCGTCGCTCAGAGGAACCCACAGCCCGTGTTTAAGTTCAGTCGTGACAAGACGTTATGAATTATTTCACCACAAAAAAAAAACAACAAGCCTCCATCAGCTGACTGGTGATGCTGGAGCATTCGTGGCGTTATTAATCAAACACCGACAACCACAGCGGTGTCGGAGCCCTGTTCTGCAAGGCCGTGATGGAAAACATCTGCATGTTTACGGATAATATGAGTGTAGCAGGGGTTGTATCGTACGCGCGTGCGCGTGTATGTGTGTGTGAATGGGCGGTAGTGACTCTGATTGTGAACACACCGGCATGTGTGTGTGTGTGTGTGTGTGTGTGCGTGCGCGCAGCCAGGTGAGGATGTGTTGGCGCGTCGTTGAGGTGCAGGCGTCTGGATGAGGGGAACCAGTTCATGTGTGTGTGTGTGTGTGTGTGTGTGTGTGCGCGCGTGCGTGCGTGCGTGCGTGTTTAAAGGAAAACCCATCAGATGATACCCAATAAACTGCCGCAGTATCCCACCTTAGATCCTTTATGAGACGACCCAAAAGGGTCGAGGGGTTGTGAATTAACCGTTAAATTAAGGTGTGTTTGTCCCCCCCCCTTTTTTCCCCCGGGCGTGACAGCCACTCAAAACGAGCATCACTCACACTGAGAGATCTCCTATTCATCTGCCACATGCTTATAGCAACTTGAATAAACAATAGCTCATTGGCTGCTAGAATGAATGTTTGGCAAGAAATATTCTATCAATATTGAGTGGACATTTTTATTTTTGAGAGAAGCAGTCATGTCACCTAGTGGGCTGTCTGTTATAAAACAAATACAACATGAGCATGTAAAAGAATTGGGTGGAAACATCACAAAACTGGATATTACAGGCATTCCTACTTGAATATATAAGCATTGCGAAGATTTGTTTTTAGGGATGAATTGAAATATAAAAATTAAACTAATGACCAAACAGTTTCTCTTGACCTTGGAGCTGAATATGACAAAAATCTTCCTTTGCATGTGCTTAAGGCTAATGGCTACAGATAAACAGGATCTGCTATGTGACTGTGTCCCTTGTGCTGTTTGGTTTATGTCGGTACTGATAGAGCAGGGCAGGGATGGGTGAGAGCAGCTGTGACTTTGGGGTCATTGAGTGCAGGCTGTGAGCCACACATACAGTGCAGCGTGTCTTGAATGCAGAAGAAAACCAGGGCTCACACAAGCTGTCGCTGACTGCCGCCGCTCACCTGGTGTTCCCAAATTCAGTCCAGAAATGTGGTTAAATCGAGAAATGGCAGCTCGATCGGTGTGTGCTGTGTAGCGTGAAAAAAAAAGGAATATGTTTTACTGGAATCCTTTGGTCCTTAAGGATTTATCCTGCTAAGTCAGAGTGTAGAGCTTTTAAAATCTATGAAAAACAACCAGAGACTTTGGTTGAGAGTTAATTAAATTGGGCAGAGCTTGTGGTTGTGATGTATTGACAGCAACAATAAAAAGTAAAAGGATTATGTCTATATTTGAGCTTTTCTCCAGGAAGTGGATGAATCAGTTGCTCTGACCGGCAGTGTACATCACATCTGAGGATGAGAAATTCAGGTTGGAGGATTGAATACACAAATATATACTGAGATGGCGAGGGGAACGCCCACACAAGGCCAGAGAGGAGAGGGACTGATGGATGTGCGACAGACGTGGCAGATGCTGACATTTTAAGCCCATTTCTCTAGTCGAGTGGATACCCCTGTCTGGATGAGAGCAATAATGGATTTTTTTTTGTCTGTGGATTTCCTGGATAATCTAAACAGGTGGTTTCCCTAGAGTTTGAGCAGCAGCAGGCCAATAGGTTAGAGAAAGTAATATAAATGGCTACTACCAGCCAGTCGTGCAGGTATTTTTTAAATCAATACCACTGTAGACATGTTTAGCTGGCATTAGGGTGAATTGTTGTTGTTGTTGTTTTTAAAGGGACAGCATGTGCTTCTTCCATCTGTGCTTTCACCATCTTGATTCTTTCAGTGCTTTCAGAGAGAGAGAGATGGAAGCTGAAATGATGGAGGACGACTGTTTCTACCGCAGCATGTGAGTGACTGCTGCTACCAGCTGAAAAACCAAGGATTTAGAAACTCTGCCTCTGGCTTTATGGATATTCAGTTTGCATCTGGCCCTTGATCATCACAGTGGAGAAATTTCAGGTTATTTGGTTTGAGGAGTGGTTTGCTTTGTTTACTATGAGTAGACAAGATGAGCTCAGAGGCAGTTAAAGTTTGTCCCTCGCAGTTTTGGATCAAATCTTGCCGCAGCTTTCTCTCCCATCACTCTGCTTTACTTCCTCGTGTATACTTTTATGCTCAGTAAATATTAAAAGTGAGCTGACTGGATTAGTCGATTAAGCAATTTGTTTTTTGACAGAAAAGCAACTATTTTGATTTTTTTTTAAATTGAAAATTGAAATTTTTGATTGAAATTTGTCATTGTCATTTTGCAAGCAAAAACACATTCTCATGTTCCAGCTTATAAAATTGGAGAATTTGGTACTTCTCTTAAATAACTTATGTTTTGGACTTTTGGACAGACGGAACAAAACATTGTCACTTTGGGTTTTGGGAAGTTGTGACGACCATTTTTATGCCTCTGTGCCAGGGCCAGAGGTATTATGTTTTTGGGTTGTCCGTCTGTCCGTCTCATTCTTGTGAACGTTATATCTCAGGAATGCTTTGAGGCAGTTTCTTCAAACTTCCAGTGCGGCTCAAGGATGAACTAATTAGATTTTAGCTGACAAAGGTCAAGGTCACTGTGACCTCAAAATCACTTTTTGGCCATAACTCAAGAATTCATATAAATATGACAGAATTTTACGCAAATTTCTCAAATTTCTTTCATTTTATATCTGTAAGGTCAACTTCACTGTGACATCATAATGTTCTGCCAAAACCCTTCTGTGGCCATTATTCAACACAACATAACTCAGCTGGGTCAGATACTGAATTGGTGACACTAATCTTGAAACTGTGCTGATTGTATAGACCTTCTGTGCTGCCGGGTTGAACATGTGTGTGAAGCATCGACTTTCTAGAATTTGTAGCTTCTTCATGTTCTATCAGAAGCAGCTTTATTGGCCAGGCATATGGACACATAGCTACATGGAACTCAATTTGTTTCTCTCAATGAAGTTACACTCTAATAGACATACAGCAGTAGTCCACCACAAGCTCAATGGTTTTGCTGGTATTGAGCTTCAGGAGATTGTCTTTTCCACCATGTGACGAAGCTCTCTGGCAGTCCTCTGTTCTCCTCTGTAAAAACATAACAAATGAAGACAACTTGTTTTTCACTGGGAATTATTCACTGCCATCATACATGTCAATAGAGTCATAACTTCCAGTTTGCCAAGAACTGCCGTTACCTTACATTCAATGCCTTCTTTACTATATGAATCTGGAAAGACATAGATGTAAACTGCAATTTGACTGGGGCGCGGAGGCATAAAACTGCAAGGCAGTAACTGTAGTTTCTCTATTTTTTGACATTTCATAGACAAAACGATTAATGGAGAAAAAAAAAAGAAAATCTTCAGAATGGTTGTAGCCCAACAGCCAGCCAGCCCTTTTACAAAATGATAACACGCCTAGTTTGTGTTTAAAAAGCTGTGCTGTCTCGGTGTATCTACAGTCATACTAATGATAGCATGTTTGTTTACATCTGTGATGCGGTCAGAAACTGTCAAGATCACACTCTGTGACTTTGAGTAAAGTTTGTATTTTTCCTCTTCATGTATTCACAAGTTGTTTGGTATGTTAGAGTTGTGGGGACATCAGTTGAGTTTTATGAAATTAATTTTAAATCAGCAGGCTTTCTTTTCCCATTACATTTCCTTGTAAACAAAATGTATAACACTTATATTTTCGTAAAGCTGATTTGTTTATGTTTCAAAGAACTGAGAATGTTGCATTCAAAACTGAAAAAGGGCTTATCCATCAAATGTTTACTATACTTCCACAACACTGGGACACTTGCAAGAGACACGTTACAAAAGACCAGTCAGAATTGAAAAAGCAGATGCAGAAATATCCCTGGATGCTCAATTCCTGGTTAGCTTCTTGGACCCTGTTGGTATTGGTGACATCAGTATGACATCATCAGGGTTATTTTCTCAGACTGGACAAAGCTCCTCAGAAGACGACATCAATTGTTTTCACAGACTGAGAAACAGTTCCTCTTTAATCTTAATGCGTCTGCCACTAATGTAGGTCAAATTTATTATCTCACCTAAACTACTTTTTTTTGTCTGGTGTGTGTTCTGTATATTAACACGAATTCATTGTTATGATCCACAATTTTGCTGGTTTGATTTCTAATCAATATCCTATCCCCAGTTACCATCAACTTCAATTTTAACCCCTGTGTTTCTTACCGATCAATTCAACTTTTTCATGCACTTGAGTTGTCACAGTGTTGAGTTATAAATAGATCTGAAGGGGCAGAGGTTCTCTCTGGTGGCTCGTTGATTAAAGGGCATGGCATTTACCAGCGATGTCCTGGGTACAAATCCTGCCTTGCACATTGTTCCATGTTGTCCCCCTTTCTCTTATGTCTTTCCTGGCTCTTAACTCGTAGACTGTCCAGTAAAGAGAGGAAGAAAAAAACAAAAACAGAATTGAATCCCATTAGATTGAAGTGTCTCCAACTCTAAAGTCCTTATCTCTTAATAGATATCATAAAGGCATACAGATTGCCCTCTCTCCTGCAGGAATGGTTGTATTTTTTGTCTCATAGCCGTCTATTTTTTTTCCTGTGATGCACTGGATGCAGGGGCTGAAGAAAAAACTCATGGCCAAATTAAAATGGACTGACATCCCCTGCGCCCACTGAGGGAAGCGGTCTACAAATGACCACTTACTTCTTGGTGCCTTATTGAGGAGCTACCTCTGCAGCCACATCGGTGGGTGTTGTTAGCTCGCTGGGTGCTCCACACTTAAAAAGGTCATACATGTGTCTGACTGGAGGAAGTCTGGGATACATATGGCCAATTTAACCAGTAAAAATTCAAATGAAATGCTCCCTTTAAATGCTTTCTTCCTGGATTGTAAGCATCTTACAGCATCCAGCATCCAGTTATTGCAGTGTGTAGTCAAGAGTAATGATGTGTGGTAATGATTTCCTTGAGGCAACTCATCTTTGTTCTTTTCCCCCTTCGTTTTCTTCTCATTACACATTTCAAAACCATTTGCATGGTACCATGCAAAATAAATAAAGTTAGGAGCCAACAGTTGCTCCTTCTTTTTGGCACAGAGGTCCCAGTCTCAAGCCATGTTAATCACCACCTATTTGTCTGTATCTATGCTGAATGTTCCACATGGGTAAACATGCAATTTGGGACAGAAAGCAAATCTGTTAACATATGTTTGTGTGCCATGTGTGTTTTCATTTTTCTCTAGAAGCCCACAGCAAAGTCACTTCAGCATCAATATGTGAGAACAAAATTGGCAAGACCTTGTATTATTAGAGGAACACATTGTCGCTGAATTTTGAATTATACATGTTTAGGCATGCATAAATGGACTAAAGTATTAAGTGTTAATGTCCTTATTCTCATTAAAGTGCAGCATTTATAAGAGGACCTTGAAAAGACCTTGAATAGTGTCGCTAAATAATTTTTCTGGCAGCTGTGAGTTGCAAACAGTGAAAAGTGTCTTATGTTCCACAAACATTGTTACCCTAGCATGCCACTGTGTCATCTCTGTACATGGGTCTTAAACTGATGTGCAACATAATGGTTGTAGAAATATCTCACAGTGGTAATTCAATGTTTGCAACATTCCTAAAGGTCACAGGAAACCAGCAAAAAAAAACTCAGTGTGGGAAACAGGTGAGAGTACACAGTGACTTGAAATGCAAATCTGAATGCAGGGTAACTGAAGTGTGTGTTGTAAATGTCAGAGCAATCTTCATTTGTACTGATAGAAATTCCAGCTGCTTGGCTATGTGGTAGCAAGAGGAACACAGTTTAATCACTGACTTTTTATGCAAAGATGTTGGGGGTTTAAAAAGCACCGAGACTCAGGTTTGTAGGACTGTGGGGGGGCAAACCTAATGCAGCTCATGTGGATCAGAATGGGATTTTAAAGTACTCCTTTCTAGGCCCATCTATCAAATGTATGTTTCGCAATTAATTTCACAATACATTTTTAAAAAAAATTATTATTAGCCTTGTAATAATTTCAATATTGGGTAATTATGTTGACAATCTGACTGAAACGTTTCAAAATTGACATTTTTATGCACAATTACTGACAAATTAACAAAGCTGTCTCAGAGCAATGTGCGGAGAACAAGACATTGGTTCATCGAAAACAAAAACACAATTACACGGTTGCAGCCGATACAGCAGAGATGAGACTACAAGTGTTGCACTCCCGTTTCTGGGTGGCAGCCACTTGGGCCAAAACAAGTCTCCACACAAGCCCCTCGTCATCTTGTTGAGGCTTTGGCCATGTGTCCCACCCAACCACAGGAGTACAGTATAAGAAAACACTGCCTGAATCAGGCACCCTGTAGTGTGTTATCTGCTATCGCCTGCCATTTGCCCCAGTTAGTGCTATTTCATTTCATAACTGTCGGTGCAGTGAACAGCAGGAATGACAGGAATAGGAATTGCTCAAGTGAGACCCTGAGATGAAAACCTGCCAATCACACATGTGAGGCCAATGAACCTGTGCATTTTACCACTTCTCTTGCTTTTCAGCTCACAGTACAGACCCTTGAAATGCTCGCAGACATGTCTGACCTACTGATTTTCCGACAACTCTCAAAAGAAGTGGCAGTGTGTATGCTATACTAGCAATTAGCTTTGTCACCTAAACTCTTTATAATCTCAAACGGGTGCTTTTTTTTTTTACACTACCAAAATGTCTTCTCCTGACTTGCTGTCATGCTGGTGAACACTGTGGGGTGCAAATTGCCGGGCCATAAGAGACATGATTTGTATGAAATGAGATGAATGAGTGGGAGAGCTGTGTGTGGGCATGTGTGTGTGCTGGTGCGCTTATCCTAAGCAGCCTACGCTATGACTCGCTTACTGGGGGAGTTTGAGCACAAGGGGTAGGATGATTCAAATGTTGGAAGACCACTTGTGGCCTACCTGGCTTTGCTAATCACACCAACGCTGCTGCTGCTCCATCTTTCAACCAGAAGAAAGGCAGCTCAGCAAGTGCAGCAGCAGGTTTATTATAATAATATCAATATGGCTTTTTCAAAAAAATGTTTTCTTGTGTTTGATTCAATTCGATTTTTCTGTCCATAATTTTTCTTTAAAGGGAGAGTTCACCCCAAAATCAAAAAACATTTTCCCTCTTACCTTTAGTGCTATTTATTCATCTAGATTGTTTTGGTGTGAGGTGCCGAGCTGCCGAGCAGACATCTCTAGAGATTTCAGCTGTAGAGAGTCTGCCTTCTTTCAAATAAAAATAAAATAAATTTCAAATAAAAAGGGGAGAGAGCCTAGCTAACTAAGCTAAGTAAGCTAGCTAATGTTACAGCTCAGCCGAGGAGGATGCCATTAAAGTTGACATCCCACTGTGTCACGAGTACGAGCATCTCGTCCATGAGTAGATGCACGCTTCCTTCTGCACGGTGATACGGTGTATTTCGCTATAAGAAAATAGTTCCTGCATGAAACTGCTCACTACAAGGTCTGTGGATTATCTTGGGTAATCGGGTCATGATTTCTGCAAAGAGACATTGCTGTTGGGTTTTTCAAAGGTATTTTTCTGGAGCTTTGAACACCAAAAGCAAAGTGCCATCTAGTTACATTATGTTTAACAGAAGGCAAACATCTCTACAGCTGATATCTCCAAAACTTGGCAACTCATACCAAAACAACCTAAATAGCACTAAAGGCAAGAGGGAAAAAAATATGTGTTTTTGATTTTGGGGGTGAACTGTCCTTTTAACCTCTGCGGATGAGGCTTTCAGAGGCAATTAAAAATAAACTAGCTCCATGAAGATAAGAGTCAAGCCCACTACCAGCTGCTGTGAGGCATATCATACTGTATGTCTAGTTTACAGTGATGTTCAGCTGATCCCCGTTTTGCTTGATTGTGGCTGAAAAGTTTATGAGGCTTGTCATGTTCGCCCACAATGCTGCCGGCAATGATGTTTTTAGCTATTTTTATATAGGTCAATCAAATAAATCAAAACTGCGGAATCATTGGTCAGTAGCACATATAGTTAAGTCTCTGTGCTCAGTATCATAAAATAGGTTCAGCCAGGGTTGACTTTGCTCGGAGAGATCATGTATGTGGCCCACAGTCTGTATAGAGCTTTGTCAAAGCAGAGAAGACATTTCTCACTTCCTTAAGAGGTTAGAACATTATGTACTGTGTGAAGATTTAGTGTTAAATGCACAGTTTTTTTATAAAGTTTTTTTTTTTTTTTAAAGGTGTAAAAAAGAAAAGATTTCAAACTGAGCAAACTACAAAGGAGGCAAGCAATGTTGCTGGGTAATCCACATCTAAAATAAGTCAGATCTTGGTTAGAGAGGGATGCTGGCTCAGTGAAGCATGTGCAGCTGCAGAGTGAAGCTCTTCCCATCATGCACAAGCCTGAGCATGGAGGGATGTTTTTTTTCTTTTCCCTGCAGCGCTATATCTCATAGTCAGGGTTTTGAGCATCCAAATATAAAGAGCAAACAAACCAGAGACTTTCTCTCTGTATGCAATTTCCTTTTGCTGTAATGTGACGGACAAGAGAGTCTACTTAAGTACCGTGCAATGTTTCTGAACTTATCTTGAGGGAACCCTGCAGAGAAAATGTGATCACACATGATTTTGCAGTCTTTTATCTACACCACATCCAGTGACAGTTCTCCTACTACACATATTCTAAGCATCCCAACATATGGCTTCATCTCTCCCCCCCTGTCTCTCTCCATGTGTCATTCCCAGGGCAAAGCTTGCTCTGGTTGCTTCTTTTGTCTGTGTGATGATGTGGTATTTCTACAACAGTTTGAGCCCTGTATATGTGCGACAGAGAAAGTAAACAACATAGACTGACTGAAAATGTGTCCAGTGTGGTATGAATAAGGGCTTGTGGATCTGTAAGCTGCTAAGTGTTCACATATGCTAAGTGCAGTGGGTCACCTTGGTTACTGCAGATTCCAGCAGAAGATGATAAAGGCAAGGGCAAGCATGAGGTGGGAAATGGGAACGGGGAGGTCATTTACTGGCCGTCTCTTTTTGACGAGAGAGATAATCAGTGCTGCTTTATTTCATTTAAATTTTTACCTGCTCTAGTCGAAGTTCTTTACATTTTGAACTATTCATGATCCGCTCATCGTGCGGATATTTACCCGTGCACACACATGCCGACAATAATAGGTTAATTTGTCGGCAGAAAAGGTGTACAGTTGAGAAACAAACATTAAGCGCCTTTGCAAGTGTGCTGTGGCTCAAGGCTGTGCCCTGGTAGCACGGGATGAACAGGGAACACTTTTTTGTCGGTTATTTTTGGTTGCAGTCCATAAAAAATTGAACAGTCAATCCAAAGAGTGCAAATTGTCTTGTGGATGTTTCGTTATTTTGTCAATGCAATATATTCCATGCAAGCACACTTATAAAATACTGAGGTTATTATTTGTTTTTGTTTTTGTCATTTCCAAAACATCAGAAAGAGGTCAAAAGAAAAATTCAGCTAAAATCCTGTACGCCTCTTATGTGCCTTCCATCCCTGGCCTGCAGTGATACATCAGCCTCTACATCTTCCTCCTCCTCCTCCTCCTCCTCCTCCTCCTCCTCCTCCTCCTCCTCCTCCTCCTCCTCCTCCACCTCCTCCTCCTGTCCATTCTCATCAGCCACAGGCATTTCACTGCACAATGCAATATTGTGGTGCATTCAGCCCACAACAGCAGTACATGAAGAGAAGTTGGGGCACGCTCGAGCAGCAAAGAGCCCCGTATGACCCAACCCAAAGGTGAAAGCAGCGGCTTCTTAGTGATGCACAATTAGGGAATTATTTGAATAATCTCCTTTTCCTCTTCAAAATACATATTAATTCAGCTCAATGTGGGGAAAAAAAAAACTGCTCTTTTTCTTCTGTATTTTAAATTCACGCGATGTCTTTGAACCAGTTGAGCAGATCATATAGTGAAGAAAACAAGACGCAAGAAGGAAACTACAATCGTAACAGTTACAAACAGAAGACAGGTCAAACTATGTGGACCACCACGCTGGGCTCGAGCAGGGGCAGGTTTTACCTCAAGTGCATGTTTTGGTGTTTGGGAGGCTTGTATTGATGTTGTTTATGTACTTTTAACTAGTGTGTAGAAGCCCACAAAGCATGGAGAGCTGTTGCTTGAAAGGATTTCTGGCCTGCGGGTCAGCCTGGCAGAGACACATATCTCTTAAGTCTGACAGAGCAGAAGTCAGGAGCTTCCACGCATTGCACAAGCAATACAGCTGTCAGAGCATTGAAACATCCCGTGTGCTTGGCAGCAACAGATTCTTTTTAAACAGTTCAATTTCTCTTTGGGAGAAATCACACGTGGGAAAGATACGTTTTATCTTATAGCCCAACTCAGTTCTCCAGATTTGCAGGCACTACGTTAGACCTAGACATCAAACACAGTATTTGGAGAATATAATTTAAAGAGTAAAGTGGAGATTCAAACAATGAACTGGGTTATCTATTCTAATTTCTTTTTTTATAATTTTGACCGGAGCAAGTTGTGTCCTTTATCATGAAAGCTCTGAGTGAGTCACTGTTCCCTCGGTCAGACGTGTGTAGGGATTTCCTGTCCACAGTGGAACAGTTCTACAGAAATGTTAATGGTTAATGGGGTGAAGCAGCATAAACTGTGTGACGGACAAAATGTTTCGGAAAGGATCTCTCGCTGCAAGCTGAGCTTCTGTGAACAGAAAGGGTGGTGACATCTCACTAGTTTTTTAAGCGTGTGTGTCAGCACAATGTTAACATTTGGAATATGAACTAGGCAAGTCCAAAACTCAATACGATGTTTAAAGGAAGACAGACTCCACCTGCCAGCACTCCTAAAGCTCACTAATCAACACAAATTAACATTTTACATCTTTCTTGTTTAATCTGCACAAAAAAAGTTGTCACTGGGGCCGAGACTCCAGGAAGTTACTGCACCTGGCCAATAAATATCTGGCACATAACCATCTGTAACACCTCACCACTTAAAGGTGCAATTTGTAAGTTTGAAACAAAATTAAACTAACATTATCAACGGAATGTGAAGAAACAACAGAACCTATAGCCCCCTCAGCTGGGAGATGTATGTGAGCGACAAGTTCATTAAGTTTCACAAGCTCTCTTCCTGTTTAGTCTAATAAGTGAACAAAACAAACTCACAAAATGTCAAGAAAGGAAATATTCTTACACCTATTTTTCTTACTAAACAGACGAATACGACCGTACACCATCTGAATTGAAGTTTCTCTCTTTTCCCAATCTCAGACGAGCTTAATCGCATTAACTCATCATGAAACACGCTTCGTTTCCACGAGATATAAATGAAATAAAACTCACCAAAACCTTCTTGGTTTGTCTTTTTGTCTTTCCACAATCACCTCTGGTTTGGTCAAAGTAAATCCTCAAATCACTGAGTGAGATGTAGAAATATTCTATCTCTACATGCTGTTTTCGCTCCCTGCTGAAGCACAAATCTATCTTGCTGTTCTGCCTCTTCACCTATATTATAATTGTGTTCCATTTATGCCCCTAGTTCTCTCCAGTTCCTACTCACTGGATCTTTAATTAGTGAGTTTTCGAGATGCTGGTCGGTGAATTTGTTGCTTTGGAGAGAGTCAAGCTAGCTGCGTCCACTTGTTTCCTGTCTTTGAGCTAAGCTAAGCTAACAGTCTGCTGGCTTTGGCTTCCAATATGAGAGTGCAATCAATATTCTCATCTCACTATTGGCAAGAAACTGTTTTTCTCAAAATGTCTAAATATTACTTTAAAGATGTAATTCAGTCACATAAATTATAAATCTTGACATTACTTTTCAGTTTCCCTCTACTACTATGCAGCTCATAAATTTAATTATTATGCCTGAGTTATTAATGATAGCAATGGACAGATATAATTGGCACAACCATGTTATTACCCATAAGCACAGTCACTCCAGCTTTAAGAGTTTGACAACAAATTAGTTGTGCATTTGGATGTGGAAAATGTTGATTTCAACCAGATATTCAGAACGAGGTCATAAGAAGGGATTAAGTGAATCCTCTGTGGGCCTTAGCGCTGGTCAGTATTTATCTTTTGAAGGCTGCTTTTGCAGTGCCAACCATTTAACAGTGATGAAATGGCACGTTTTGTCTCATCACACAAGCTCCTGCTGCTGAGGTATGAGCAGCCTCATACAGACAACTGACATGGGCTGGCCTGAAAGGAGCAATGAGCAATTTACGATCTGTCTGATGGTTTCGTTCAGACTATCTGGCACATGAGGAAGTTGCTGTTTGAGAAACACGTGAGCAGATCACTGATCACAAATTAATTCTTGAGAGGAAGCAGGTGTGATTTCTCCTTTTTTCAAATTCCAGCCTTAATATTATCTGCTGGTGCAGATACTCCAAGCTCACGTTGATACCTATGCCCTATTTTCGACTGTGACAGCAAACATTTACTGATTTTCAAGCTTGATATTTGACTTATTATATCCAGACTTGCAACCTGGATATAAATAATTCACATGTAGCATTTAGAAACATTCACAAAAAAATCCTTTGAGTGTAATAGTCAGAATTGCTATTTTGGATAGACTCCTTCTGTCTATGTAGCACCCTGTGTAACATCTAGAGAGTGTGCAGTGTTTAGCTCAGTATGCTATGATTGTTAGCAGCAAACAGATACTATCTCCATTTATGATACATGAGATGTATTGAGGATCAGATTCAGGTATGATCAGGCTGACGTCCTGCTTTGTGCATATTCAGTAGCTAAGGAAGAGATGCATGGCTGACAGTGTTGCTAGGAGACCACACACAGCGACTAGTGTGAGAGGCTTGATTTCACCTCCCTCCCCCATTCTTGTAGTCTGCCTGCCTCTCACTGTTTTTTCTGTCCTCTTCTCCTTGCACTTGCCTCCATTTGCTTACTCCCTCCACTCTGATATTACCTTCCATCAGTCTGTCTCCAGTTTTCCGCCTAATCATATTTATCTTCAGCCCGGTTGATCCCTTGGTGACTCCCCATTTATTGGCTTCCCCTATTTTTCACCGAGCCCCCTCCCGTCTCTTTCCTGCTGCCTCCATCCCTCCTCCTCTCTGACTGTGTGTTCATCTCGAGCTGCTCCTTCTTCTCCTGAACATTTCTCTGTCGCACTGCTTCCTCTCTGCTGCTCTTGTCCTCTCTCCCTGTTTGTTTCTGCAGCTGAGCTTCATTACTGTGTCTGGCTTGACTGTTGTGTGCCATGATGCCGCAGGGTCAACTTATGATACTGTACATCGGTGGGCTTACAGTAAATGTGCAGTGGTATGAGGAAGAGTCAGATTAAACTCAAGCATCTTGTGTTTTCAAAAATACGGAACTTGCATCAGTGATGAGATTTAACCATCTGTGGACATACAAAATCCCACTATTCTCTATGCTGTCACATTGTAAGTTAATAGGTTTAATTGTGCTTATTTCATACTTCATTTATCCTTGAAGGGATGCAAATCCAAGTATCCTGTTACATATGAGAGCAGTCTGAGGACTTGATGATGTGTACGTATAGTTAACAAGATGTTCTATCTTCCCTCTCAATCTAATGTCTTCGATTCAAGCAGCTTTACAAAGGCAAAAACGTCTGCTTTTTTTGTAATCTGAAAAAGGAGGCAATTTTTGTGGATGTCTGCAAAACACAAAGGAATAATATACTCCAGAGTAATTAAATGTGTAGTTTGAATATGTTCATAGAAACGTTGCCCTTATGTTGAGGCCAGGCTGGTGCTGTGATGTGTCCCTCCACTCTGCAGCGTTGCTGCCTGACTCACAGTGGGGTGCAGCAACACCACAGGAACACTTGCTGAGGTGGACGCTGAATGGCAGCGGGTTGCATCACAAAGCATTCCAGAAGTGTTAAATAAGTGGCAGTGAGAGTGTTTTAGTCAGAGGAAAGCAAGTTCTGTGACTGCATAATGTTTCACCCATAACTTTAGAGGATACTCAAAATATTTAGCATTTCCAAATGTTCAGATCATGATCTAAATTTCCCGTCATCAGTAACTCACACACAAATCGGCTGCTGTGCATTTGCAATTACTGCCTCACACACTGTGTGTATTTGTGTGGTTAGCATGTATGGCGGATTTGAGTATGTGTGCGATCTGTTTGCTTATGTGCATGAGTGAGTATTCTGCAGCGTTGCATGCAGATCCAGCTACATGAATCATGCCTCCATCTGCCTCCTGGTTCTAATGAGGGGGAATTCAAGCGACTTCTGACCCTACAGATGCTCCTGAAACAACGTGCTAAATGCTTTGAATTTATCTGGGATTTAAAGTGACTCCAGTGATTAATCACAGCCAACCTATATGAGTTTATGCATGTTTTGTGTCAGCCTGTAAAAATGATGTGTGCTGCCCAGTTTGATAAGACAAACCTGCCTGCAGATGTAACACAAAGGTCTCCTGGTTCTTTTACTCAGCTAATTGCACACCAACCCACAACATAAAATGCGGCAATTGCAGGGCTGCCTGCTCAGCTGCCCGATCCTAGAAACCCAAATCAAAGCTCCAGTTAACAAAAGCCCAACCTACAGTCGCAGCTCCCTAACCTAATTAACATTGAGTCAGCAAGCATGGCAGCAGCAGCGGTCGAGGTTGTGGCCAGGGCTGTGGGATACAAGAATAGCAGTAGCCGCACTGACCCACTGGATGACACACTGGGCCGTGACAAAAGAATCCCACACGGCTACACAGCTCGACATGCTGCCTGGTCCAGGTGACGGTGCCCGATGCTCTCACTCTGGCTTTTTTTTTTTTGCCTTTATAGTGAGATATGGTTGAGATATTGTTCAAACAGTGAGGCTGCTGTGCAGTTGGTGGAAAATGTGGTTTAAATGGTCCGGAATATGTACAGAATTAGGAGAGCTATTACACTGCAGCAATGTGGAAATGTCATGTATTTTTATGCCTCCGTGCCGGCGACAGCCGTGGCCAAAGGCATTATGTTTTCGGGTTGTCCGTCCGTCCGTCCGTCCCATTCTTGAACGCGATATCTCAAGAACGCCTTGAGGGAATCTTTTCAAATTTGGCACAAACACACACTTGGACTCTCAAGGATGAACTGATTAGATTTTGGTGGTCAAAGGTCAAAGGTCAAGGTCACTGTGACCTGGCAAAAATCGGTTTTGGCCTTGTGAACACAATATCTCAGGAATGCCTCGAGGGAAATCTCACAAATTTGGCACAAATGTTCACTTGGACTCAAAGATAAATTGATTATATTTTGGTGGTCAAAAGTCAAAGATCAAGGTCACTGTGGCCACACAAAACATGTTTTTAGCCATAACTGAAGATTTCATGAGCTAATTATGATACAATTTCACATGTCATGCTTGTTTATTCAAAGTTTATTAATATTGAACACATGGCTTGTCCAAATGGCACCAAATTCGACACAGCACATCCTTGAATCCTCAGTAATACACGTGCCAAGTGTGAAG
>JBBPCS010000226.1:9987790-10011205 GCA_037974645.1 Hollardia meadi
TGCACTTAACTATGATTCCTTCATGCGTCAATATTTTTCTTCCATCCACATCTTCCCAACCCCATTCCTAAACTGCAGTTCCAGCCAAAACGACCCCTCAGCCACTGTTGGCAAAGTCAGAGACTTGACTTCTTTCCGCCGGCACTTCCGGATGGGTTTCATGACCATGCCAGCCTCCCAGGACCTGTCTCCTCACTCTTGTGCCTCCGCCATGGCGCCACGCTCACAGTCCTGCCATGCTGTTGGTGCCGGGGATACAAGTCTGGAGAATGGAGATTACTCTGACACCCAGTCCCAACACGGTGGCCGCTGCCCCCCGGCCAAACCCAAGCGTCACCCCAGCACTCGCCTCAGCTCCTCATCCTCTGACGGCAGAGGAGTTGCTGAGACTCCACCTCTTCCATCCACTCACTCACAGTCCAAACACTCAGAGAAGAAAAATGGTAAGAAATGTGTTTTCAGGTGCATATTCTACAGATAAAATTTTTTTTGTTCTTGACATGCATTTTTTCTCTCTCCAACAGCCATGAAGAAGTCTGACTCTGGAGAGCTTGGAGCAAAGAAGGTGCCTCCTCTAAAGCCCAAGAGAAGTCCTAGCACCCAGCTTTCCTTTGACCCTCTTCCTCCACGTGTGCCTCCTTCTGCCACATCCTTGCCTTTCCAGGCAGCAGACTCTCAGATTCAGGCAGGAGACAGTGAAGATGAGCCAGTCTATATAGAGATGGTGGGCCAAGTGTTCACCAGAGACAGCCAGACAGCCACCCCCCATCCTGTCACCCCTGTGGCCACCACACCTGACTCTGACTCAGACCAGAGTGAGGCCATCTATGAGGAGATGAAATACCCACTGCAAGAGGACAGAGAGTCCCAGAGACACCTCCCTCCAAAACATGAGAAACTGAGAAACTCTAAACACTTTCATGTCACCCCTTCCTCCTCCAGCAGCTCCTCCTCTCTGCCACGCCCCTCCTCTTCCTCTCCTTCCTACTCCAAACCAAAAGCTACCGTGTCCATCTCCCATTCGTCTCCTCTGCCTTCCTCCGCATCCTCCACCCCTGTCCCCCAGGTCCTCTCTGCTAGTCCACACACTCCACGAGCCCCTACTCCCTACATGCTGCAAGGTAGTAAATCCGAGCCTGAGTCCAACACAAAGATCCCAGCCCCTTTCCCCAATCTTCTACAGCACCGGCCCCCACTTCTTGCCTTCCCTCAGCCAGCAGCAGCCTCCAGCGGGGTCAGCGTTCAAAACAAGGCGTCTGGGTCTTCTAAAATGGGAACTCAAACATGCAGCGTGACAACTCAAGCCAGCACCTCCTCCTCAACTTCTTCTAATGCTCCTGCATCCCTGTCAGGCTCCAAGGAGTCATCAGGTGGAAGTGTAGCCCAGCAGGACAAACACAGCAGAGAAACCCAGTTATGCCCTGCTCCTGGACTAAGAGCCAGGAGCCATTCCACACCTCTGCCCCCTTCGTCCAAATCCACCTCCCCTTTTTCCCATCACCACCACCATCCTCACCATCGGCCCTCACACTACCATCATTATCGTAAACCAGAGAGAGGAGACTCCCCTGTTCCAAACAAGAGCAGTTCCCAGACTTCCACAGTCCAGACCCAAACCTCAAGTACAGGCAAAGAGGGCAAGTCTGTTAGCTTCCTCCTGAAGTCTGATAAAGGAGAGAGGGATAAGGATAGGGACAGAGACAAGGATAGGGACAAGGACCGAGATAGAGAGAGGGATAGGGAGAGGGGTAGAGACAGGGACAGGGAGAGAGACAAGGAGAAAGACAAGGACAATGACAGACATAGGGATAAGGACAGGGACAGGGATAGAGACAGAGATAGAGACAGAGATCGGGATAGGGATGGAGGCCCACACTCTTTACAGATGGATCAGGGTCACTCTACTAGCAGCCAAACGTCTCAAAGCAGCACCAGCTCAACCCCAACGCCATTATCCTCATCCCAGCGTCCTCATTCTCGCCCCCATCTTCGCTCTCACACTCCTCACGGCCTGCCAGCGTACAAGCCTCCCTCCTCGGACAGCCCCTTGCTGTGGACTTACCCCTCCGGTGGTTTCCGGAGACCGCCGGCTTATGAGAGCCTGAGAGGAAGCTCTCAGACACCGTCTCTGCAACAGCCCTCCAGTCTCACTGGTGTAGGGGAGGGGGCATCCAAGAGTAACGGAGGGTCTGCGTCCCTCCAGTCGAAAGTTGGCTTCATGCCCTGGGACAGCAGTGCCAGCTTAGCTGCAGATGAGGGATCTTACTGGCCTATGCAGAGGAAATTGTCCTTCAGCCATGGAAGCAGAGAGACAGAGAGTAAGTCAGGGGTCATTTTAAGTAAGATTGTAGATGCAGCATTTAAAAATAGGTTTTTGAAGGTTTGTTTTAAAAGTTAAATGTTCATTCTGTTCTTTCTCCTGTCTCAGAGGATGAAGGGCGTGCGTGGAATGGCAGCGCTGATGCCCTGTTGAGGATGGATAAGGAGGACCTCAGCATGGGGTCGCGAGGGGGCCACTCAGGCATCCCAGTCCACTTCAGTGGTGCCACCAGCAGGGCCCACAGTGACTCTTTGGCTGGTGTGGATAGCAACCCAGGTTTCAGAGCCCTGCCCAGAGTTGGTCTGCCTCTTCCCTGCCAGACATTCCCTGCCTGTCGCAATGGAGGTAGGCAAATACTCAGTGTTCATGATCTTTTAGTCATAACCTCTAAACACAACATCATATTTAGAAAGGAGCTAAAGCATCAGATTTACACGGGGACTCTTCTGCTGCCTCCGTTGTGGTGTCTTAAACTTGACAGCTTACTTGTTTTTTGCACTTGCAAATGCAACTTTACACCCCCGTTCTTACGGGTAAAGGTAAAGTTACTTTTCTGTTCCAGTGGAGAATCAAACTCGCAAAGACTACCTTCTCTCCTCTTTAACATCCTCTTGCATTCAAATTAGCCTTGAAGTTTTTTGTCAGTCTCTTTGCATCAGCACTCAAGGCTAAAATCAGAGAGGCACTGCTTACCTGGAGAATGAATGCAATACTTTTCCTTGAAGCAGAGCCAGTAACAAAAAGAGAACATCCCTGTAAACATACCTTCATGAGCCTTGATCCCATTTCATGGCATTAACAATGCACACTGAGACAAACCTGGTTGTTTAACACTTTATAATTGAATTTAGTTAAGCTAAGTACATATGCAGACAGGGTGCAGTAATATTGCTGGTATTACAGGAAAGCATGAAGCAGTCAGGGAGTACATACCCCACCAATGCTGAACAGTTAGATTTCAGTTTCACTCACTTACATCACTTCTATCACTTCAGTGTTAAACTTCTTTTTTAACCGTGCAAATATTTCTGTAGAATATCAGATCAAGATCTTATTGTGGTTACATCTGGATAAACAATAATTATTGAATAAGAGATGTTAGAGATTAGGGGTCGCCACCAAAATTAAATTACATGTTCCTGTTGTTAACAAGATAATCTAAGATATCCAGCTGACAGACAAAGATCAGCTGAGTGAAACAGTGATACAGCAACAAATCTCTGTGTACGCAGACCTTATTATGAGTATTAGTAAACTGTATTGCTCCAAAATCCATCGTTCATAAGTATATGGTTACTTTATAATTGTCTCATAGCTAAAAATATAATAACCACACGATGTACAAAAGCTCTGTCTCAACTCACATGAGTGAGGCTAGACATTCACAGCTCTGTGTGTTAAAATGAAAAGTTATATGCAGTGTTCTCATTAGCAGGCACACAGTGTAATGTTTGTTTCTTTACAGAAGTGGGGCGGCTGGGCCGCTCCTCCTCTGCTGCTGGAGTGAGACAGGTGGGTGGAGGAGATGTCCAGAGACAGAGCAGCCTACCAGCACGAGAAGCCCTGAATCAGGTGAATATATAACACCCAGCCTTATAACTACAGACTCCATTAATTTCATTCATGGTAGAAATGGGAGATAATATTAATATTGTTCTCATTATTACTTCCCCTTCTGTTAGAGACAGTACTCCAGCAGATCTATTTATAGCTGCTAGATATGCCCACTGAGCAGAATAAGGTTCTGCCTCAAAAGAATAAGAGTCGCAAAGGTATATGACGTAGGCAAATATGTATATGACGTAGGCTAACATGTAATCCGGAAAAGAGAGAATAGTGGATGAGAGAACATGCTGTACTATGTTTTGGAGTAATGAGCTGCAGTCCTCTAGCTGCACATTTTGCCCAGATTCTGGCTGCATAGCAAGTGCTGACGCAGTTTTAGTGTGCTGCAGACTGTTTTCATGCGGCTGGTTGACCCTCCCTCAACCTGTAATAGATGAAGCAGCACTGCATCCTGGTGGCTGCCCAGGGGAACTGCAGATTTACTCAACGTGCCAGGATTTGTTGTCACTGCTTACAGCACTGCAGTTGGCATGCAGGTTATTTAGAAAATGAAATACGATAACATCATAAAACACTATGTTATTTCACTGACTTGACTTGACTTTTAATGTGTTCAGCTGCATGGTCTGGCCCAGCCCCAAGTGTCCTGCAGTCCCAGCAGTCCCAGCGTTTCCCGGCAGCAGCAGCAGCTTCAGCTCCACCAGCAGCAGCTACAGTTGAAGCAGCAGCTCCAGCAGCTTCAGCAACAGCACCACCTGCAGTTGCAGTTCCAGCAGCTCGCCCAGCTGGCACAGGGACAGCCTCCTGTCAGCGGGGGCACCACCCCGTCCGCAACGCAGACCCAACGAGATGGCAAGCTGCTGGAAGTCATCGAGCGTAAACGCTGCCTGTGCAAAGAGATCAAGGCCCACAGGCGCCCTGACAAAAGCCTGTGCAAGCAGGACAGCATGCCCATCCTCCCTAGCTGGAGACGGACACCTGAGCCTCGTAAGACTGGCACGCCACCCTGCCAGAGGCCGCAGGCCGTCGTGTGGGACACGGCTATCTGAGGTGGAAAGACAGGCCTGCAAGGACAGCACTGAAGAGAGACTAAACACACAGAGGAATTGGAGATGGTTGGACAATTAATAAGAGACAGGAGTAAAAATGGGTTTAGTAGAGAGAAATTTCCTCTTGTTGTGTGATCAACAAATCTGAGAACAGTAAAGGTTAATGCAGACTTTGAACTTGTTTGGGAAATAAAAAAGGTGAAGAAAAAGTGTTACAATCAGACTAAATTAATCTCTTACCGGGTGATTTGTACTTGCTCTGTACTATGTCCTTTTTGATGTTCTAATTGCCAATGATTTCTTTGCCACAAAACGACAGTATTATTGCCACAAAATGAAGACACCAACTCAACAATAATGGGTGGGATGTTTTCTGAGATTGGTGTGGCCAAATTGCCTCCTGACTACTTGAGACATAAAGTAAATGTATTTTCTTCAACACAAAGTTGTCCAACATGCATCCGCTGTGGATGAGAAATGGTAAGACTTATTGATAAGTTATTGAAGTGTTTCTTGAAATCGTGAATGCCTATGAGATGTCTTGGTATCAATAGATTGTCATTGTGGATGCAAATAATCATCACTGAGGAGTAAAAGCTACCTACTATATCTGTTTGCATATTTGTAATGTAAATCTATTTACTTTCTCAACGTTTCTGCAATTTTATAGCAATATGCTCCCAATTCTGGAGCAACATAATTAAAACTTGTGTCAACTAGCCTAACATACATATCTAAGACTTGAGTAAGTCATATTTACTGTGTCATTCTCTGCATGTCACAATAGACATACAGTATTGTAAAAGAATATGTGTAGAGATGATCATGTCCGACTTTTACATACAGCAGATCTTCACTAGGATAACACGTGGTTGTATAAAAAGATAAATATATTGCTTGGGGTATCAATAGAAGAGGTGATGTGACAGATGGCACATACCGTGCAGTCCAGCCAAATATAGATATAGATCAATGGTACAAAAACTTCATCGCTCATGCTTATCCACAGTTGCACATTAGTGATTGTTCCACCAAGGACAAAACAAGCACTGACACCCATCAACTCAGACTGTACAATACGGTGCAACTGATAAGACTGTGAGTATTGATCACCTCAAACAGAATGCTGGAACAATCTGCACAAAACATGGTATACGCTTTGGAGAAATTAAACCTTAATGTACTGTAAATAGATATGTACAACTGTATTGGAAATGTAGCAATTATTTCCATTTTCATACTTGTAATCAATACATATTATGTAGCATATACTGTATAAACATAACTTTGTTCACTTGTTTTTTCTAAAAATCGATTAAGTACTTTATCTGCTGCAGCCAGTCCATGCATTACTTATAGTTCTCCTAATAAATGGTAAGCCCTCTAAAGAAAGGCACAGTCCAACAGTTGTTTATTTAAATTTATGCAAGACTCCCTTTAAGCTGTGTTATGGTTTTGTTTACGCCTTTTTTTTTCTAAATCCATTTTTATTTGTGTACAGATCTCAACAGCTCGTTGTCTTGACATTTTGAATACTTTGCTGCTATCTTGAACTACTGGTGTCGTTCACTCAACTACATGGTGTTGCCATGAGAGACATTATTAATATAGTGGTTATTGTTACATATTTGTTTTTATTTCTGAAAGACACGTGAAATGAAGTTTGTACCTTGAAGAGTGAGCCCTTCTGTACTAGTATTAAGGCACTTGAATGTCTCTTGGTTGTTGTTGTTTTATGATAGTTAGCACCAAGCTGTGCAGTGCAGTACACCCAGTGAAAAGAAGACCTATCTAAATGTTTGAGAGTCACTGCTTGGCCTTTTGTTTTAGTTCCACCTGGTCGTGTTTGATGGTCGAGGTCTTATCAAGCTTACTGAGTCCATTTTCAAACAAACACAGGTCAGGGTGAAGGAAATGGGCAAGTGCAATGCATGCAAAGATTCCTTACACTGAAAATGTTCCAATGATACTAACTATTGTGCCCAATTCAACTTCAGAATTAAAGTAACCACCTTACTACGATTCCTTTTCACAGACTGACATGGAACCCAAGGTATCATTTCCAAAATAGTTTACAGAAGCTGTTGGTTTTGTGTGTCTTCTACAGTGGCCATTATATGAGTGCCATACTATATTGATATGGTAAGATACGGTGTACCTTGGAAATCACTGTAGTGCTATATTTGCATTGATATTGTCATTAAAAATAAATTTTATATAATGAACTTTACACAACAAACAGAACTGCTGTATATTTTCATGCCTTGTGTAGTTTTCAGGTGGTGGCTGGTATGGAAGTGGACATTGTGTTCCCGCTGCACTTTTTTTGCAGCAGGTGTTGCAGCACCCTTAGTATCCATGTGAGGGCGCTACCTTCACTCTCCCCTGCTGCTACTGCTGCTGGTGTGGCACACACAAGCAATTGCATACTGACTCAGAGTAATCTATCACAACCTTCATTAATTTGAATTTTATGAGTTGTCAACCTGGCAAAAAATCCTGATGAATGGTTAACTATTGGGATCCTAACTGCAACCACCACAGGCCATTTTAACCTGTTACCTGTAGATTTTAATATGCAACGAATGCTAAAACGCCACATGAGGTAGATTAATCACATATCTCTCTCAGAATTTCCTAAATATGAGTTGTTGTTTTTTTAAAAATCACATTAAAATTCAACATGCTGAGGTGAAAGTTTATATCATATACAATTACCTACATTATCATTATGAAGAGTCTATTTCTCATTTATTGTGACTACAAGAAAGAAAGAAAGAAAGAAAGAAAGAAAGAAAGAAAGAAAGAAAGAAAGAAAGAAAGAAAGAAAGGAAATATTAGAAATACGACATGAATCTGATCAAAAGATAGAGAGTCCTGATTAAACAAAACAATTAAAAACAGACACACACAGAAGTCATTTATTAAAACCGAATGAATATTTAGGTTTTGTCTTTGAAGACGTGACGATACGGACCTGACAGCCAATAAAAGGATGCCCTCAGCCAGCGCACCATTCGCTGTGTGGCTTGTCTTTCATGCATGGGGGCCTGTGAGGAAGGAGGATGCGGAGCAGATGATTGGACACACGCGGTGGGGGGGGGGGGGTGCAGAAAGAGGCGGAGGGACCCGCTTTACCGCAGTATCACTAGATTTCTGCACCACTCATCAAAACTCTGCGGCATGCAGACGAGAGCTCGGGGGGAGGGCAGTTACGAGGTCTGTGCGGAGTGTAGGGTCGCTGCCTCTCACTCTTACTGTCCATTTTGCAGTTATTAGACAGGCTACAGTAGTGTTTAACTTCTCATCATTCGTGCGTCTGAGTGATTACCTTTCTAATTGCCTGTTCTTCCAACAACCACGGCAGTACAGTAGCTCTCCCTCTCTCTCTCTCTCTCTCTCTCTCTCTGCTGTCTGGCTAATTGCTTCAGCCCGGCGTTTCGCATTAGAGCGCGTTTATTAGAGGTTGGGGGGTCCGAACTTGTATGACAAAATGGCAAAGGATGGAGAAAAAAGCGAGTGGGGGGAATTTATATGGAACCCGAGGACGAGGGAGTTTCTGGGCAGGACGGCGAGCAGCTGGGGTAAGTAGTGTCCAGCCACGGCAATGCAGCAAACACACGGTCCCTCGACTCTGTAACAGGTCTCTGTCACAGCTTTCCCTAAAGCTTCATCAAGAGAGTGTGACTGCAGCTGATATCAATTTTAAGCCTGGTACAAGTTGATTCTTTTCACCTCAGTGTTCAGGCAATGAGATGAGAGATGTCCACTAAAATGTGAATGCGGCAGCGCTCCTCTGGAAGTCAGCCGGAAAAAAAATCCTCCTGCCTAGTTTATTTATTTATTTATTTATTTATGGCACTGCTTTCCCTGCGCAATGCGCTCAGCATAAGGGTGGAGGCCTATGGTCGTATTTTACATTAGAATTAGCCAGATTACTGCAGCACTGCTGAAAGAGGTTCCATTGACGCACGGTGCCAATCACCAGCTCCTCTCTGTGGAGGCGCAGAGAGCGCGTTAGTTGGCTGTAACATGGATTCTGCTGCAGAGAAGACTTTTTGCAGGGAGACCGGCCTACTGAAGTTAAGTAGAGATGGGTTTGTATGCCTGCAGTTTATCTCATGAGTGTTCAATATGATGTCATTCATTTCCAGGCACCCCCCCCCCCAAGACTTTGAAGCAAGATCCAATCCCAGCCTCTCAGTATCACATCAGTATTGCCATATCCTGTCCTCATTTCTGCCACACAAGCAGCCTGCAGCTATCTTACAGATTCATGAAATGATAGGGCGCATATGGCCCTGTTCTAATGACATTGGAGCGCTTTAATCTGGGTAAAGCCGAGGGCCAAATGCTATTTGTATCACCTCCAACCTGGCCCCTCCCAGTGAGTGTAACTCTGTGAGCGATTTAATCCTAATCTAATGACTTCATTGGCTGATTGGGAAGGTATCAATTCAGGATCCAGCAGAGTAACTCACTTTCAGGAACTTTTTTTGATCTTGTCACCAGGGACTTGATCTTAGATCGAGCAGTGTTTGTGGTTGGAATAATGCTGACAGTGGGTTTACTTGCAGTGCTATTCCAGTGATTATGTTTCATGAATGGACATTGTATTAGAGCAGAGTTGGGAATCATTGACTGTAGCTTCCTCTGCTGGAATCCCCCTGCAGTGAACGGCTTAATCCAGCTCAGTGTGTCCCAGGTGCTTTAAGGTCTGGTGGCCTTTTTAAGCTGTGCTCTCTAAGGCTTGTTAATTAGGCTATTTCTGTAGTTTGACACTACATGTAGGGCTGCTAAACTTGGCATTTCACCTGAGCACTTTCTCATTCTCCTAGTGACGCATATGTAGCACTGTGCCTGTACTTCCACTTGTTTGACTGCACGGCTTTATACAGTCCACCCATCCATTTTCCTTACCCGCTTATCTCAACATGCACTTAGAAAACGCAGTAGTCAGGTGTCCATTCTGTTTACAAAGCAAATTTGTCGTTCAAATTTATAATTATGCGGTATAATATACGCTCAGAGCATTAGATCAAAGGCCTCTTTGAGGATGAAAACAGAACACACTGTAATGATATGGAAGTAGCCTTGATAAAGTAGAACAGTCCTGCGATTTTGATGTTGCTAACACCAGAGAAGCTTGGTCAAACAACTATCTCTATTTAAAATGGAACTAATTAAGGGTTCTGCACCTCCCACTTCCCAAAAACAAGGCTCGTAAAGAAAGGAAAAGGGCCTAATAGGAAACAAACAATGATGCTGGGCTTGGTATATGCTTGCAGACTATATACAAGAGAAATGGTTTGATTAGAAGAACCACAGCTCAAAGCTATTGATTGTTTCTCCAGAGCTTTTCATTTTGAGTTTGGAGGTCTTTTTGATCACCAGTTTACAAAGCGATTGAGCAGCATGTCCTGCTAATTAATTCTGAAAGAAAAGCGACACCTCCTGCCATTATTGTTGAGGAAAGAACAGGACGCCGGATCATGCCGCCCTGGCTTTTTGTTCTTTGCTTTCAACTGCCGTCTGCAAACAAAACCAGGGTGAAACGGAGATGCTTCACTGTCCATCATCAGCATGCGCTGAGAGGGCAGACTGTAAACCTAACACCCTCTTTGCCAGGGGGGAAGCCACCCTGCCTGCATGCTCGACCCTGTATGCATGTGTGCACATTCAGTCTACCCGGGGTGGTGTCATATTTGTGGTTAGCACAACATCCCATCTGGATGACACCGAAAAAGACTTAAACACTTTGTTTTGTCGCATCTCATCTCCGATGCCTCTCTCGCTGTAGTGCCTCCAGCTTGGTCCGGGGGCCTGTAGAGCTGACTGTATATATTTAATGACTCAGCTTGGGTCTTTTCCATGCGACAGACGGGATGCTCTATGCCATCTCACCCAGCCATTCATTCATTTCACCTTGGATTACAGTAATTCTTGGAATTATGAAAAACACGCACACAAAAGCTCTAAATCATCAAGATACCCCTCTGTAATTGCCCCCAGTGGGGAAGCATCCTCTTGACATTTTGTTATGGATTTCCGTAAGCCTGACTGTGTGCGGTGACAGATGCAGCGCTGAGCACTGCTGACAGAGCAACAGAGCTCCACGCTGGGGGCCATGCAGCAGAGGCACAGGGTCAGAGGACTCAGTAGCTACCCAATGCTGGCCTCAGGTGTTGAAGCTTAAAATGAGGCATGTGTAATAGAAAATGCGATGTATGGTCTCCTGCTCTCTGTGTAGACGGGAATGCCTGAGATGGGCCCAAACAGCTGCTTCACAAGTATTTGATAATGTCATGTAGGAATCAGCACATCATTGGATTATCGGGTTGACTGGCTCAGAGAGAGGTTTCATCTAACATCTGTGCACTCAGTAAAATACAGCAGTGACAGTGTGGTGTATTTTAATGTTCGATTAGTTAGAAGTCAGAAAATCAATAACCAGCGATTTTTTTTTTGATGAATTTGCCGCCATTTTAAGAGCAAAAGTTTCCAGCATTCATATGGCTCCAGCGTCTTTTTATTTAAATCATGTAAATTTAATATCTGGATGGAAATTGGATGGAATGGATAGAACCAGCAATCAGAAGACGTCACCTTAACTGTCAAACCATCTGACAAACGATTAATACAAAAGCAAAAAAGTGTAAAAAAGAAAAATTATCATTAGTTGCAGCTTTAATTTGTATCTAATGTAACATTATCACTCTGGTCTTCGTACACTGTTAATGAAATAGGCCTCGTCTATGATGGCCTGTAGTCTCCTGACCCTGTGGCCCAGTCTCCAGGGGGTCCTCCCTCCTCCTCTATGTACCTCTGTCATCATTCCTCCCCCTCTGTGGGCAGGGCAAGAGACCAGCCATTCAATCCTGCTTTAAATCACACTATTTCAAGCTTGGGAATGGACCACAGACCACCTTCTGTGTTGTGAGAATGTGAGAAAAGTAAACATACAGTTTCTGCTTTAACCATTAATTGATGGAACGTAAACTCATTTGTACCATGTTGTGTAATTAATGATATTTGAAGTGTCTAAAAAGAGCGGCAGATGTTGCAGATGGAATGAAGTGCCTCTAGTTTAATGAGGATTAACTGGCTTCCTGTGAACATGTTTTGATCAGAATGTGACCACATGGACGCGAAACAACACAGCCCACTGCATTTTATTAAAACTGATCCCATTACCAATTCAGATGCAAGATTATTCATGATTAAAAATGTGTTTGTGCATTGCAGTAATTATGAAATGGACTGCAGTCTGGATGCAGTAATTATTGCAAAGGAAAAAAATGGGTGAAAATCTCTTCTTTATTTTTTCTATAGTGCATAATAAAACAGTAAAGGCAAGTAACAGATAAACACTGGCAACATTAAGTTGTGCTTAGACACAGACAAAACTGAGAAGCTCTCCACAACATCAAGTTCAGTACATATTAGCAATATGTCATTTTCCACATATCCACATTGTTTCATCAAATCTGCTCATGAGGAAAGGTGTGCTCCTTTGGTGTTAGTATGTGGAAATAACAAAATGCGTGTGTAATTCTAAATATTTTCAAAGAATTAATTTTGCAATACTTTTAAAGTAAATAATACGTTTTCAATATGTTGCCGTGTTTTAAAATGGAATTGAACCAAATTGAATTGAATTGGAGTTAGAGTGAACTGGAGACTTGATCTCTAGGCTACAGATACAAATGCAGACTAAACTTAGCGTGTTGATACATTAAAAAGTGCATCATAGTTTAGAATAATATTACGTGTAAAGCATCATTTATAAACTTATAGAGTTACTTAACAGTTTGAGGAAAAACAAAATCAAATGACTCCTTGATTGAATTTAGCAGGGACACTGGTTAGCTTAGCTTTGGTTAGCTAACTAGCTACCAACCAGCCACATAGGCTTAATTAGACATTACTTTAAAATTTAGACGCAGGATTTTTGAGACTCGTTTATTTTCTAACATGGTCTTTGGTCTTTTCAGTGTTAAAATGAAATAATAAATATCTGCTTGATATAATACATTTGTTTGATTTATAAGCTGCATAATATAAACTGTGACCTACTTATTTCCTCCAGGATAAGATACAAGTTTAAAATGCCCAATGTGCAGAAGGTCCATTAAATTGATTAATTTGATCTTCCGTGACAGTACTCCATTTCTCATTGATATTGCGTACCGTTGATGCAACTCTCTTCTCTCTTTGTCTGCAGGTCTTATTTTTCTCTTCTATGTAGTCTTCTACATCTTCCTGGCCGGCTTGTTTACACTCACCATGTATGTCATGCTGCAGACCTTGGACGACCACAAACCAACTTGGCAAGACAGGCTCGCCACACCAGGTGCAGTAACTAATGAGACAAACTGTGTGAACACAGGTCACGGCCCGTGCCACCGTGTCTTGAACTCCCTGCTGTCTCTCTGTCATCCACAGGCATGGTGATTAGACCCAAAGCAGATGAGGCCTTTGAGATTGTCTATGACACCCAGAAAACTGAGAGCTGGGACATGTACGCTCAGGCCCTGGACAAGTTCCTGGCACGTAAGTCTGACTCTCATACAGACTCAAAAAGCTTACTGCTGTGGATCATCCTGCGGTCTGGAATAAATTATTTTTTAACCTAATAAAAGATCATTCCTTTACAGTCAGCAAGTAGGAGATTGCCTTGCGGCAGGGTTTTAGTTGAGTCATAAGCCCTTACAAACAAAATAAAGCCCATCTCCGTCCTCTCCCCTGCAGCCTACAACAACTCCATACAGGCCCAGAAAAATGACGAGTGCACCCCAGACCAGTACTTCCTGCAGGAGGACAGCGGCGACGTGAAGAACAACCCGAAACGCTCCTGTCAGTTCAACCGCACCTTTCTGGAGGACTGCTCTGGCATCAATGACCGTTACTATGGATACCAGGAGGGCAAGCCATGCATCATCATCAAGCTGAATCGGGTATGAACGAGGAAAGGGGATGGGAAAAGGATGGTGTTGCTAGGAGACATGGAGTGACTGAGAAAATGGAAGCTGGTTGGGAATGAGGAAAAGATTATTCCAGTAAAAAGAAAAATGGAAGTCGGTGTCAAGATTATATGATTTTATGATTGTTGTTTTCTGGCATATCATATACAGTAGCTAGTTTAACCATTATTTAACATTCCTCGGTGTTTAAATCTAACTAAAATGGAAAAGAGTCTCGGTTTGTGTGTATGTCTGTCCATTTTTCTCCACAACCGCTCACGCCATTGACTTCACACTCGGCGGGTGTACTGCTGAGGACCCAAGGACGTGCAGTCTCCAGTGTGAGCTCTTGAGATCTGCTAATAATGAACTATTATTATTAGTCGTGCATTACTGCTGCCAGAAGTACACACTGTGTACATCTTGTAGGGGACTGCTATTAACTGCCGAATGGCATGCTGGGTACACGCTGCTCTCCACTGCTGTAGTACATTCAGTACAGTGTCGTCAAAAAAAAAAAAAAAAAAGACATCCTATGTCTTTTCCTCAACACTTTTGCTTGACCTTGATAGAAAATGAGAAAAGATGTGAAGAAGAATTCATAAGGCAAACTACTAAGGAAAAGACAACAAGAGAATCCCATGGCCATAAAGCTTTGTGGGATGGCATTATCTCCTTTGGTAAAGGATCGTCCACTGTATCCTATGCTAAAGGAGATAAAAACTGAAGCACTTTTCTTTAGCATTTAGAGAATGTGACCAGCTCCTATCATGGCTGCCACTTCTTCTGTATACTTCTGGGTGATGTCACTAAGATAGGAACCTTCCTAAGACAAAAAGACCATTCGACCGCAGCCCGGTGATGTTACATTGTTGTAGAGTCTTGTAAGTTTGCCATTTTGTTTCGCTAATTTCAAACATTTCAAGGATCAGCCATGTAACTTTTGGAATTCCCAGAAATAGCCTGGTCCAAATAAATAGCTGGCTGTCAACAATGCCAGCTGCCAGTTGATTACCTCACATTCATTGAACACTATTTTTGCTTGAAATGCCCATCCCTAATGGAGAGTGAAGTTGTTTGGATGAGCGGTGCTTGAGAAAGCTGCCAGAAGCAAGCGATCGGCCACTGGCAGTGCACTTGTTAAGAGTGAAATGGGAATGGTGCATTAGAAGTGTTGTCTTTCTTTCTCCCCAGGTGATTGGGATGCTGCCAGGAAAGAATGGACAGCCTCCGTATGTCACCTGTGGAGCAAAGGTAATCCCTTTTTGTCTCAGCGTAACAATTTGGATATCGGCCCTTTGTGCCTCACTCGTCTGCAACATGCCGCCTATCGCTCACCTCCATTCCCTTTCATGTCTGTGTTTAACTATCATATCTGTATCGCATGCCACTTTGTCATGTACACCACTTGTCTATGTTGCTTGTCTCCTCTTTTTTCCCCCGATTGTGTTCCATTAATCTGGCTACTCTCAGAGATACAAAGTTGGCAAAGATGAATGGGTAAGAACGGGGCAGAATCAGTGTTTTTAGACTTTAGATTATGTTGAAACATGTATATTAGTTGTGAAGAGTGTAGTTGTGCGTTTCAAGATGAGGTGATTTGCATTAAATGGACTACTAAAGTAGAGTGTATGTATGTTGGGAAATAAGATTTGGAGAAAAGAAGGAGATTAATGAGGCTCGCCTCCTCCTCTCCGACATTTATAAAGTTTTCAGGTTGTGACTGATGAAGTTGTTTTATCCCCTCAGAGAGAAGACTCTGACAAAATTGGGGATTTGCAGTACTTCCCTCCAAATGGCACTTTCGACCTTATGTATTACCCTTACTATGGCAAGAAAGCTCAGGTAAGACGGTGTCTCAAATCCTCAAAATCTCAAAAGTATGGCTTCATTTGGTAAACATTGCTGTGGAATGCACCTGCAGATAGTTTATTAAAGATATACTAAATACATTGGCTCCTGTGGTTAAAGCTGTCCCTGATATTTTCTTTTGCAGGTGAACTACTCTCAGCCTTTGGTTGCCGTCAAGTTCCTTAACATTACTACCAATGAGGATGTCAATATCGAGTGCAAGATCAACGCCAACAACATTCCCATGGGAAGTGACAGAGACAAGTTTGCTGGACGAGTGTCTTTCAAGCTGAGGATCAACACTAATAACTAGGTTGACCTTTTTTTCTCTCCTGAAATCTACTCTCTTCATTCTCTGCAACATTGCACATACACAGAAACAAATCTCAGTATTTGCACCCTTTGTAGGATTTGTTTTACAACCTCCAGATTTTTTTGTCTAGTTGTGTGACGAGGCGAGGCAAGAATAAAAAGGGTGGTAATCCTGTCATTTTATCTGTCTGTGAGCTTTGGGACAAATTCTTTCCTGTAAATTAGTTTGAGGTGACATCTATTTATACTGCATGACAAACAAGGGGATGTAACGGATGTGATCATGTGTTTTCAAACTTTGCAAGGATCAGCAACATTACCACATTATTGCTGCTCCCCTCCTGCTGCCTCCTTATAGAGTATCCCTCTCTATATGAAATATACACAAGTTACAATACAAAATGTGTATATCTACACTATTTATACGGTATCATAACCTTATATCAGTGCGTCTATTTTGTTGCATTTAAAAGAATAATCCAACGGACTCGCATATATCTTGATGGATGGATGCAGAGATGAAGCCATTTTGCATGTGTGTATTGTCTTTAGTGTGCTCTGAGGGCAGGAGGCCCCTGTGTCCCACCTCTCTGCTAAGTGTGAAATAAGGCTGCGTTAAACCGCTGACCACCAGGAGGGACCACACTGTAATCTACTGAACCTCATGTACAGCCAGTGTGTGTGTTTCATACAGTAAGATAGGCATCTCCAACAGCAGAGGTCGAAACCCTTAAGGTGTGTGTGTTTGCGTGTGTCCCATTCACGGGCCCCCATTTCGTACTGTACTAAACCATTTCATACTGTAGGTCGGGAAGTTGCATGCGATGTGCAATATTCAGTAAGTGGCGTACATTATGAATGCTTGAGTCCATTCCTCAGATGAGAAGACTTCCATTCAGTGATCATAATGCGGGATCATTTAATATTCACACTGGTTGTTTAACCCGAGAGCAGCTTATATAACAAATGTGATTCAAATTTGGGATGCCAAATGAATTACGAGAGGAGACAGTACATCAGTCATGTTTGAGACATCTCTTGCCCTTAAAACTTCAAGTCAGTTGGTGGCTAAATGGAACTATAGCTTCCAGGTTTCCAAACAACCATCTGAATATCAAATGAAACAGTAAAGTCGCTCCTCCTGCCGCGCTGTGACGTTACACACTCCGTCTCCATGTCTATCATTTTATTCCTGATGTTTAACCAACAAATATTTTCTTGTGTCTCAATTTGTAAATAATTTAAACATAAATATTTAGAGGTTTGTTTGTTTTTTGCATGTATTGCATCTATTTCATGTATGAAATAGATGCCATTGTCATATTTTGTATTGATTTGCACTGGAAGTGTGCTTTTTTTTCCTTCTTTTTTTGTGAAGCTGAGTTGAATTAATTACTGTACATTTTTGGAGGAAAAAGGGATGTAGGAATGTTTGTTTGTCATTCATACCAATTATCTTCCAGGATATCAAATTGTATAGTTTGTGTTCTTTTAAAGGTGACTAGAGTCATAAATATGTGAGTTTTTAGTGCATCGGAGTTTTGTTTATTAGGTCTGTATGAAATGGAACAAAACTGGAGATTTGCTTCCTCAACCACATAGAAAAACTTTTTTTTTTTTTCAGAATCAGCCTGAAGGCAAAGTCATCGCAGTCACGAGAAAACCAGTTTGAACAACCAACCTCCTTGAAAAAAAAAAAAAAATCAAAGTTTAGGCTTGGATTTGGTGCTGGAGCTGTTTACTTAACTTGTGTTCATTGTGCAGAAAGAAACACCTGTAAATCTTGGCTGGAGAAATCTGTGGAGTCGCACTTTTAAACTCAGGCACATTATTTTTGGTACGGTTACACAATTGTACCATGCGGACCGTGATCCTGCCATGTCATTGCGGCAAATTTGGAACAAAAGCATCTGTTCGCTCACCTCAAGGTCTGGCCTGATTCCACCATTTCATTTCTCTCAGAGCAGCGTGTTTCTCCGTATGCTCGCAAATATCTCATGCCAGTCTAAATAGGATATCTGATCCACACTTGACAAAGAAAGAAAAAAGACAATTGGATCTAATGCGATTGATTATCTAATCTATATCAGAGGGGGTTGTTCATAAAGAATGATGTGCTCCAAATCTGAGCCTCTTCTTTTTTTTCCTTTTTTTTTTGGAGACAGTCCACTGACCAGTTCACATGCATTTCTCCTCTGGGATTCCTGCAACTGTTAATTAATTTCACTGTAATCTCTTAATCCGGGGCTAATCCAGAGCAGGCACGCTGAACTTCTTTACCCTACTTTGTGGCTCCTCCTCTTTGTGTCAAACGCATGATTCACCGTCAACCTGCTCAAAATGAATAAAGCAACTTTCATTCATTTCTGATTTTCCCCCTCCCCCAATTCATCATTCCCACTTTTTTTTTTCTTGGTCAACATTAAATCAATTGAAGCCTTTTTAAATCACAACACAGCTACATGTGTTGCTCCATCACTTGCGTGGACAGTCTTGTTTCACTCGTGTGCATGTGAAGATTAGTTCTTCAACCAAAGATCTTCATGACAGTTTGAATTTTGTGTGTTTCCGCTGCACCGACACATCCTCGGCAGCAGATCTCAGAGTAAGGATCTCATGCTAAACACCCTGTGTTATTAAAAAGCCTGCACTTCCATAATAATAATACGCACAAAAGGAACATGTTTCAGTACAACTTAACAGTGCCTCCTGGTGGACAGAAATTGTTGTTCCCCCAGTGTCACAGAATGTTTTTCCTCTTATCTCCATTTATCTGTTTTTGTTTTGTTTTTTCCTGTGATAATTTGGAGATGTCCTCAAAAAGCAATATATTTATTTATGTGGCTGTATGATGTATCTATTGGAAAGGCTGTAACAAAATCAGTGCATCGTGTATCATCAAGAGCAAGGAAGAAAAAGGAAAGAACGTACAGATATTGTATTCAGGCATTTTCGCCAGGGTGCATTGTCACGATGGAAGAGTATAAAAACTAGCGTTTTCTTTATAAAAGAGTATTTTTATTGCTATTTTGTTGTAAAGAGGAGAGAATGTATAAGCTTGGATTGTATGTCATGGGAGTTATCTGGTAGATTTTTATCATTTAATTCAATGAATGGCAAAATGTAAACAGCTTGGTTGGAGAAGTTTTTCTTTTTATGTAGAAGCATTTTTTTTTGTAATCGTTTGAGTCCCTTCTTCTTTCTTAAATTGAACTTATGCTTGCGGTGAAAGTTCTCTGAACCCTGGGGTCTGTTGTATCAGAATTAAGCCATTAAGAGTAAACTGATTCAGAGAACTTTCAGGCGCCAAACCTTCAGAACCCTTTCAGAACAAAACAACAGCAGGGCCCAAAGCAAATGTAAGAGAAAGTCAACTATTTCATGTTTGAAGTAAGGAATAATTTCCAGAAACCTCATTACCCCTCTGAACGTCCTCATCTTAAATCATACTATTGCCTAAGACCATGGTGCAAGGTTAGGTCAAGAAAGAAATCCATGAACGTTGTTGAGATGCTCTCTCCCAAAAGGGATTATAATTCCATCCTTGATCTTTTATTTTATGCTCTTTCTGTATGTATATTTTTGCTCATGTTTACTGCAAACCAAGATAGAGAAATAAATAAATGTCATTTAAGGGAACTCTTGCCTCTGCCTCTAAGTCATCTTTTAGTAGTCTGGTGTCATCATGCATGAGAGAAGGGATTTATTATTCGTGACCATAATGTGGATCCTTTCATCATGGCTCATTATGAATGAAGTCAAATGTAGTGCGTCCTTTGTAGGGGACAGAAAAAGAAGCCAGCCAGGGTCAAAAGTAGCATGAGGTGGATGTAAGCTAATGTAATCTCATTCTTTGTAATCCTCGCAGCCTACAGCGTCAGTCGACACCAGTGATAACCTGTGCACACATACCAGTACATGTTAACAAGAGAAAGGCAGCAAAAAAAAAAGTCAATTTTGCCATGATAGTCTTATTTTTACAAGAGTGTCAAGAGACAGTAAATGCGCAGTGGAAATAGCACCACTAACACATCATCCTCCTCACCACATCACAGGTCAAAGGTCACAGATTCAAGTCTCGGCTTGATTCTACAATGTGTGAATAATCAGAAATATTGATCGGCCCGAGCTCAGTAATGTATGGATGCAGTTTTAGCTTGGATTTTATTTTCCCTTTGGGAGTTGCTTTATAGAGTCTGCCGCCAACTGCTTGACAAGATTACAGCGGAAGTGTACTTCCTCTTACTGACCTTCAAGCAGCTCCTGTCTCCGGTTCACTCCACGGCTTCTGGCTCTAACCCTACCTTTCCTTTCGTCACTGTCTCCTCATCGGAAAGAGACAGCGCAGTGCAGGAAAAGAGAGAAAGCCGGGATTATGTAGCATTAGAGGTGCTTGTGGTTTTAAAATAGTCTGATAAACAGTAGTGTCTATGTCTGATACTTGCATATGCTAGTCTCTCCGTACACACACGTGTTATAATTCGGAATAATCTGCAACCATTTGATGGACTTTTTCTAATATTTAAGCAGTAACATCTGATATTTTCTTATGTGCAAAGTGATATTAGGGGGGAGGGGGTGGGGGGGTGGGGGGGGGTTCGGCTTTGCATTCGAGTTCAGAAATCTGTTCACGTTCACAAAATGTGTCCAGATAAGCGTCACAAAAAGCAAAGTATATCCACCATGATGTTAGGAAAGTGAATCTCTGCCACTGGAACGTCTGCTGGATGGTGGATAACATTAGACAACAGTTAGGTGGCATTTAAATGTAAAAGTTCTCACATTACTGGAACAGACTACATCAGAAAATATGCAACTAGATTCTCTCCCTTTTGTTTTGTTTTTTTTACCAATATTTAATCATTCTGATCAAAATACAAAAACCTACAGTGTAAAACTGAATACTCCACACTCCTTTGTTCAGCACATTGATTTTGTTTTTGTGAAATACCTCTTTTCGTCAGGATAGATTGTTTAAGCCCAGATTTCAGATACATAGCATCTACACCCAGCCAGTTTTGAGGTAGCACACTAAATCAATAAACACTAACTATAATTAAAAATTTTCAATAGAAATTTGAATGTAAAAAAAGATACCAATCACACATAATTAGCAGGGGTTGGCACAAAAACATGAACTGTGCACTCTAATGAAATCCATTACAAAAACCGCCTTCCCACAGTCACAGGAACATTATAAGCTTCCCCAATGATGCATTCATTCAGAGTTGTTGCAATGGATTGCTTTCGGTGTGCAGTGTTCATTTTATTGTGTCTGCCTTCTTAAATAGTTCACAGTCTGTGTTTAGTCAGCTTAAATGCATTATCAGCTGCCTTATAAATGCCTCTAAGGTGACAACTTGAGACATGATCTCATAAAATTTGATGAGCAATGTCTACAGACTGAAAGCAAACTGGCCTTCAGTGTAAGTTGATTGTTGACACAGTGCTTTGGTTGGGAGGAAAACTATGGCACAGATGTATTTTAGCTGAAAAAAACCTCCATGTTTCCTTGAGAAGTTTATATCACGTTTGTGGCAGACGTTTATGTGTGATGCCCAGGATATCATGAGGACATTATAAAACTTTGTAAAACAGTAGAGGCTGTATGTCCAGTTTGATAGTCCCCTTTTCTATGGCAAATCCAGCATGCCATTTTCATCCAGGGCTTTCTGCGTCCTGTCATAAACTTCTCCAATAGCCTGAACCACTGTGTTCAGCACTGTGCTCAGATCCTCCTGGTTCTGCACACATACCAGCCTGAAAAAGAAACTCCGATCTGGCATGGCAATGAAGGCCAGCTCGGCAGCCCTGCGGACAAGCCAGGTGTGGTGGTTCGCGAGGGTGCTCTGGTAGGCCTCGCGACACAGCTCTGAGGGGTTCCTCAGTCGGCCGGCCTCCGGTGTCTCAGCCAGCTTCTGCAGGAAGAGCTTCAGCCAAAGCAAAGCGCGATGCAGACGTAGAAGAGTCCGGCATCCAGAGTCCGTCTGGTGGTGGAAGTCCACCACTCCTCGGTTCAGCTCCACCCAGATCATGGAGCGTACAGAGTGGTAAGCACCAGTGTGCTGTGAGGCCTCCGGATTATTATTCTCTGTCCCAGCCTGTGTGTTCAAAGTGTTTTTTGAGTGTACATCTGGGCCCAGCTCTGCTTCAGGGTTCTTTTCTGCCAACAGGGCCAGTTGGCGGATTATAGAGGTCTTGCTCTCTATCTCTTTAGATATCAGTCCCACCATTGGGCCCAGAGCTTCCATAAACCTGGAGGAGTAACATAGAACAGGATGAATCATCTTAAAGAGTCCAGATTATAAACCATAAATGATTTCATTCTTTTTGGTGGCTGTAACTCTCTCAATGCATTGCTTTGTCTGATGACCTTACTTCACAAGCTCGTCCCAGCTGGCCAGATACTGCTGCAGCAGCACATCGGAGGTGTAGGCCGGTGCAGCCAGCAGGTGGGAGAGCAACAGTGACACCTGGAAGGTCTGGCCACGGCACCCCTCCAGAACTTGCGGGCCCTCAGCCCCATCGACTCCACTGCTGTTGTACAGCTGGTGAAGCTGACAGTGGGAGGATGGGAGGTGCACGAGTGTGTGTGTGTGTGGTGGGGGGGGCATTGACAGGGGACAAAGAAAGAGAGCGGAGAAGTGATTCACCACATTCAAATTGGCCATCTGCTTCACAAAATGGACCTCATGGAGGAAATGTAGGAAGTGAGTAACTGCTTTGGAATTTGCTTGTGCCCATACCTTATTCTCCTGATTATAACCTTTTAAACAAGAATCCCAGTGGTAATCCAAACCTCCCTCTGCAGAGAGACATTGCAAGGACAAACAAGTCAACAGTTAGTTTCTGGTTGCAGAGACCTTCCCACTGAAACATACTTTATTTTTCTGATAATGCTGCAACTTTACGACAGTTCCTTCAAACACAAGGACATTCTGATGTGTACAGGTAAGTAAAATTGCAAACTTACAAGTGAACAATTTCTTATTTTCAAATCCCGCAGTTATGGAGCAACTTTAGCATTGTTTTGGAGCTCTGTTATTCGTCTCTACCACCTCCTGAGGGAAATATCTGTGTCTTTAGCTGCTAAATGCTCCACTATGATCACCAGCTAGTCGCTAAATGTTGGTGCTGAGCGGGTTTTTATAGATCGCTTAAAACAGCTGCCTGTTGCAACTGAAACCGACGTTCTGTGATTGGTGTGACTGAACCAAAACAGTAACACTGTGGGCATGACTCCTAAACAATGAGATGAAACTCATTTTAAAGCTCCATAAAGCAGAGGGGAGATCATTCTCTGTAGGTTCATCACTAAAAACAAACCCTTTCACCTTGTTTTCACTTTGTCATT